>CM035427.1:9848271-10288271 GCA_020310875.1 Ceratopteris richardii
GGTAAAAGTGAAAAAACACTACAGTCTGGCACAATTTCGGCTCATTCCGGTGATATTCCGGTGATAGAGTCACCAACTGTAGGCAAAGACTTTGCATTTTTCGCGGAATCTTCAGCCCAACCAGCGTGCTTGGAAGAAAGATTCCGGATATTGGATATCCAGAAGGAAGGAAAACTCTTCGAAGCAGAAGTCCGACGCATTCTAAGTAAAAACAGCACACCGGAAGGCACGCCATCCGACGACAAAAATCTCGAGAGTTCAACTAACCAACATCAAGATACAGAAGAAAGGCTGAATACACTCACTATGAACGGACAACAACAGCAACAACAGTTATGTCAACCAAGACCGCCTCCAACAGGAGTAACATACACGAAATTTGGTGGATTCCCAGGAGATGATCCGGATGCTCATGTACGCACTTTCGAGATAAGTTATGCCGTTCTTAACCATCCACCGGATCAGGCGTATAAGGCCATCGTTTTTCAATCGACACTGGTAAATGAAGCAGCTAGATGGCTTATGGAATACGATATTAATCATTTCTATACCTATGACGCAGTTCGAGACGCTTTTTTGCAACGATGCAGGCTAAAGAAGAATCCTGCCAAAATCTTTGATTATTTACAAAACAACCGACAAAAGGCTAATCAGACTGTCCAGGAGTATGCTACACTCTTTAGAACACATTTGCGGCAGATACGACAGGCCCACGCTAACTTACCTGATGATGTCATCACTCAGTGGTTCATCAACGGCTTAACCCCACAACTGAAACAGATCATGATCATAAGATGTGTGGGAGCTATGACGCTGGATGCAGTCATTGCCATGGCTCTGCAGCTAGAATCCAAGGTCGGTGGATTTACAGAAGATCTGGAGTGGTTGAAAACAAACAAAACTATGGCTGAAGACATAACTAGACAAGTATACTGCATCACATGCAAAAATTCAGGTCATACTAGTGCCAATTGTGCACTAAATCACACGTTTTGCGCTATCTGCAACACTGCCGGACACACCACCGAAAACTGTGTTTACAATGCTAGAATACAGGGAACAGCAACGGTCAATGCAGTTATACAAGAACATGGACAGCCAGCGAATCACTATGTGCCTCCGCAATTGAGAAACAATCAACCACAAGGATATCGGAACTACCGAGGACAGAGGAACAACCATTTCAATACAAACCGCTGGCAAAACGGACCACCACCGGAAAATCCCAATCTACCCCCACCTCATTGTCACTTTTGCGGCGAATTCGGACACATCAGGAGATTTTGCAAAGATGCAGCTGAGTACGATCAAAGGAAGAAGGAGCGGCAAAACCCAATGGCCAACATGGTACAAGTTACACCAGTAGAAACGCAAGCTGCTACAATACAGACCCGATCAGGTAAACAACTGCAGAAAGCAGCAGAAGTATTCGAACCAGGGATACGAGAACAACATAGGATGTATAACAAGGCTAGTCACTGGGCCGCAACTAAACCGCCAGTATTCCCAGAACCTATTCCGGTGACTCAGGCTTCGTCAAAGGAAGGAACGCAACAAAAAGGAACAACAGCGGATCCATCATCAGCAATAGGCATAACAGCAGAAACTTCTACACCAGTGGAGACCTCAAGTCCCAAGGAGCAGGACAACCAATCTCAACAAGCCTGGGAAATTTTATCCAAGGCATCTATCACTTTGCCTCTCGGCCAACTACTGGCCTTAGTACCTGGGATTCGACAACAGTTCCAGCAACAGTTCAGTCCGGTGCCTTTGTGTATTCCGGCAACAGTAGCAGTTCAACCGGAACCTGATTCTACCGTTGATCATTCGGTTCCCTTGATTACAGTATGGTACAAGAATCATAAAATTACGCAGGTATTGATTGATGGAGGATCTGGTGTGAACATTGCAACAGCATCCTTATGCAAAAGGTTAGGATGGACCGAAGTTGAACCAATGCAATTTTTTGTGAGAATGGGAGATCAATCTAGAGTCCACCCTGTAGGACTTGTGCGAAATGTACCCATTACTTTACAAGGTACGACCTTTAAAATGACCTTTGTTATACTAGATCTACCAGAATCCACTTTGGATTACAACCTTCTTTTCGGCCGACCTTGGCTGAAGCATGCGAAGGTAATACAGGACTGGTCCGCACAAGAGCTTACGTTCAAAGATGCCAACCGTAGATATGTAGTAAAATTAGATGCTATACAACCGTGCGAGCTCCACGCCAGACCATATTTTGCTGAACCAGTCAACATGTTAGATGGACTATCAGATGATGAGGAAGAGGAATTTCTGAAGAGTAATGCTGATTTAATGTCTGTAGGAACTATTGATCTACAGTCTGTTATAGATAACTGGAACACTTCAGTTTGTACAATCATACCTATCACTAACACAGTTAAGCATGAAGGAAGTGTCCCAACACATGATTATGAATTACAATCGCTATTCAAGTCAACAGACGATACAGAGAAACCGCAGCAGTTTTATGTCCCCGAAGACCAGCTGACCACGTACAACCTAGGAGATGAAGAGCATCCAGACCTGTAAAGATAAGGCAAAACTTACCGGAATCATTTAAAGCTGACCTGATTCGACTCCTTCGCGAATTCTTAGACATCTTTGCATGGGATTACAAGGATATGAAGGGATTAGATCCGCGCATTTATCAACATAAAGTTCTGTTGAAGCCTGAAGCTAGACCAAACAAACAGCCCGGCTACCGGATGAATCCCAATTATGCATCACAGGTAAAAGCTGAACTTGATAGGTTATTAAAAGTCGGATTCATCGTACCAATAGAACATGCTGAATGGATTTCACCAATTGTGATCGTGCCAAAGAAAAATAAGCAACTACGAATCTGTGTAGACTACCGGAAATTAAATGCAGCAACAGTACCAGATCCTTTCCCGATCCCCTTTCTGGATACAATGCTCGATAGGGTAGCAGGTCATGAAATGTATTCATTCTTAGACGGATACAGTGGTTACAATCAGGTTAGAATGGCTGAAGCAGATATACCAAAAACCGCATTCATTACCAATTGGGGTGTCTTTGCTTGTACGGTGATGTGGTTTGGATTGAGAAACGCACCAAGTACATTTCAAAGATGCATGCAGGAAATTTTTTCTCCTTATCTTACTTCGTTTATGCAAGTATACCTCGATGATTTTTCAATTTTCGGTAAGATGATAGCACATCTATTTCATTTACGGTGCTGCTTTCAAAAATGCAGAGAGCATAGACTCTGTTTGAATCCAAACAAATCGGTGTTTGCGGTCTCATGTGGCAAGTTACTTGGCCACATTGTGTCTGCACAAGGTATCCAAGTCGATCCAGATAAGATTTCGACAGTATTAGAAGCTCCGATGCCAATTTCTCCAAAATAAGTTATGCGCTTTATGGGCCAAGTACGGTGGCATGGAAGACACTTACGGTGGCTTTCTCATCTGGCAATACCACTAAACAAGCTAATCAGTAAAACACCTCGACAATTTGAATGGACCCAGGAATGCCAGATAGCCTTTGATCGTTTAAAGCATTTATTAACACAAGTTCCTATTTTACAACCGCCGGACTGGGATCACCCATTTCACATATTTGTTGATGCTTCAGATATAGCAATATGAAGTGTATTGATGCAACAAATTGATAAATGGTTCAGACCGGTGTATTATGCAAGTCGAAGATTAGCCCCTGCTGAGAAAAATTACTCTGTAACAGAAAGAGAATGTTTAGGACTAGTATATTCGGTCAAAAATTTTAGACATTACTTGCTAGGCCATAAATTCACATTTCATGTAGATCATGCTGCACTTGTCTATCTAGTTCGGCAGCAGCATCTCGGAGGCCGATTAGCACGATGGATCTTACTATTGCAGGAATTTGATTACGAAGTCATTCACCGACCAGGCAGTTCACACGCCTTAGCAGATTTTTTATCCCGTTTAGATTCTGGTGAATCTCCGGTGGGTATAGATGACACGACACCCGCAATTTATGTATCAGAACCAATTGCTGAAGAATCTGCAGACCCACCTACTCCATTTTCGTATTATGATCAGATCTTGATCTTTCTCACTGATGGTTGCCTTCCAGCTCAAGTTTCAAGACCAGTACGCAGAAAAATTGCAGTCTTTAGCCGCCGATTTCGGTTAGTTGCTGGAGAACTATATTATGCAGATCACACCAGAATCTTACTTCGCTGTGTTCCTCCGCATGAAATTAACTCAGTTATCACGATGGCGCACTCGACACCTACTGGTGGTCACTTTGCCACAGATTTGACTCACCGGAAAATTCTGCAGAGTGGTCTCTGGTGGCCAACTATGTACAGAGATGTGGCCCAATTTGTCAAACACTGCGATAACTGTCAAAGGTCTGGACAACCGCTACAACGGCACTTCTTTCCCTTACAGCCAGTTATGCCATTAGAACCATTTCAGAAATGGGGATTAGATTTTATAGGTCCAATTACACCTCCAGCAGTCTTCAGTAACAACAGATATATACTAACCTGTACAAACTACGCAACAAGATGGGTAGAAGCATGGGCTTTACGGTCGGCTACAGCGGTGGCAGTAGCAAAATGCCTGTTGAATGATGTCTTTCCACGTTTCGGCTTACCACTGGAAATTGTCTCAGATCAAGGTACTCACTTTGTAAATCAATTAATGAAGGTACTCACCCAATCCTTCCAGGTGACACACAAACTCAGTTCACCGTATTACCCTCGTGCCAATGGTTTGGCCGAAAGTACAAACAAATCACTATTGAATATCCTCCGGAAACTAATCATGGAAGCACCGGAAAGATGGGATCAACTACTACCTGCAGTCTTATGGGCATACCGAACTACATATAAGGTAACAACAGGCTTGACACCTTTCAAACTAGCTTATGGCTTAGAAGCAATAGCACCCATGGAAGTAGTCATCCCAAGCCTGCGTGTAGCAATCACTCAGAAGATGCTACCGGAAGATTCACTGATAGCACGAATGGACGCACTCAGAGAACTTGATGAGCACCGATGGCTCAGTTTTTTAACCATGCGCGAAGTACAACTAAGACAAGCCAAGACACACGATCGATATTTGAAAACGCCAATCTTTTCGGTAGGACAGCTCGTACTCTTCTACAACGCAAAGTCGGATAGAGCCGCAGGAAAGTTTAAACTTCGATGGTTCGGCCCTTTCAAAATCTCAGAACAAGTCGGTCCTGCAACTTTTCGGTTGACTACGTTGACCGGAAATCCACTCCCGAAAGTAATCAATGGGTCGAAGCTGCCGCCATATCATCACGCCCCTAGCCCGCATTAAATTTTTCGGCGGTGGACCGCGTTTTGTTTAATCCTTTCCCTTTTTCTTTCTTCTTTTTATAAATAGCCGTATTTTAGAAAATCTTTTCGTACCAGCCGCCCCCCCCTTACCAGTCACTCGAATACGCACGCTTGCATGAAAACAAGAATCCTTTCCACACCGCACAATGATACCCAACCCCCTTTCCCACCCCACCGTATTATTCCTATTTAACCCCGTCGACAACGCCAAAAAACGCTACTGTGGTGAGTGTTAGAAATCTATGCGATCTTTGTGCTCTGTATTCATGTTCCTAGTCTGCCTTAGCGATCGCCATGGAAGCGCTAGCAAATTACACTGCCTTCCGCGATGGTATCCCTACCGAGGTAGGTGAATACCTGCGTTGCCGAGGGTTGGCCAACTTCGCTGAGTTGCCCTGGCACTCAGTGGAAGCCCATCCCTTCTTCGCACAAATCATCTCTGCCATCGCCCAATCCCCTGCCACCGAACGCCAATGGGTTTTCCCTTCGCTACCCTCCAGAACGGTCATCACCTTCCCCGCCTTCTCTGAAGCTTTCCGCCTCACCCCGCAAGGCCGAGAAAATGGCCCCAGTATCCCCCTCGCCCGCATGACCGAATTATTCCCCCGCTCTTCCTCAAATGAGTTCGCCATTCTCTGCCGTCCCGAACCCGAACGATCTGCCCTCCAATTCCTAGTTGCCATCCTCAATTTACAGAAACGCACCTATGGCATCTCCCGACCCTTCTACTCCGCCTTAGATTTAGCAGCCCGAGAACCCGTCAACTTTGCATCTTTTTTTTCCAAAGAATCCATAAGGAGTGTGTCGCCATCATGAAGCAAGTAAATAAAGGAAACACCCCGCGCTCTCGTCTTCCCCATATCATCTCCTTCCTCTTCCCAGTCATCCTCGCCGCACAACCACCACCCCGAGGCCCCATACTTAGGCACGAAGAGTCAGTCCAACCACTCGATGATGATGCAGAAGAAGAGGAGGAGATCAACCAACTCTTCCGCACTAAGTGCATCCAGGTCAGCTCTTCGGAAAGCGAAGCACAAAGATCTGCCGACAAGAATCCGGACAACCGCGACGACGAACAAGAAGAAACCTTGCACGACACCACCACTTCCATCCACAACGAATCCTCGGCTGATCACCAACAAGACCAGCAAAACCGAACCAAAACCGAAATGGTCTCCACCGAAGCAACCTCCGAGCCTCAACAAGACGAGCAGCAACCCGGTAGGGATGCACTAAACACATTACTGAAGGCCGTCAAATCCGCAATCGACCAGAATACCGATAAACAACCAACAAGCAATCAGGTAACACACACCAACTCTGCCCATCCCAGACCTCCCCCAGTCAACCCTATTCCCACACCGGAACCGGAATCCTCGTCATCTTCCCTCAACTATTCGCCACCGACATCCCCCCAAATTCAAACCCAGACCTCTGCGCAACCGCAACACCCACTTCTCCTCCCCTCTATTCCCGTATTTTCCGAACTAGCCACCATGGGCCATATGCTCATTTCCCTTTCTCAGGAACTTCCCGTACAGCTGAGTGAAGTCGCCAACACCATTCGACAGGATCTCCAGCACAAGGTCGACCTCTTGGAAGCAGACATCACCCCTCTCCAAGAAGAAGCCGAAGCCATCAAAGCCGAAAATCATGAATTGCAGACCCAAGTAGCAGATCTCCAAGGCCAAGTTACGGCACAACAGGCATTGCTACAACAACGGGATGAGGCCTTGGCGCAATTGGCTGCCAAGGACCAGCTCCTCAACGAAGCTCACGAAGAAATTCGGATCCTGAAACTTGCGCTACAAGAAAAAGAAGACATCAGCTCCTCACTCGAAGAACTGATCGAAGAAACGAAGGCCCAACTGCAGGAGAGAGTCAAGAAAAATCAAGATCAACAGAGAGAGGCCGAACAAGTCAAAG
Source organism: Ceratopteris richardii (assembly GCA_020310875.1). Classification (NCBI taxonomy): domain Eukaryota; kingdom Viridiplantae; phylum Streptophyta; class Polypodiopsida; order Polypodiales; family Pteridaceae; genus Ceratopteris; species Ceratopteris richardii. Next base: position 9,855,548 of record CM035427.1, read on the forward strand.
ATGAGCTACGACGAGCCCAGCAGTGTTTAGACGAAGTAAACAGAATGTTGCGGCATCAACTAACTCGGGAGGCTAAAAACCAAAAGGACCTCGCCAATGCTCGAAGAGAACGAGACGCCTACTACAAGACAATTGAGTTTCAGAACCAGATGCTCGAGCGACTTGATAATCAAGTGCAAAATCAGAAGGATCGGGTCACGGATATGCAGCAGAAGGTCACCGAAATGAAGACATCCCGCGACGCTGCATTATCCAACGACTTTCTTTTACAGGAGGCCTTCTTACAAAACCAGGCCGAAATTTTGTTAACCCAAGCCATAGCCCTGAGCTCCGTTAGAACGGATGCCCAGTTATTAGAACCAACCACCTTAGTTCAGCTGATAGAAACTCTTAAAAACAAAATCACCCGCACATTTAGGCTCGCCCGAGATATGTACTTAGAAGGTCTTGTAGCCGAAACATAAGAACCTACGGGTTCGAGTCCACTGGGCGTGCCAGTGTTAGACGGCCGCCGAATAAGGACAAATGTACTAGGACAGGCCTCTTAAATAGAAAGAACCTTTCGAGAAACGCGCAGATAACAAAAGATTCGCGCACCACTGTAAAAATTCTTCTATATAAGGCAATGAGAAAGAGCGGCGAGAGAGCGCGCCCATTTTGGGAATTGCAGTGTATTATTGAGTGCATATTTCTGATCTGTTCTGTTTCTGTCCTGTTCTGTTTGCGCTTTGCTTAGTAGTTTGTTCGCGTCTTAATATATAGTTACGAAACAGGTTGCAGTGTGTTACGAAGATGTTCGGTAATGGTTAAGTGTGTCGCTGAGTATTGTTAAGTGTAGCTTGTTGTTAACAGACATCGGCAAAGCAGAGAACATGGAAGTAATCTCACTATTGGTCTGTTAAGGTTCTGTGAAGTAACTGAAGTCGATACAATAGTCTGCGTTCTCTGTGGATTCCGATCCCAGGAAGGACTTGTATCTGTAAGAGCCTGGGTGCCTTGGAATTAGTGATAAGATTGTTACGGTTCGGCTGTTGTTTGAGTGACATACCGTAAGTTGTATACCTTTGAGTATAGTGTTCGATGTGCCTCCGAGTCAAGAATAGGTGCACCCTGTGTAATATTCGGCGAATGAAGTTGAGTAGTCGAAGTAGTTTAAGTCAGAACCGGATTACTGCTCTTATACTATAGCAGACCCAGCCCGGAATGTCCAACGTCCCAGTAAACCGCGTAGTTCGCAGTGTTCAGAGTCAAGTACTGAGCTAAGACGTGATAGAGTATTTATGATTGTGTGAGATGTTGGGAAAATAGTACAGGGCCTCTGTCTAACAGACCCCTACCACTCCCAAGAACCCATGTGGCTAAGAATTAGAGTGCTTTTAACTATCACAGTAGTCCACAGTACTCGAAGTTCAGATTCAGAAGTCTGTAGACTACCGAACGGCTAACATTTGGCTAACATTTAACAGTTGTGCCAAAGGCACATGGTTGTTGTTGGTCGAGGCTTTTTGATGTTAATCTTAGACTTGATGCAATCTTTGTTTGGAGGTGTTGATTGAATCTTTCGATGATGTAATCCTTCTTATAGGGATCCCTTTGAGAATGGTACGTGGCTTTGTGGAGATCACTTCTGGCCTCTTCATCGTGGAATGGTGTCTAAAATTTGGTATCCAACATGGTTGGCTCTTTGATTTAAGTTGCTGATACTTTTGGCTTCCAAACCCATACGCATTTTGGTTGTCGTTTTATGATTGTCAAAGAGGTGGGTTGATCTGCTTTGGTTCTTTGTGCTTGGTGTTGACCCTTGCTTCTCCTTGGCATCTTCGTGGAAACTTTGCTTGTGAGGGAGATATGTGGTGTTTGTGCATGTAAGAGTGTCTTGGGTACCCACATTTGTAATCACCCTTGTTGAGCTGCAACTAACTTCTTTGACACCCAAATTTGTACGTTATTAGGGTCGGCCTCCCTCCATTGCTTTGGTACCCAACTTTGTCAAAGACTGTAGGATTAAGCTTCTCCTCATTTCTTGGTGCTTCTTTTAGCATGGGTGACTTGCCTGACTGGGAATGGTTGTGGCAAGGCTGGTGGTTGTTCGCCTTTTCGTACCCAAATTTGCATCATGCCCGGAGCTTCTTTCTTCTTGAATTTCGTCTGTCTACTTGATATAGCAGATGTCATCTTTGCGTGCCTCTTTGGTTGAGTTACACTTGCATTAGTATGTGAAGAAGAAGAGGGGTTTGCTGGCCTTTGAGCTTTTGTTTCCATGATTGAGTCCTTTTGCTTCGTAGGGTTTTTGACACACACGATATTTTCTTTACGAAGATTAGTTTGGGAAGAACTAAGAAAATGTGTGCCACTTGGCTTTGTGCTCATGCAATTCTCTAATTCTAATGTGATACATTGTTCAGGTGCCCTAACTTGAAGCAGTTGACGTCGTAGGTTCAAGTTGACTGCATGGTCGTAAATCCAATCTTGACCCAGGACAGGTGGCTCTATAATGTCTGCATCATGACATACTAGCATTTTGATTTTCATTGGAACATCTTGAAGGTAGATGGGAAGTTCCACCTCTCCCAAACAAGGGGTTTCCACACCTCCCAAACCTATGAGATAGGCTTCTATAGGCTTTATGTTCAATTGCAAGTCTTGCCAATATGAAAGTCTAACTGCACTAATTGCTGTACCTGAGTCAACCAATGCTCTCACAGTCCTTGCATTCTTCCCTTGTCCTACTACGATGTTCACAAAGGGACGTCGATCCATTATTCAAGAAGAAATTGCACTTGATGTTTGACACATAGCCATGTGGTATCTTGGGGCCTTACTATCGATATCTAGGCCTAGGCGTCTTAACTTATTTCTCCTAATGCGTTCTCTAGCCTCTGCCTGTGCTTCTTCTCTAACCCTTAACTCTTCTTCTTTTCGCTTCTTAACAGTGTTGAGTCTCTGTAGCATATCCTCTGTAAGAGGTTCTTGATATAGCTTGACTCGACAACCACTGATATAGGTGGGCAGGATATTGTTAGTATATGATCAATGTCTACCCCTCATGATTGTATGCACATTTTGTAAGGCCCCCGTTATGAGGAGAAGCAAAGCGTGCATTACCCAATTGATGGGAATCCCAACTTGCATGTTGGATGAAGGTCACATTGGACCATGGAAGGTATGGTAAGGAAAGGGAGTTACTAGGGTCCCCAATTGGGGGGTCCGGGGGGCCAGCGGGGAGCAACCCCGGCTGGGCGGTCCAAGGGGGCCAGCGGGCCCCCTGGCTAGGGGGTCCAAGGGGGCCAAGGGGCCCCCTGGTGGGGGTCCGGGGGCAGGACCCCAGACGAGACGATAAAGGGAATATTCCATAGAATATTCCCTACCAGAGTGAGAAATCATTTATATTTGTTAGGTCGGTTCAACCGGTCTAAGCCGTGTATGGCAATTACGCGGGCGGTGGCTGCCCATGCTCTACCGCCCACGCTCTACCGCCCATGTATGGCCGTCCATGGAAGGCCACCCATGATCCTATATATACATGACTTCTGCACTACCAGAGACATTGAGTTGAGCCAGCATACCTCTACCTTGTATCTCCCTATCTAGAGTTGTCTAGATCACCATTTAAGCTCTACCTTGAGAGCGCACGGGTGGACAACGCCATCATCTTTGTACTTGCTGCTAGTAGAAAATTGTTGAGATTCTCTTATATCTGTTATCTTCTCTGCTATTGCTCCTGTGTTATATTGCTTATCTATTGTCTTACATGGTATTAAAGCTGTAATGTTCAAATAGCTTGAGAAGTATCACTATTTTAGCCTACTAGCAGACTAGAATATCAGTAGATTATTCGAGTGATTACATGATGGCTTCATCGTCGAACACTAGTCTTGGTGCTTCAGCTAATGTTAATGCTGCACCTATTCGAATTCGTCCACCTGCATTCACTGAAGGGAAGCTGGATGGAACCAACTATACACTCTAGAAGTTCAAAATTTCTGCAATTTTGGACTCCTATGAATTACTTGACACTGTCATGGGACCGATGGGATTGGATCTAGAGCCTATACCAGTTGAAGATCCAACGAATTCAAGATTGATGATTCAGCCAGATCCAGATCTTCTACGAGCTTGGAAGAGGCAGAATGCTGATGCATTATGTGCGATTGTCACTAGTGTAAGTGATTCTTTGCTTACTTTAGTTCAACATACTACTAAAGCACATGAGGCTTGGGGCATATTGACTCGACAATATGAGATCAAGGACCACACTAGGATACAGAATTTAGAAAATCAGTTGGCAAATGAAAAGCATTCTGATTCTGAAAAGGCTGAAGATTTTATTAAACGGATAAAGCATCTTCAAGATCAATTGGCTGCAGTTGGTGTTGTTATAACACCAGAAGAGGTGGCTCGAAGATCTGTACGTGTTCTTCCAGCCAAGTATGATGGATTAGTAACAGCCCTTAACACTCAGGTAAGGCCAACTCCTCTTACATTTGAATAGTTTTGTGCGATGCTTTTAGAAGAAGAGATGCGGCTAAAGAATCGGCAAAGTACAACTGATGCTGCATTCTCAGCAAATGCAAAAGGTAAAGGCTCTTCTGAGGGATCAAAGAAGAAGCCAAAGAAGAAAAAGTTCACAGAAAGTTGCTTCTATTGTGAAAAGAAAGGCCATGCCATCAAGGATTGCAGAAAGAAGCAAGCTGATGAACGGAATGGGACTGTAAAATCATCATGGAAGAACAAAGAGTCTGCAAACAACACAGAACTAGAACTTTGGGTAGCTATTGAAGAGGTATGTTCATCTGCTCAAGCTCGTGTTGATGAACCATGGATTTTAGATAGTGGAGCTTCTCGCCATATGACCAGTAAAAAGGATTGGTATAGTTCCCTAGTGCCTCTGCAGGAATCCATCAATGTAGTGGTGGGAAATGACTCCAAGTGTCCAGCCAAAGGAACCGGAACCATCTCTTTTATCACTTCTCCAAGTGTTGAGAAAAAGCTATCCGATGTTCTTTATGTACCTACACTCAAAAGAAATTTGTTGTCAGTTTCTGCAATAACAGATCGTGGACTCGAAGTTCACTTCAATAAGAGTGGTGCGGAAATCATGGATTCATCAGGTAATGTTGTAGGTAAAGGCATACGACGAGATAACTTGTATGAGTTAAGTGCTTTAACTGCTACAAAAGATAAAGATGTAAGCAGGTTATGGCACCAACGATTTGGGCATCTCGGATTTGCAGTTTTGAAGGAGATGTAAAGAACAGGGATGGTTGCTCATTTGCCTGCATTTTCAGAGTTGCAGGAACCTTGTGAAGCTTGTATGATGGGCAAGCAATAATGATAGGCGTTTCCAAGAGAGACCAGCAATCAATCTCAAGCTCCTCTAGAGTTGGTACATGCTGATCTCTACGGTAAAATGTCTACACTTGCTTTAGGAGGATCTTTCTACTTCTTGCTGTTAGTTGACGATTATAGTAGAAAGATGTGGGTTTATTTCATTCCAGAGAAGGCTGATGCTTTTGAAAAATTTAAAGTGTGGCATAAGTATGTAGAAAATGAATCAGGAAGGAAACTGAAGAAATTTGTGTCCATTCCATTCATGCTCTTGTGCTACTCTTAAAGTTGGGATTAGGAACTCCAAAGGTAGCACAACATTTTGTCCGAAGACCATTTGGAATGGGGTGGCATTGAGTACCGTTTTGTAGGCAACTCGGCAAGCCCAAACAACATGATGAAGTTGTTTGTCCCAATCAGAGCGTTTATTATTTACAAGTTTGGTCAGTACATTACATAGGATCTTGTTTGTGCTCTCAGCTTGTCTGTTAGCTTGTGGATGATAGGGTGCAGACTTCTTATGTATCACCAAGAATTCTTGGAGAAGATTTTCAATGACTTCATTCAAGAAGTGTGTGCCCCTATGTTGGAAGCAGCCAGAGGCACAGACGACACGGAAGCATGTAACGACAAAGCAGGGAGCCAGTCGAATCGTTTTTCAAATAATTATGTTTTCAAATACTTTCCAAAAACCTCCAACAGTGATTCTTATCACTATTGTAACATATGTAACATAGAAAACCCCATTTTGTAATCCACAGCTCCATTTTGTGCAAGCCGAGGAGTCCTCGAGCTTGAGGAGCTTAGGTAGAACAAGCGTATCAATTTTCGTTATTTTTAGATATCGTTTACCCTTCCAAATAGCATCTAGGACCTAATTTTTAACTATGCCGGTCACTAGATGTGAAACCGGTCAAAACTAGTCTAGAAACTATAAAAAGAGCTAGAGAGCTCATTTTTGAGGTTAGCTAGTGTGAGATTAGAGCTATTTTTGAGCTTGTAATAGTGTTCTTGAGTAATAGAGCTAATTTCCCACCTTCCATTGTGTCTTGCTTGTCTCTTCGTAGTGTGTGTGTATGTGTGTGTGCATTTCTATGCTTCTCACCTTCACTCTCACTTCATCTCACGTTCACGATCTTCATATCACTCCTATCTCTTCCACGGATTGACATTAAGGAGGTGAAGCTTCTTAACGTGGTTCTCACCATTGTGCTAGAGCAACACCAAATTTGGCGCCGTTGCCAGGGATCGAGTCTAGGACGAATGTGTGATGGTAAGAGTATAGCAAGAAGTGGCGTTGGAAGGTAAAAATTTCAGTTTTTGTTGTTGTTTTTACTTAGTTTTTAGTGTTTTTCACCTCCCCCACACTCCATCTTCATCACCGCATCATCATCTTCATCTCCAAAAAAATCAAAAAATTCACCATATCCACCCATTCTCCTCATTTCCCCTCATTTGTGCATGCGAGAGAGTGAGAGAGAACTTTTGTGCTTGTGTGTGCTTTTGTTTTCTTGAGTTTTCTTGCAGGTACAGAGCTCTAGTGCATCAGGAAAGCTTGGAAAAGGTAAACTTTTCAGTTTCTGTCAGAAATTTCCGACTGTGTCAGACCATCGCGATGGTCTGCAAAGTTCGGAATTTGGAGAAGGCGACCACACCAGCGTGTAGGCGACACCAGCGCCTCTAGGAATCCACAGCTGCATTCACAAAATTTGCATTTTGGTGGACCATCGCGACGGTCTCTGACCATCGCGATTGTGTCACACCATCGCGATTGGCTCACGCCATCGCGACGGTTTGGCCGGACCATCGCGACGGTCTCTGACCATCACGATTGTGTCACGCCGTCGCGATTGGCTCACGCCATCGCGCCGACGGTGCCACGTGGCAATCTAGACCATCGCGACGGTGCACTTCAGACCATCGCGACGACACCCTCACACCATCGCGACACTTCAAAAATTCAGACCATCGCGATTGGCTCACGCCATCACACCCAGACCATCGTGATTGGCTCACGCCATCGCGCTCAGACCATCGCGACGGTGCACTTTCAGACCATCGCGATTGTGCAAGTTCACGCCATCGCGACGGTGCACTTTCAGACCATCGCGATTGTGCAAGTTCACGCCATCGCGACGGTGCTCTTCAGACCATCGCGATTGTGCATGTTGACCGTTGACTGATGCCATCGCGATGGTGCACTTTCAGACCATCGCGATTGTGCAAATTCACGCCATCGCGACGGTGCACCCTCACGCCATCGCGACGGTCCCAGACCATCGCGATTATCTCTGACCATCGCGATTGTGCACCCCCATCGCAAATTTTAGGGTTTCATTTTTTGGCCAATTTTGGGGCTATTTTTGGGAAATTTTTGGGTGATTAGACTCATAAGAGACCCCTTAGCTCATATTTGGAGAAAAACCTATTTGTTAGTTTTTACCCCCCAGGGCCTGAATGGTCATAACTTTTTCATCCGAAGTCCGTTTTTTGAGCTTAATAGCTCGTTAGAAAGCTCTTGACGAGTACTACATGACCTCAACTGTTTTCTTCTTAAAGGATACATCTATTTTTAGATAAGCTATTTTGAGGTTGACCTAGTTTGGGACTTGAAAGCCAGGGGGCAAGCATTAAAAAGTTGGGCAAAAGGGAAGGGACTTAAAAGGTGTATGTACTTAAGTGCTTGATCATCCAACTGTGAATTGGTCTAATATTGGATTTTTCCAGGTATAGCAAGGGCAATCAAAGACAACCAAAGCAAGGCAGTGAAGGGCATAAAGCTTGGGAAGCGTGGCTTCTTGGGCATCAGAGCAACCAGAAAAAGCTGACTCGAGGTTGGAAGATTACTCAACCCCCTCAGTCAATTCTTAGCTTAGGATAAACGTTAGCATTGTGGATTAAGACGACAGGAACACCTCAAGTTCAAGATATTTAATTCTTTCAAGTTCAAGACTAAAGTAAAGGTGTGTGACACGAAAATCTAAAGGAAAGAACCTAAGTCTGACGGAACGAGAACTCAAAATTATCACAGAAAGTCGAATTCCTGACGCATACATTAAGACAAGCATCTAAAGAAATTTAAAAAGAATCAAGAAAGTAATAACAAAGAATCGGTGACGATCTGAGCATGTACTGAGTGTGCAAGGAAGAAAATTAATGAACCTTAGATCGGGCAAACATATAGGTAAGTCAGACCGACGAAGCCTTAGATCATCAGAGGCAAGTGTAAGAACTACTGCACGATCGTGGGCTCAACAATTGAACACTAGTTATCCCTACGAGAGCTCAGACACTAGTGATTCAGAAATGGCATTTAGCACAGAAAGACCAGAAGGAGGGTCGAATGTAGCCTATTTAGAAAAACCTGAAGGACCCTATAGAACACAACTAGAGTTTCTCCGAACCAACCGATTAGGTGCTCACATCTATGAGGATGGTTTGCGAAGGCAAGTGGTGCAAATGCACAACCCCGATCAACCCATTGGATTGGAACATCCAGTGGTGAAATTCGAGAGAGATGCGTACATAGACAAGGAAGGAACAATGTACATCTTAAGTACGCAGCCAAACAATACCAACGAGTTTGGCGTGATTCAACCAGAGACGGAAGCAAAATCTCAAGGAAAAGAACCATTAGACGAGCCTAGAACACCTAGAGGGAAATCTGTACTGACACGAGTACTAATCCCAGAATGGATCCCTCAGGATAACAGAAGCATAGAGTTGTTTGTAAATAAAGAAACGGATGAAGCCTTTTGGAGATACAAGACAGAACTACTCAATGAGGTAGGTATCATCACTATATATGAGTTCAAGGACCCGGATACACCTGGAAAGGTTGTATACCTGGATGAGACTTCAGAAAGAGTCTTTGTGGTACCCGACCGCGCTAAAAACACATACACATGGAGAGGAGAATTGGTATTCCCTCCATCTAGAACAAACATGAATACAAGTCAACAAGGGGCAGGAACATCCTCAGCCCATGGAAATCAAAGAGAGGGAAATAAAGAGAGACCAGAAGTAAGCTTCACTCATCCCATAGGGAGAGATAGAACAACCACGGACACTAATAGAGTGGATAGACAAAGGGATCATGGAATACCAGGTGGTAGAGATGATTTTCCTCTACCCAGACCACGTGAACACGCAAGAATATTGAGACCCACTCAATTAGTAAAATCAATGACGAATTATTTTGATGGGACAGGAGATCCCTACGACCACGTCGCAGAATTCAAGCAAGTACTAAGAGCCGAACAAGTTGAAGACATGTTCACGCAATACAACGCATTTGGACTAACGTTAAAGAATATCGCTTTAACTTGGTTCCAACCTTTGCAACAAAGGCAATTTAGAGACATCCATCACTTTTTAGAGTCATTCATCACTGAATTCTCTAAAAGTGGGATTAGACATGACACGTCTTCGCTGATTCATAGCTTTAAACAGACCCCTCAAGAAACAGTTAGACTGGCAGGACGTAGGTTTAGACAATATGTTGAACGATGTCCAATGCAAGAGCTACCCTCACAAGCTAAGCAAGTGTCATTGTTTCTAGATGGCTTGTTGAGCTCTAAACTACGCTCCTACGTGTACCTAAAAGAACCCAGAACGCTAGAGCGATGTCTGAGAATATGCATAGACATTGAGGACAACTTAGGAGACGAGTTGGAACTCTCCAAGGTCTATAAGGACTCAGACTGTTCATCTCTAGCATCCACAAAATTGTCTAGCTCAATAGAAGACCTAGCAGAAAAAGTGGCCCAGAAACTAGGAGTTTCTAGTAAACCTAGGGTGCTAACAAACAAGCGTTGTTACACCTGCGGTGGTGACCATATGGCAAATGTGTGTCCCAATGCACCACAACCACAAGCCAACCCTAGTGGCCAATACTGTACAATCGAGAGAAGATACACGAATCATACGGCTCAGGACTGCCCATACAACAAACAAACCGTGAGACAGAGCTACCCGCAAGCATACCCGCAGCCAGGTAGGTATCAAGGCCAATACAATACTCAGCCTTATTACTATAGGCCTCCTCAGAACTATCCATACCAGGCTCAACAGAGACCTTAACCTGTCTTAGCTCAGCAGCCACCCCCACCAGCGAATGTCATCTCAGTCAAATATGCTGCTGCAGAAGAGAACCTAAGTAGGGCCTTAGTGCCTTCTTCACCTTTGATCACAGAGAGTGACCCCCACTCAAACAGTTTTGATTCTACGCATGTCGATAGTCCACCCGCATATTACACAGTCACCCGAACATGCAGAAACATATCATTATGATAGTCCACCAGTGGAACCTAGTTGGGAGCCCGACTATGCTAATGTGATGTACACAAACCCAAATCCACGGCCCCAATTAAGACAACAGAGACCACAGGGCCCTAGAGGACCATCCTTTAGGTGCCAAGGAGATCATTTCATAAAGGATTGTCCACACCTCCCGATAGCAGGACAATCCCAGTACTATAACATCCAAGGCTTTTGTGCTGATTGTGGCAAAGAGCACATAATCAAAGATTGTCCTAAGAACCCTGTTAATGCTTCGAATGTGACACCGATCAACATGATAGGTATTGTAAATAACGCAGATGGATCCAACCCTACATACGTGCCTATCCAAGCTATAACAAGAGCCCAGGCGCTCTTACAGAACCAAAAGCTTAATCAAGAGAAAGTAGCCGAAACCAGTGAAGTGGCAGAATCTAGCAGTAAAAAGACAAAATCTTGGAAAGATTCTAGAGAAAGAATTAAGAGAAAATGGAGTAAAAAGATAACGGAGTTGGAAGGAAGTTTAAAGGAATCTAGAGCCAAAATCCTAGAATTGACTTCACAGGATTTGAATCAAGAGAATCCAGCTCAGAAATCAGGATCAGTTTTAGCGGAACCCATACCAGAAGATCTAGACATGATGTTTCGTGCATATCAGGCTAGATTAAAAGAGGGACCTCAGGAAGCTGAAATAAGCAAAAACTACCCTCGAGCTGATCTAGAAATTGAGAGAACTAAACTTTGCATGAAGATGGTAGAACTAGCACAAGCTTTGTTCGAAGCCTCTAGATATATTAATTGGAATAATATGGCAAAACCGGAATTACATTTTCAAGGACTAATGGAGAGGCTAGAAGATTTGATTGAAAACAAAGAGAAAAAGGATCAGCATAGGAACCCTATCGTCCCAGAAACACAGGAAAGGAATGCACCATCCCTGTCTCAAGTACCCAATACAGAAAGTCAAGACAATTTGTCTTCTATACATAGATATTCACATGAATTTTTGAGAGAAATACAAGAAGAGAAATGGAGAAAAGAACAAGGAACCCATCCTCCTATTCAAGAAATAGATGACTTGCAGGAACAATTTCCCCAAGACATCCCCTCTATATACGATGATGTAGAGGAAGAACAACTGAGTGAAAACACAAGATTCGGATCTAATTCTTTACAAGAATTACCTCAGTTCACAGGACCTTGGGAAGCAAAGTCTATTAGTATGAGAGCACCCACGATAATAGTGAGGAATGAAGAATCAGTAATCCCTAGAAACACGAAAGTGATCAAGAATACCAAAGTACAATGTAACCTTACTCTGGAGGAGTTATTGAAGGTAAAACCAGAATTGTGGAAGCATGTAGCAAATCAATTCCGCGAGCTTGCTACTACTCCCTCACAAAAAGGATCACAAAAGAAGGTACCAGAAATACCCGTAGAAAAGATCGGAGATGTAAGCGAAGGAGAGGAAGGTAACACTTATCTTCCGATAACCCATCAGGGCTACACCACGGAAGCCATCTTAGATTCAGGAGCCGGAGTAGCCATAGCTACCACCGCTTTATGGAAACCTTGGGGTAAGCCAGCATTAAGACCTACCAGGATGAAGCTACAAATGGCTGATGGACACATAGAAAAACCATTAGGCTTACTAGAAGGAATATCTCTCACCACTTGTGGTGTAGAATTTGAGCATACCTTTGCCATTTGTGACTTTGCAAAAAACCATGCTTATGAGATGATATTGGGACGACCATTCATGCGTCAGTTGCAAATTGTACAAGATTGGGGAACCAATTCTTTGTACTTGCAACATTTAGGAGTGACTACCAAAGTCAATCTTAAAGACTATTCACATCGAGATGTACCCCCAATACAATGGAATACCATCCATAAGACACCAGTAGAGACGGAATCCGTGCACTCATTAGAATCAGATCCTTCTTGGTTGCATGAGGATACCCATTTATGGATGTGTAAAGTAGCCAAACAAGAGGAAGAAAGGCTAGAAGCCAGGACCTTAGGTGCAGAACAACATCCACGAACCCTTCAAGATCCAGCCTACGCACCTGTAGTATTCCCAGACGAAGAGTTTGAACCCCATGGTTGGGCAGAAATCCTAGCAACCATGGATGTAGCCATCAATGAAGAACAATGGACTCCCCACTGTGACGAGGATGGCTATGACATATGAGTTTTCACGATAGAGCCAATCATGTGCGATGCAATTTTAGAAGAGTGTGAACCTAACACTGATGCATTTGAGGATGCAAGCGATTTTGATTTAGAATCAAATATCATGGACTCTCCATTTGCATCAGAGGAAGAATATTTCTACGAAGTAGAGACTCACCCTCAGAGACACGAGGAAATTACGAATGAGGTGAGGTTAGCCACGGAAGTGACTAACAAGAGTGAAGGCAAGAAAAGAAAGAAGAAAGAAACCATGTCAGAAAAAGAAGAATCTTTGTTTGAAGTACCCGAGAACTTCAAGAAATATGAAATCGAAGATAGAAGAATCATGGTACGAATGCCTAATAGAAAGGCGAATGACGGACAAGTATATGATAACCGCGAGACAACCAAGAAAATAATCGTAGCCATAGAAGGAGAGGAAGAAAAATGCACATACATAGGGCATGATTTGACAACTGAAGAAGAAGAAGAGCTAGTTGCCCTATTACACGAATATAGAGATGTTTTTGCGTGGAGTTACAAAGATTTGAAAGGAGTAGATCCAGATATATGTTCTCATAGAATCCCTATGACTCCAGATGCAAAACCGACAAAACAGAAACCGTACACGTACAATGATAACTACGCTGCGAAGATTAAAGAGGAGATAGACCGCTTGATAGAAGCAGGATTCATTTACGAAATTGAGCATACCGAATGGGTATCCCCCATTGTGGTTGTGCCCAAGAAGAATGGAAAATTGCGTGTGTGTATTAACCTTAAAAAGGTTAATGCCGCAACGATTAGAGATAGTTATCCTCTTCCTATCACAGAACATCTATTGGAAAGAGTTGCGGGCAAGGAAGTTTACAGCTTTCTTGATGGATTTTCAGGCTATAATCAAGTAGCTATTGCTCCAGAAGACCAACACAAGACAGCATTTGCCACTGAATGGGGCATATTTGCATTTCGTGTGATGCCATTTGGCTTAACAAATGCACCCGCCACTTTCCAGCGACTCATGTGTCATGTTTTTAAGGAATTTTTACGCAAGAGCTTGGAAGTTTATGTCGATGACCTATGTGCTCATTCAAATGTAAGACAGACACATATCCCAGAGTTAAGACAAATATTTGACAAATGTCGAGAATATCAGGTTTGTTTGAACCCAGAAAAGTGCGTTTTTATGGTCAGACAAGGCAAAATTCTAGGACACATTGTGTCAAAAAATGGAATCTCTACGGATGAAGAAAAGGTGAAGGTAATTGCAGATTTACCTAGACCAACTAATGTGAAAGAGGTACAGGCATTTATGGGCCATTGCGGATATTATAGGAGATTCATACACATGTATGCAATCATAGCCAAGCCTTTGTACTCTCTTTTAACCAATTTTGAATGGACAGATGAATGTGAAAATTCATTCAATGAACTTAAACGACGCTTGTGCTCAGCACCTATATTGACTACCCCAGATTGGAGTAAGCCATTCCATGTACATGTGGATGCATCCAACTACGCCATAGGATGTGTGTTAGCGCAACCCACGAATGAAGGTAACATAGATCTCCCCATAGCTTACGCGAGCAGACAATTGAACGCAGCAGAAAGGAATTACACCACGACGGAACGAGAAGGATTAGGGATGATCTACGCAGTAAAGAAGTTCAGGCACTACTTGTTGGCCAACAAATTCAAGTTCTTTACGGATCATTAAGCCCTATTGTACTTAGTCAACAAACCATGTAACACAGGACGACTAATACGATGGTTTCTATTACTCATGGAGTATGATTTTGAAGTCGTAGTCAGGAAAGGAAAGACACATCTTAGAGGTGACCACCTTTCAAGGTTAACCTCAGGAGAAGCTCCTCAAGGAGTAGCGGATGAATTACTAGACGCATACTTGTTTAACCTTGAGATAGCACCAGAATGGGCTAAGCCTATAGTCCCTATTCTCACATATGGACCCAAGAATCCTAGGTTAAAGATCAAGGAGGGAGAGATTACCAAGTCTCAGAGATACCAAATAATGGCAGGAAGCATATATAAACAGGATAATCAAAAGATTCTTGCTTGTTGTGTAGATGAATCAGAACATGCGAATTGGTTGCACTTAGCACACATAGGTGCATTAAAGCAACATCATTCAAAACATCGAACATTACAGACTCTGCATAGATTAGGAGTATATTGGCCTACGATGGAAGTAGATGTCTACAGGTTGTGTAAGGAATGCCATGTTTGTTGTGAAAGACCACCAGTAGAGCATGCTACATTATATCACGTGTCTCTCACACCAGACTGGAGTGAACCATTAGTGACATACTTGAGGACGAACACATTCCCTCAAGGCATGACCTTAGCACGACAACGCAATCTAGAGCAGGAAGCTCAAGATTATTCACTTATTGGCGATAACCTATACAAAAGAGGACGAGATGGATATCTAAGACAATGTGTTCATGAGAGCGATTATCTGAGCATACTAGAGACTGCACACCAAGGTGTTGCAGGAGGTCATTTTGGACCCGATAGGATAATCAAAGCCATCCTCTTTGCAGGATTAT
Organism: Ceratopteris richardii; assembly: GCA_020310875.1. Taxonomy (NCBI): domain Eukaryota; kingdom Viridiplantae; phylum Streptophyta; class Polypodiopsida; order Polypodiales; family Pteridaceae; genus Ceratopteris; species Ceratopteris richardii. Next base: position 9,870,901 of record CM035427.1, read on the forward strand.
GGTGGCCCACTCTTCACATGGATGCTCATACCTATGTCAAGAGATGCGATGTGTGCCAAAGAACTCAGTTTCCTACTCGCAGAGATGAAATGCCTTTGAAACCCATGATGGGTGGACGTGCATTTTCTAAGTGGGGTATAGACTTTGTAGGACCCATTAACCCCCCTGCAAAAGGTACACATGCGGAATATATTATTGTTGCCACAGATTATCTTACGAAATGGGTAGAGGCAAAAGCCACGAAAAAGAATGATGCACACACAACTGCAAAATTCTTATTTGAGAATGTCTTTACAAGATATGGACTGCCTATAGAGTTAGTGAGCGATCGAGGCACTCACTTTCTAAACCAAGTCATTGAATATCTGTTGCAGGATTTTATGGTGATTCACAAGAAATCCACACCATATCATCCTCAGGCCAATGGTCAGGCTGAAAGCACTAATAAGATCCTTTCTAACGTACTGACCAAACTCGTGAACAACAAACGTTCAGATTGGGATAAACAGTTACACCACGCTGTTTGGGCATATCGAGTGGCCTACAAGACCGTACTCAATGCAACTCCCTTTCAGATGGTTTTTGGTCAGAATGCAGTGCTTCCTTTGGACTTCTTGATACCGACCCTTAAGGTTGCACAAGAACATCAGTGGACCGGCCATGAATTATCAGCGAGAATAATGGACTTGGAACGATTAGGAGAAACCAGGCTCAAGGCAGCAGCGGGAATATATGCAGCGAAGAAGCGATAGAAAGCGTATTTTGATGCACATGTGAAAGATAAAGGCTTAAAAGAAGGAGATTTAGTTCTAGTATATACGCTAAAGCAACACACACGTAAGTTAGAAAAGCGAGGTTATGGACCTATGATCATTAAGAGACTCTCAACAAGTGGAGCAGTACAGTTAGCCACCTTAGAAGGAGATATAATGCCTAATTATATTAGTGGCTGTAGAGTCAGGCTATATCAGGAACCTCTTACGGAGGATATGCTTAGACGACTCACGTTGGCAAAGAAGCGTAAGGAGGAAGAAAATAGAATACGAGCGGAAGCTCAGGCAGAAGCAATAGAACGCATTAAACGCATGACGTTGAGAAGACAAGGACTAGGGAGAGAGCAGTATAACCATCTGGATACAACACCCAGATATCCCATGGCTATGTGTGAGGTAAAGTCACGAACTCATCCTAGTATAGTGGACAGGAGACCATTCATTACAGTCAGGCTAGAGCACGGCAACCCTTGCCGAGATCTCAGAGCTTTAATTGACTCAGGTGCTGCGACTAGTGCGATTAGATGGTCCCACTATAAGGATTCAGGAATAGAAATGCGGCCAATTGAGGCATACCTCATAGGGCTAGGAGGCATGGAAACCCCTTGCATGGGTGAGGTGGACCTTCCTATCCTCATTATGGATGTGACCATGACAGCGAAGCTACTAGTGTGCCATGATGACGACCTGATAGAACCCCTAATCCTTGGCCAAGATTGGCTATACGATCACTCAGTGGACCTAAATCTTAGACAAGGCTCCTTACAGATTGGAACCTTAGAACAGAAGCGAGTGATACCGCTTGACTTCCCTAACGGCATTTCTCTTGAGGTTTGTAACCCTAGACCCTATGAAACGCATGCAACGGAAGACCGGAAGATCTTGGGTCAGATCAGTCACGTTACGTCTACACCAACCCACTCGGGCTTGGCTATGGACAGTTGTCAATCAGAAGGACGACAGGAGATCTTCCCTGGGGCTTCTTGCAAACTAGAAGGGGCAGCTACCCAACCGCTAGGGCATATGAACACAATCAGCGGTCAGGTGGGTTGCATCAGCGGCCAAATGAGCACAACACCCTGCGGTGCTCATCCCTCCAAACTTGCTGCGGACTGGCCTAGATTAAAGATGAAGAACGAATCACTTCCTAATGGGCAGGTCACGCAAGTGTTGGATCTCCCTTCTTTTCCAAAGCAGAGTGTCCAAAGGACCTCTCAAACCCAACCTCGAAGGAGTCAACCACAACAGAGGAACCCAGACCGACGACACCACCAGACATGGCAAAGAAAGCAGCAGTATCAACGTCACAAAACAAGTGGCACAAAACAAATATGGGTGCCAAAAGGACAACAACCACAGGCTATTGGCAACACTGCAGAAGAGAGCAGGACAAAGTTTCAACAGAAGCAGAATCAGCATCCAAAGTCCCCTCGATCTTCTTCCCCAAGTTCAAATACTGGACAGATTTGGATCGCCAAGAAATACCTTATCCATAGACCCACACCCATGCAGATTTGAATACCCAAACAATGTATTATATCTCAACCCCCAAGCCATGTAATATACACCCCTCAGAAACCTTTTCATCCTTCAATACCACCAAACCCGATACCACTTTTTGTACGTCAGCAGAAACACACCACCCACTCCAAGACTCTTCGGAAATGGATACCGCAACGTATCCAAACGTCTTCTTGTACCCCCTTATCTAACTATTCTCCCGCCCCGTTTAAACTCCACCCTTGTACTAATTCACCCTCAACCAAACCTTGTATAAATTCATACACCCAAACCCCACATCATGCATAATAAAAGCTCATCAAGAAATGTATGCATAATCTGAAACATGTAGGCGTCTAGAGACCTGCATTAGCTCTGCAAAAAGATCATTGCATCAATCACTTCACGACACATGGCTACACGGGTTACACATCGGTTATGGAAAGGGATTGCGGTCTCACCTTAATGGGATCATAATTAATTTCCATACTAATGTGTTAATCTTTTGTAGCAGATCTTTTCCATTAGCTCACCAGCCATCATGCAAACCGAAGCAGGACCATCGGAAGCAGGCCCCAGCGTGGCTGCGGTGCCCCTCAATGTTTTACGCGCAGAATCCCACCCAACAGCTCCACCGCCAGAGTTCCGAGGATTTCCGGGACCCATGCCAATCGATAACCCACCTATGGGATACACAGAGAAGATACACCGTAACTCTCACTGGTTCCAAGGCCTAGCAGGACCATTAGCTGATGCTGACTTCATTTTTGAAGCAAATATGACATTTGATGACCGCACATAGGGCAAGTATCAATTCTTCTCAAGAGAATTCGAAGGCCTACAGAACACCCAGGACTTAACTCATGTTTGGGCCAGAGCCGGCTTCACGGAGTATTTCAGTGATCCTCTGCCCAAACCTGACTTTTATAGGTGTTATTACTTAATCACCACTTTGCTGGCCTCAGAGAATAAGGACATCCCAGGAACCTTTATTTTGCCTTCTTTAGTGGATGATCCACCTTACAAAAGATTTTATCTTTCGAAGGATTTAATCAGAGCGGCCATCAAGATTCATGGAACACACACTCCAACGGAGAAAGAACGGCTAGTCCCAGAGCAGATGAAGCGTGGTGACGTAACTAAGTGGGAGGATATTTCTGCTATAACACCTGAGCTCTCTAAGCCATTACGGATATGCATGCAGCACTTTGCTTTCCCAGCTCAGGATCGTTTTACCATGCCCCACAAGAGAATCTGGTTCGGATTATACTTAGCATGTACTGGACCGCAAACGGTTGATCTAGCCAGCTGGATCATTGATCAGCTCTATTTGGCACAACATAGGTGGGAGCGAAAGAAGGTAATCAATGGGTGCTGCGCCCTCACCAGGATCATATATATGTGCTTGGCATATGACTTACCAATTGAGCGTGCCATGACCAGTGAGGAACTGAAAGCATTCAAAGGCACCACTAGGAAGGCTAGAAAGTCTAGCAAAGGCAGAGCCGGAAAGCGGATGAGAGGTACTATTCCGTGCCTACAAGTCCCAGCATCACCCTCTCCACAACCATCTCCAGAGCAGTCACCAACAGCAGCCACTCCCACAGTACAACCTATCCGCATAAGGTTATCTAGACCAGTGGTAACGGAGGGCACCACCAGTACTCTCGCATCCCAAGCAGCCACAACCACAGAACCTATCACCACAGCAGCTGAACTTCCCACCACTATCGGTGCGGAAGCTTTCTCTTTTCCAATACCGCATTTAGAACCAGGACAAGCAGAGCCACTGGACAAAACGTTTGATTTTGAGATGCCCGATGCATTCTCCAATGAGTTCCAGTTTTCAGAAGGACAAATGTTTTCTCAAGAATTTGAAAGGCCTAGCTACCCTACCACACCCAGGGATCAGCCACAAGGACATGTCGTGTCCAGCTCTGATGACGAAAGGACAGCAACCGATGATGACGAAGGAGACGACGAAGCTAGCCAGGGAACACATGAATCCCAAGAGCAGGAACAGACAGATGGCCAAGGCCAACAAACCGACACACATGGCGATACAAGTACTTATGAAGATGAAACTTATGAGGCAGCAGCTTACACTCTAGCTATCAAGAAGCTGTATAGAACTATGGAAAAAGTTTGGGCACGCAAGAAGCTAACAGAGGAAGAGAGCCAAAAAATAATAGAACAGGAACTTGTCACAGGCGGATTCGAAGACGCATATATCAAAGGATTCAAAGAATTAGTCCAATCAGTAGGCTCCAACGAGGCACTCAGGTACTTGCAACGAAAACCACTGCCACAGTTTGACCCCCGCAGAGTACGACTACTTTCAAAGCCCGGCGAATACATTCGTGTACCAATCGGAGCACAATCTTCAGAACAAGCCAAGGAGGCATGCCTTGTTCCCGAACATTCATTGGCCGAAGAAACCATCATTGTAGATTCCCCACCCCGCGCTACAACTGTACCTACCTCAGTAGTCACTGAAGTACCGACCACCCCAACCGCTCCTCTCTCACCACCCGTCCATCCAGCCTCCCCTCTTCACCCTCCTTCCCCCAGACACACATCTTCATTCGCCGGTGGTGTTGCAGAAACCGTCTTTACGACCACTCACCCCACAATTCCCGCGCCCATTAGCCCTAGTCTACCCCCTCCCACACCCACCTTTCTACCCAACCCATTCCTTCATCAATCTTTTCCATCTTTCCCCACAACTCCAAGACCCATTTTCCCATTCCCCCCGCCATTAACCTTCTCCCCCGTCTCACCTCCCCAACCCACTGTAACCCCTCTTTCCCCTTTCCACCAAGCTGCTCCAGCCAACCCCCCTGTAAATTACCCTGCAACCTTTGTAAATCCCGTATTTACACCGGCACGAGTACCCACAATCACACCCATATTCACGGTCACCGCACTAGATACGTCCACCGACATGGACATCTCACCACCCATTGCACCATCGCTCACTTCACTCATGGCACAAACATTTTTAGGCACATCACAATTTTCAACAATCACTACATCATCCACCTTCCCATCCCCATTCCCCGTTCCCGTTGCATCCACACCAACTGCATCTTCATTTAGCACCCCGTTAATACTATCACCCACTGTAGATAATGCATTCTGACAGATGCTCATGTGTATGACGCAAGTCAAAGATGAGTTCACATCTCTTGGTGATAATTATCAGCAGCTGCAGAGGACAACCAATGACTTACAGTCGCAGCTTAATTTATTGTCCATTGAGAATGCCTCTCTGAACAACCGCTACCAAGAATTACGCGAGGCTTATCACAAATTGGAACTAGAAAGTGAAGAAAAGACCAAGGAAGCCACGGCTGACCTGGATAATTTATTAAGAGCCCAGACAGTCCGCAATGCAACGCTAACACGAAACATGGGCTTACTACGAAGACACCTAGCAGCCGCCAAGGAAGAAAACCAGCGCTTACAGGATCAGAACCGAGAAAACTTAGAAGCAGCGCTCGACCACCCAGACCAACCACTCAGTCCTAGCAGGTTCAAAGCCATTCCTTCAGACTCAATGAGGATGCTGCTAGACGATCATGTAAGATTGCTAGATGAATATGACCGCATGAACGAGGAGTTACAGAAACTCAAAGAAGATCACAAATTACTCCAGTTACGAGAACCGGCACACCAAGACGTACCAGCACCTGTGGAACCCTCTCCTGACCTCCTAGAGGCACTCAACTTATTACGGGCCCAGGTATCGACCCTTGAATCAAGGATTGCAGTATACGAAGCGCCACCAAGGCCAGATTCCCCACCTGAGCTTCCAGCTGAGGAAGAAACGGTCACCATCCCGGTGGAGGAAACGTTTGAAGAAGCATACGAGCCACAACCCATCCCCGGCGGACGCGTCACGGCCGAAGGACACATGACGTACGAACTTCCGACCCCCGCATGGATGAAGACTATTGAGGAACTTGGAACAACGCACTCAGCTAGAGTAGAGGCACAATTACATGCCATGGCCATGATAGAAGAAAGAATATTACAGTCTCCATTCTTTGCTCAATTGGCCCCGCGACGATACATATATGGGCACGAGCTACAGTATAAACCGTACTTCATGTTAATGGCCGAATACCAGTTAGCCATTGAGAAAGAGACAGGTAAAAAACCATCGCATGCAACTCAATTCGAGGCGGCTGATTTGCCACTAGATGCACAGAAAGGAAGGATCTATCAACCAGAGTGGCAAAAAAATTTACTACAGCAATATCCAGAGATGATGAGTACATGGGTAAAGGCACCTTTGCACCTGAAGTATAACCCGTGTTGGGGACCAGTGCCACGACGCCGCTCCTGGACTACCTTTGCTATTAAGGTACAAAACAATAAGCAGTGCCAAGACTGGTTGAATTACCCCTATTTTAAGCCACCCATTGAGTTACCAACTGTTGGCTACATGATGGCTACAATTCGCCACTGGCTCCCTAGATTAAAGCATATGGATGATATAGCGGCGCATATGACTGTCAAAATCTTTGACATGATGCAAATGATTTTTAAAGTCTTCCGACGCGTCAAGGCACCACATGTCAACACCCCGGGCTTTGAGCATGGCAATTTTGATCTGGTATATGATATGAGTACAACGCCATCGCTACGGGTTTGTTATGCCTGGCACTGCAGAATAAAGTACCTACCGGCGTGCTACAAGCAGACATTCGAAGAGATGTTCACAACCGGCTTTTGGGAATACCATTCAGAGGTATTCATAAGCAGGTCTACACATTTATTACACTTATTTGCCTGTGAACGAATGGTCTATTCCACACATTATCAGCTCCCGCCATCGGAAGAACCGCAACCAATCGACTGGGAGAAACTCGAGGCAGACCTGGCCCGAGGCATTCGTATCTCCGAGCACACCCTCGCTCAAGACCTCCTACAGAACTATATCCGGCAGACCTCACAGCAAGGTTCTGTCAGGGACGACAGAAGCGAGAGGGAGGGGGGTGTTGGAAGCAGCCAGAGGCACAGACGACACGGAATCATGTAACGACAAAGCAGGGAGCCAGTCGAATCATTTTTCAAATAATTATGTTTTCAAATACTTTCCAAAAACCTCCAACAGTGATTCTTATCACTATTGTAACATATGTAACATAGAAAACCCCATTTTGTAATCCACAGCTCCATTTTGTGCAAGCCGAGGAGTCCTCGAGCTTGAGGAGCTTAGGTAGAACAAGCATATCAATTTTGGTTATTTTTAGATATCGTTTACCCTTCCAAATAGCATCTAGGACCTAATTTTTAACTATGCCGGTCACTAGATGTGAAACTGGTCAAAACTAGTCTAGAAACTATAAAAAGAGCTAGAGAGCTCATTTTTTAGGTTAGCTAGTGTGAGATTAGAGCTATTTTTGAGCTTGTAATAGTGTTCTTGAGTAATAGAGCTAATTTCCCACCTTCCATTGTGCCTTGCTTGTCTCTTCGTAGTGTGTGTGTATGTGTGTGTGCATTTCTATGCTTCTCACCTTCACTCTCACTTCATCTCACGTTCACGATCTTCATATCACTCCTATCTCTTCCGCGGATTGACATTAAGGAGGTGAAGCTTCTTAACGTGGTTCTCACCATTGTGCTAGGGCAACACCCTATCACTTACTAACTCTATTGGTAAGCCATATCTCGTGAACACATTCTCAAATAAGAACTTATTTGTAGTTTGAGCATCATTCTTTGTTGTGGCTTTGAATTCTACCCACTTTGTTAGATAATCCGTGGCTACAATAATGTACTCGGCATGGGAGTTTCTAGCTGGGGGATTTATAGGACCTATAAAGTCGATACCCCATTTTGAGAATGCATGGCCTCTCATCATTGGCCTCAAAGGCATTTCATCTTTTCTAATCGGATATTGTGCACGTTGGCATGTGTCACATTTCTTCACATAGGTATCTGCATCCATATGAAGAGTGGGCCACCAAAGACCTAAGAATAAGATAGTCTTAATTACTCGGTCAGGACCAAAATGTCCGCCTGCAACACTACTATGGGCAGTTTCCAAGACTTTCAAATAATCTGATTCGTGAACCCACAGTCTTAAGTAACCATCTTTGCCTCTCCGATATAGGTTTTCGCCTACTAAGGCATAGTCTTTAGCCTCTTGCTCCATGCTTCGTCTTCTTGCTAGACTAGCCTCGCTAGGTAATGTTCCTGATCTCAGGAGCACTCCAATCTGGAATTAATGATATGTGATAAAGAGTCGCACGCTCCACCGGGGGTCTCTTTTGGCACACAGGACAATTCTTGATCCACTCATGAATTTCTTTGTCTATACTAGGCCAATACACTCCCAAACGTTTTAGATTTTGCAATGTTTGTTGTTTAGAATAGTGATTCCCTAGAAATCCTTCATGGGCTTGTTGCAACCAACTACTATGTTCATCGTCCTCGACGCAACAAGCTAAAACACCTTCCGTATCTTGTTTATACATGCTTCCTGCCAATATTTGATAACTTTGTAACCACACAATTTCATCCTTGTTCATCTTCACCTTCTTATTTGCGAGTCCAAAGGTTAGGACTAGTACCAACGTATTTGCCCATTTAGGAAGAACTTCTAGATTGAACAGATAAGCATCGGGAAATTCATCAGACACTCCTTGCGGTGGCTCTCCTCAAGTGATGCGAGAAAGGTGATCCGCTCTGAGGTGGGTCTCACCTTGCCTAACAACCACTTCAAAGTCATATTCCATTAGTAAGAGGAACCATCTTACTAAGCGTCCTGTGTTGCAAGGTTTATTGACCAAGTATAATAAAGCTTGATGATCAGTGAAAAATTTGAACTTGTTGGCCAATAGATAGTGTCTAAACTTCTTCACAGCATATACCATGCCTAAGCCTTCTCTCTTAGTTGTTGTATAATTTGGTTCTGCAGCATTTAGTTGTCTACTCACATATGCTATGGGCAAATCTAGATTGCCTTCACCTGTGGGTTGTGACAACACACATCCTATTGCATAATTGGATGCATCCACATGTACATGGAATGGTTTATTCCAATCCGGAGTGGTCAGTATTGGTGCTGTGCACAAGCGTTTCTTCAGCTCATTGAAGGACTTCTCACATTCGTCGTTCCACTCAAACTTTGTCAACAAGGCATAAAGAGGCTTAGCTATAATTGCACATAAACCTACGGTAATATCCACAATGGCCCATAAAGGCTTGTACCTCTTTAACATTCCTCGGCCTCGGCAACTCCTCTATACCTTTTACTTTTTCCTCATCTGTTGATATTCCGTTCTTAGAAACAATATGACCTAAGATTTTACCTTGACGTACCATGAACACACACTTTTCTGGGTTAAGACACACTCGGTATTGTCTACACTTGTTGAAGATCTGTCTGAGCTCAGGGATGTGACATCTCCTTTCTTGGGAATGAGCACATAAATCGTCCACATATACTTCTAAGTTCTTTCGCAAGAACTCTTTGAAGACATGACACATGAGCCTTCGGAATGTTGCACGTGCATTGGTGAGCCCAAATGCCATCACACGAAATGCAAAGACTCCCCACTCTGTGGAAAAGGCCGTTTTGTATTGATCTTCTGTGGCAATGGCTACTTGGTTGTAACCTAAAAATCCATCAAGGAAGCTATAAACTTCCTTGCCCGCAACACGCTCCAATAAATGATCAGTGATTGGAATTGGATAGCTATCTCTAATGGCAACAACATTATCTTTTTAAGGTTAATACACACACGTGACTTTCCATTCTTCTTGGGCACCACTACAACAGGGGACACCCATTCAGTATGCTCAATCTCATAGATGAACCCCGCTTCAATCAATCTGTCGATTTCCTCTTTTATTTTGGCTGCATAGGTGTCATTATATGTGTAGGGCTTCTGTTTGGTGGGCTTGGCATCTACTATCATGGGGATCGTATGAGAAGAAACCTTCGGATCTACTCCCTTCAAGTCTCTATAGTGCCACGCAAACACGTCCCTATATTCCCTTAACAAGGCTACTAACTCTGCTTCCTCTTCTTTACTTAGGTGATCTCCTATGTATGTACATCTCTCTTCGTTTTCTTCAATGGTGACTACGACGTTTTTGGTCTTTTCTTTGTTATCATATGCTTCTCTTGTGGTGGCCTCTCTCTTAGGCATTCGTACCAAAATTTTTCGGTCCTCAACTTCATATTTCTTGAAGTTCTCTGGTACTTCGAACAATGATTCCTTCTCTTCTTGTTTCACTCCTTGTTGTTTCTTTTTCTTTTGACCTCCTTCACTTCCATCCTTTGAATTGACAGTTTTAATGCTGGTGAGAGGTTCTTCTTCCTTTTGGGTAAATACTCCTATGTCTTTTAGATAGTGCTCCTCTGAAATAAAGCAACTATCCATTACAACGGACTCTAGATCATCTTCATTCTTTTCTCCTTCTATGAAGTCACTAGGGTCACCTTCTTCTAGCAAGGGCTGACACATGAACACTGAAATATCATAACCCTCCTCATCACAATGAGGTGTCCATTGTTCTTCATTAACTGCAATGTCCATGGTAGCTAAGATTTTTGCCCAACCATGAGGCTCAAATTCCTCATCTGGAAAGACCATCGGTGTATAGGCTGGGTCTGTAACTGGTCTATCTCCTCGGGAAGTTCCTTTTTCTCTTGCTTTTAAGCATTTTTCCTCTTCCTTCGCGACCTTACACATCCACAAATGAGTATCTTCATGCATCCAGGATGTCTCAGATGAACTTTTAGAATGCACAGAGATCGAATCTTCTTGCTCCTTGTGGATAGAATTCCACTCTAGGGGTGGTACATCTCTGAAGGTGTAATCCTTCAAATTGACCTTGGTTGTGACCCCTAAGCATTGCAAGTATAAGGAGTTGGTTGCCCAATCCTATACAACTTGCAGTTATCGCAGGAAGGGCCTTCCGAGGATCATTTTTACCAAAGTCATATATAGCAAAGGTGTGCTCAAACTCAACACCATAAGTGGTTAGAGTTATCCCTTCCAGCAATCCTAGAGGTCTTTCAACATGACCGTCAGCCATCTGAAGCTTCATTCTAGTTGGTCTTAATGCGGGTTTACCCCATTGCTTCCACAAGGAAGTGGTCGCAATAGCAACACCAGCACCAGAATCTATGATCGCTTTGGTTGTGTAACCTTGGTAGGTGATCGGAAGATAAGTATTACCTTCCTCACCTTCGCTCATGTCCCCTATTTTGTCTAGAGGTATCTCTGGAACTTTCTGCTTAGATTCTACTTTTAGCATAATAGAAGCAAGTTCTGGAACTTGATCCTTCACATGATTCCATAGCTTCAGTTTTTCTTTGAGCAGCTCTTCCACAATGAGATGACACTGAACCTTAGTGTTCTTCATGACATCAGTGTTTCTTAGAACCACCGAGTCTTCGTTTCTGATCAATATTGTGGGAGCTATGATCTAGAGAGATTTAGATTCCCATGGGCCTGTCAACTGTGGCAACTCTTTTAAAGAATTGGATTCGAATCTTGAACTTTCTTTTTCTTGTTGCTCTACTTGGTATCCATAAATAGATGGAATGTCTTGTTGGAATTGATCATGACGGTCATCAATTTCAAGAATAGGAGGGGAAACATCCTTCTCCTTGGCCCATTTCTCTTCCTGTATTTCTTGCAAGAACTTTTGAGTGTGCATTGAAAGAGGTTCTCCCTCATCTATGGAGTCAGGAACATAGAATTTCTGTGGTGATAAGCTTTCTCTTTCAACAGTAGGTTGAGCCTGTGGAGGTAAAGAAACTTGAGGTTTATTTATCAACTGCTCTAATCTATCTAGTAAGCTCTGGAAGTACAAACCCGGTGTAATAGCATTCGTCTGATTGAATGATTGATTAGCCGCGAACATAGCTTGAGCTAGTTCCACCATTTTTATGCACATTTTTGTCCGTTCAATCTCTAAATCTGCTCTAGGGTAGCTCTTGTCTAGGTTTGCAGGTGTTGGTCCTTCTTGAAGTCGAGCTTGGTATGCCTTGAACATCATGTCCAAGTGTTCTGGGGTTGGATCTGCAAGAACAGATCCTGGTTGTGGTTTATTTACAATGGTTGGTGGGTGGGGGTGAGGTTGGGGATGAGGTGGTGTGGGTGGAGTTTCGGCATGCGAGAGATTTTGAGAGGCAATATCTTGTATTTGGGTTTTTGCGTCTTTCAGGCTTTCTTCTAGTTCAGATAACTTTTTGTTCCACTTACAATTGGCTTTCTCCCTAGTATCCTTCCATGTTCTTGTTTTTCTCTTACTAGGTTCTCCTGATTCACTTGGTTCTGATTGCTCAGCTAGTTTAGCTTTTTGTAAGGCTTGTGCCCTCGTAACTGCATGTATAAGAGCCACATTATCGCTACTAGAACTTGAATCCCCTACTAGGCCTACCACATTAATGGGTGTAACCTTTGGTGCACTAGAGGGATGTCCGGGACAATCTCTTAGGAGTTGTTCTTTGCCACACTCAAGACAAACGACTTGTATTGTGACATTTTGCCCTTATGTCAGAGCTGGTGGGTGGGGTGGTTGTTGTCCTGGTATAGCTTGAGGTTGGCCATATCCGCCCTGTTCATACGGTCTAGTTGCTCCTCGTGGTCCTGGACAAGTATTATAACTAGGAACTTCTCTGCCTTATTCTCTAGGAGGGTATCCGTATGGTCTACATTGGGGTGGTACAAACAGTCTTGGCTGTCTATTCATTGGATAGTTTTCGGTGTTGTAGTTGGTATACTTTTGCTCACTATAAGAGTATATGTTAGGATCTTGAGTTGATGATTGTGTACCTAAGTCAATGAGACTTAAGGAATTGGGCCAAAGAGACTATACCTCATTTGCAACACAAGCGCGTATAGATGGAAAGTGTCTACCGCGATACCTCTTACAACATTTTTCAGTAAATCAAGGCTTTCTCCCAGTTGCAAACTCCGAATATAGTCAGTAGAGTACTCATTTCGAAGCTCTCGATGAGACGCATCTACCAGAAGTGATTTCACTCGATTCTGACAACGCTGCTTCAAGTTATGAGTAAAATAGTGAATGGCGGGAAATACCCACACTCACGTTGTCGGCACAAAAGCGACGGTCGGTGGTTCAAGCCAACCGCCGGACTTACGGCATACGTCGGGTGCCTTGAGCAAACTCAGGTTTTTGAAGAGACTTTAAGGTGAATGTGCATAGAAACTCAAGAGGATTGATTATCTCGATTAACACAACATTCATATTTCAATTCGTAAAGTCCTCTTCAATACTCAAAAGAAGATAATTAGATCCATCAAGTCAAAGCTATAATAGAAGTCTTGAATTGAGTTTATTTGCACAAGGAATTATGCACTTTTATGCTCTATAATTCGAGGTTTCGATCAACTCAAATAGCAGAACAATTTTATACATAATCAACTTGTTAATCGTTCTTTTTCGTAATACATCTTGAAGAATCGTTTCCCAAATTATCAAAGTTTAAGACTTTCATCTTCAGTTCGCATAGATGAAATCATAAGATTCTTATAGCGCAATAGACTAAGCTAAAAGTAGCCTCGGAACGATTTTTTTTAATCATGAAACCTGTGCAGTAAACATATATTAAATAGTACCTAGCTATTATCGTCTGCTATCATCGTTTTTAGCATATTTAAGAATTTACCCAACATAGCACAATTTATACTTTCTTGCGATTGCAAGTACAATCGATAGCAAACCAATTGTTGGATTTCTTCACTTTAGAGTTTCACGCGCAGAAGATTCGATTGCATAACCTTTAACTAATGACTTTGCATCAATGAACTTCACATGCGACTGGATATTATGTATGAGGTACAGAGATTATAAACACTGGAGTTCTTAATTGGACGCAATCATAAGTTTTCTATTTAATTTCATGGCATTAAAACACAGAAATTAATCAAATCTGACAGTGCTAAACCTTTACGAGCAACACTATCAGCATCACACAGACGTACTTTTACTGCGCTCTATCATAATTATGTAGTGCAGAGAAATCAAATTTCCTATAATAACGCGTCTGAATCAACAAAGTTAGATGGCATTAGTGCGCAAATAAACACTTACAGAATGCATTTGATCAATGTAACCGCATAGCATGAGGTCGTGAGCATTGATTCGCAGAGAAACTGACACTATTTTCATTGATATGCGCCATATCCATTCAAAATAGCATTATAAAATATAGTCAACAGTATTCGGTCTGAAGAAGTGAGAAACAAAACTTCATTTACATGAATGCTTCAAACATATGTGTTATATGGATATGTCAAATCTGCGCTTTTCCATTTCCACAAATGATACATGACTGTGACGAATTCCATGGCAACATTACGAACGTTTCAAGGTTTTCATACAGTCTGTTATCAGGAACATAGAACATAAATCGGTGTTCTCACAATACTATCGAACATGATAATTATCAGAGAGAACTTAAGAATAAACTATGCTATATACATGAAAGATTGTACTGTCACAGATTAGCATAAAGTTCCCACGTTGAGTTTACGAGCATGCCAGGTCAAGGCATCTGAATTGATAGAGAACATGCATGTAGTATTAACAGACTTACGAATCCCGCATCGTCCATGTCAGTTCAGAATTTCCGTCCCTCATATTATTGTTGTTTTCATCTTCAGAAAATGTGCATCGATTGGATAGCTGCTGCGCTGATCATCTCCTTGTGAACTACCACCAGAATGATATCATACATTGACCTTTCATCCGATGAATTTTTTCTGTGTGGTAGTCCGTTCATGCCTCCAACTCCAGCATTCGTCCGTTTCTGCTTTCCTTGCTAAACAGGAACGAAGAAGAAGTCCCCTCCTAACTGTTGTTGCCATCGCCTCCTTTGTTCTCCAAAATCGAGCACCGACTCTTTTTCTGATAAATAGCGTGCCATTTGGTCGGCCAATTTTCCCCCTCCTTATGCGCGGTATTGGCTTTCCTTTCCTTTTGCCTATCTGGACCTCAAGGTATCGAATCTCTTCTCTGTTAACGCACCTACGTTCACGGTCACCTCCTTGCCAACCAGTTCCAGCTTTGGTCAAGCACCAGAAAACAAATCAAACTGCAAAAACGAACACGTTCCCTCCTTCTCATCCCTCACACAAATGTGCCAGAAAAAAGAACATGAAGTGGTCTCTTGCAAAAAACATTCATTCCGGAACCTCTCCTTTACGTGAAATGACCTGCAAAACATTCGGGACCTCCCCATGATCACAACACATATATATATACATATATATATATATATATATATATATATATATATATATATATATATATATATATATATATATATATATATATATATATATATATATATATATATACACACACACACACAGAGTTTTCTTTACCACTCTTTTTTATTTGCTTTAAATTCTCAACCTCACTTTTGCCCACACATCTCAACCACACTTTAACTAACTTTTCTTTCTCAACCTGTCTTTTAATACCTTCACTCACACACCATTCTTTCTACCATTCACTTTTCCTACTTTAATTGCATAAATTATCTAATCCATCCTTTTACCGTACACACATAGCTACCACATCTTTAATTGTTTACTTTAACCACTTTAGTTACACACTTAACTCACACAACTCTTTAAATACCACTCACATACACCACTCATTAATTATCCACTTCATTTTTCATTTTAATTTAATTATCCTAAATTTATTAATTTAATAATGCATTTAAATTAGGCTTAGGTTAAGAAATTAATATATTAGAACCTTAATATTTAAATGCACACACATGAGTAAATTAATGACTTAATTCATATTTTAATTTTTAATACATAAATATTCATTTTAAACATTAATTTAATTAAATACATGTTACTTTAACCCTTAAATTTCAATTCAACCCTTGAAAACCTACTTGAAACCCTTTGGAAACCCCTTTTAACCCATTAAAATTCATTTGAACCCTTAACATTAACTCAAATGTCATAAACAACACATGAATTCAAGAAACCCTAGGATTGAATACCCATAATTCTTGAATGTACGAACATAAAACTCATTAAATGTAAACTTAGGGTAAACCCTAATATGAACATAGAATCTTCATCATCATTTGTACCTGTAAACACTTTCAAAGTGGTTAATTCCAATCCAGAACAACTAATCACCAGTGATATAAAAGGTTTGAGTTCACCAATAAAGTTGTTTTCATTTTCTCTGGTCATCAACGGAAAGGTTGAAATCTTTCCAACAACGTCACAACTCCTACAAGCTCACACACACACTACAGTAGCTCAAAAACAGTGGGGAGGGGTAGACAACAGTCCTACACACACATTCCAAGCATTACACACACACACACAAGATCAAAGAGAAGATAGAAATCTGCAAGAAAGAGGCGAATTCGAAATTTTTGAGAGCTCCTTCACAATGGCAAAAAGTCTCTACAAAGAGTCACAAAGTGACTTATATACATGTGCCCTAAGTTTGGTCCTTTCACACAAGAGACCGGCACTTTATTACAAAAAAAGTGAATTTCCTACTAATTTACAAAGGATATTTTACAACAAGTTGGGATTATGCAAATAGAGGACTCCTCTAGTGCATTTACAAGGCTTGAAGGGATTTCCTAAGATTTTGAAGAAAGAAAATTATGCCCATTAATTTGAAAATTTTGGGGCTCCTCTCTTGTGCTCCTTTGCTCTGCAACACTCTCCCCCTCTCTGTCTCTGTCATCCCTTGACAGGCTTTACTTCTTGTCTTCCTCTTGTCGTCCGCACGCATCTCGTGGTCAGTTCTACCTACTGGTTGAACTGGCGTTCCGTTTTAATGGCCCTTCTCTTGATTTTTCTTTTACGTCCTCTGGCCTGATGCATTTGTCTTGCCTGATAAATCGGGTTGCCACGCACGCCACCAGTGACTAGGAATGTGCGGTTCTTAGTTACCCGCTTCAATTTTTCCGCCTCTACCCCTTTCTAGCTTTTGGTCCTCTGATTTCTCTTGGTTGCACACATCTGACCCTGCTGTATTGTTCTGAACCTGTTTACTTTTTTGACAACGAACGCTATCAGCGGAAGGA
Organism: Ceratopteris richardii; assembly: GCA_020310875.1. Classification (NCBI taxonomy): domain Eukaryota; kingdom Viridiplantae; phylum Streptophyta; class Polypodiopsida; order Polypodiales; family Pteridaceae; genus Ceratopteris; species Ceratopteris richardii. The sequence continues at coordinate 9,888,253 of CM035427.1, forward strand.
TTACTACCTGCCAAATATTGTCCTGCACTTCTTCATGTATAGTTCCTGGCCCTGGTCCATCCTTCCCATGAAATGTCCTGGTTCTGATTGATCTTTAATTCCAATCCTCAGGACCTGGATGTTTTGCGTTGTTGCCTGATGTGTGCCCCTGCGGGGCTTTGGGCAGAGGGTGGTTCTTCTGTTATCATGCTCTTCATTGTTTATTGGGCAGTTTTTGACTTTGATCTTCTTCTTCTTCTCTTTTTGCTCGATTCCCCTTCCACACGTCCCTCCTCCTGAACTTTGTCGTCCCCGACAGGCTTTTTGTGGCGACGTGTGTATGTCTGTATGGCTGTTTGCTCTCTTTGATTCAGCAGATTAGCGTGACAAATCATAAATTCTTTCCACTACTGGGACTTGACTCCGTCCTCTGGTGCTTGTCGGTGATCCGCAAAAAAACTTGTTTCATAAGCAACCAAACGTGCATTCAAGTTTGAACTCATTTTTACAAAAATTTATGAATCTATTTCCAAGAAGCCGGTGAAAAATGCTTCTTCGAAAAGTTTGCATATATGTTGACGGAAAAAACATGCTTTGAGAATAATATGTCATAAGTGTCAGGCGGCTTGGAATAGTGGATAGATAAAAAAATGAGTGCTTCCGATCCTTGCGTAATGCCAATGAAATTCAAAAAAGTGTATTTTGCATGTTGGAATACTTTGATTACCGTAAGTAGCATGCTGAATATCTTATTTGTCATTTTAACAGCTAAATCAGGGACTGTAGCATATCTGGCAATCCAAAATTCCATAGTTTTTACCATATATTCCTCCGTCGGTAAGTAGTTATGTGGTGGACTAGGTAACAACGGATAGCTGAGCCATTGATTATTGATATTTCCCTAACGCTCACCTTCCCGAAATTGCATCCAGGCTCTTCGACGGGGTAGTGGGCAAAAAGACGGGTTTACCTGAAGTGCATAAAGTGATGCTTCCCATTGTACCCGCAGTGTAGGATTCTTTTCCAACAACTTTCTTCTCCATATAGGATCCGCCTTCTCAAATTCTTCTTGGGTATAGTTGAATGTATCATGCCTGAAGTGGAGATTGTGGTCCGGATCTTTATTTTTCGTAGTCTTTATATAATATCGCGTTTGTTCCTTAAGTAGTCCATATGCTACATTGAAGGGCTTCAGAATTTGGTCCAAGTTTTTGCTTTCTATTTGCGCTTCCTTCATTACTTGGATGATTTGATCTTCAAATTCAGCCGTAAGTTGGGACACTAGTAGTGCCCTTTTCGGTCAGCTTAGTTGTGCAATTTCCCGAATCTTATGTTCAATATGAACCTCCTGTTCTTCCCTGATCGGTGAATGATATGAGGGGGGAGAGAGAGGAAGTACCTCAGTCTCCTAAGTAGCCTTTACGGATTTTGGAACTACTGGTGTCCCCTCTGTGTCCTTGTGTGTTAGCTGATCCTGAAGTTGTTTGATTAGCTCCTTCTTTTGCTTAATTTCTTCTTGGGCCTGTAAAATTATTTGCTTATTCTTTTGGATTTCTTCTGCCACTATTGCGAGTTGGTCCACATCTTCTTTACATTGCAGCAGGTAGCGATTCTCAACTTTTTTCCATTTGGCTCTGAGAGTTGCAGTGTCATCCATATACCTCTTTTCCCATTCGGCAATGGTGAGTTGCTCCTGGTTGAGCTGATCTTCATACTTAGTTATCTTCGATTCCAATTCTTCAATATCTTTGGTTGGTCTTTCGTGAACATTTATTGGTTGGTCACTGAGAAGGGGGGTCATGAGCTCTTTATTTCTATTCCTTAGGTTTTCTGCTTCCTCCATGTATACTTTGATTTGTGATTCCAGTATTTTGCTCCGGGTAGCCATTCGCCCCTTCTCAGATTGGCAAGCTTTGTATTTTGCCTCTACTTCTTGTAGTTGTGCTTTTAATCTTTCGTTTTCAGTCATTAACTCATTGCACTGCTTTTTGGCTTCTTGGACTTCTTTCTCTTTGTTTTTGATGTTCTCTCTTTCTAATTTCAATTCTGCGGAAAGATTCTTACTCTTTGCTTGAAGCTCCTGCTTATCCTGCATTGCTTGATCATAGTCTTTGTCGGCTTCAAGCATTAGTTGTTGCGTGTCTAGTGCGATTCTGATCATGTCTTGCACGACTGGTTTGAGCCGAGGGATGTCGACATTCAACCAATTCCTTGGTATGCTTGGAGCTTCGCCGGTTTTCACATCTTTTCCTTGTTCTACGTGGCTGGTTTCCTTGTGTGGTTGTCTAATTTGTAATTATATGTTTTGAATCTTTTCCTGTTCATCCAGATCCACAGCTTTTGTGGCACTCCCTTGAAATGTGACATCCATGGGGGAGGGTTCTGCCACTACCCTTATTGGTGTGAAAGGTTCTTCGTCTGCTATTTTCTCTTCCTGAGGCTCCTTCTTTGGTATCTTTATAGACTTGGCACGAGGTGGTGTGGCCTCCTTTATACGAATAGTGGAAGTCTCATTGAGTTTCATCATGTGTGTATCTTCTTGGTCTGCTTCCTTACCTCTGGTATTCTGATTAGTATGAGTAGTGTGGTCATCCATCTTTAGGCCTTCTACTTCTTCATTATAGCTAACTTCATTCAATTCCACCCATTGTCCATCATCCTTTGATTCACTTTGAATATCGACATTCAACAGTGAAGTGTCGGGTTCCTCTTGGGCATCTGAGGATGAACTTGAATTGTCCAATCCTATTTCCCTGTACGGATGGACTTTGGTGAGTTTCCTTTTCGTTTCCAATTCTTGTTGGGTCTATTGATAGTGATGTCCTTGCACTGGGAGGTTGACTTGTCCTTCCGTATATTGGTGCGTCTCTTCCAAGGCTTTAGCTAGCTCTTCCTCCGCAATTGGCCTTTGCTCTTCAAGGGTTGTCTTAGGGAGTACATGTGTTCTTTTTGTGTAGTTAGGAAGAATGTCTCCATCTAGGGTGGCCAGATTAACTGCTCCACTGGTAGAGATTCTATTGATTATCAAAGGTCCATATCGGCGTTTTTGTAGCTTCTTTGCATGTTGCTTTAAAGTGTATACCAACAACAAGTCTCCCTCCTTAAGTCCTTTGTCTTTTATGTGAGCGTCGTAATAATCCTTTTGCCTTCTCTTGGCTGCGTAAATTCCTGCTACTGCTTGTAATCTAGTTTCATGTAGTTTCTCGATTTGGTCTAATTGTTGGGATAATTCATGTCCGTTCCATACATACTGTTGGGCCACTTTCAATGTCGGCACTAAAAAATCAATCGGCAAGATTGCATTCTGCCCATACACCAAGTTGAATGGGGTAGTTCCAATAGCAGTTCTATATGCTACTCGGAAGGCCCAAATTGCATGATGCAATTGCTTATCCCAGCCAAAGCTTCCATTATTGACAATCTTAGTCAATACTGTGCACAATACCTTGTTGGAACTTTCAACTTGACCATTGGATTGGGGATGATATGGGGCTGATTTTTTATGAATCGCTAAAAACTCATTCATTAGCGACTCTATCACTTCGTTAAGGAAGTGTGTTCCTCGGTCACTCACAATCTCAATTGGTAGTCCAAATCGGGTGAAAACATGCTCAAAGAGAAATCTGGCGGTAGTTTGAGCATCATTCTTTCTAGTGGCTTTTGCTTCTACCCATTTGGTCAAGTAATCTGTGGCTACTATGATGTACTCAGCATGTGATCCTCTAGCTGGTGGGCTGATGGGTCCTATGAAGTCAATACCCCATTTTGAGAATGCTCTAGCACAGACCATGGGTCTCAAAGGCATGTTATCTCTCCGAATTGGGTATTTAGCTCTCTGGCACGTCTCGCAGCTTCATACATATGTTTCCGCATCCATATGTAGAGTTGGCCACCACAAGCCCGCAAAGAGAATCATTTTGACAGTCCTCTCAGCTAAAAAATGACCTCCAGCAGCACCTGCATGTGCCATCTCCAATATGGGTAGATATTCTCCTTCATGCACGCACAATCGTAGTTGGTTATCCTTGCCTCTCTTAAATAATTGTTTTCCTATAAGTGTATAATCCTTGCTCATTTCTTCTAGGGATCGTTTTCTTGCCAAGCTAGTTCCTTCCTCATGCTCTTTTGTCTTTAAGAATTTAACCAATGTCGTACTCCAATTGGGCACTATGGTTGAGAAAGGTATATACATATGATCCTCTGGGATTGTCTCCTGTCATGAACATCCTTGGGCATGTCAGGCTAGTACACTCCTAAGCTTTTTAATTCTCGAATGGTTCCATGAGTTCCTTGGTGTGTTCTCCATTTATTCACATGTGCTTGCTCGATTAGTTTCTTTTGTTCATCCTCCTCGACACATCTTAGCAGTACTCCATTGGGTTCCTTATAGAACACACTACCAGCTATGATGTGCAAATTCCTTGATTGGAGGATTTCCTTTTTTCTATTCTTATTGATTAAGTGTTGTGGGCCATGGATGAGTATAGGAATTAGTTTCTCTGCCCACTTTGGACAAACTTCCAGATTGAACAAATAAGTGTCAGGTAGATCATCGGGTACTCCACTTGGCGGTTCTCCATGGGTTAACCTAGAAAGGTGGTCTGCTCTTACATGTGTGTTTCCTTTTTTGACTACCACTTCAAAGTCGAACTCCATTAGTAGTAAAAACCATCTTACTAACCTTCCTGTGTTACAAGATTTATTGACTAAGTACATTACAGCCTGGTGGTCTATGAAGAACTTGAACTTGTTGGCTAGTAGATAGTGTCTGAATTTCTTCACTGCATAGACCATTCCTAATCCTTCTCGTTCGGTAGTGGTATAATTCCTTTCTGCTTGATTCAATTGTCTACTCGCATAGGCAATTGGATGATCTAGCTTCCCTTCATCGGTCGGTTGGGCTAAGATGCCTCCTATTGCATAATTAGATGCATCAACATGAATGTGAAAAGGCTTGTTCCAGTTTGGTGTTTTCAGAATTGGATCCGTGCTAAGCCTCTTTTTCAACTCATTGAATGCCTTTTCGCACTCGTCTGTCCAGGTGAACTGAGTTAAGAGACCATATAAGGGTTTGGCAATTATAGCATACATGTGGATAAATCGACGGTAATATCCACACTGTCCCATAAAGGCCGGCACTTCCTTCGCATTCTTAGGTCTTGGTAGTTCTAAGATAACCTTGATTTTATCCTCATCCATGGATATTCCATTTCTAGAGACTATGTGCCCTAGGATCTTTCCTTGTCTCACCATGAAGACACATTTTTCTGGGTTGAGGCAAACTCGATACTGGCGACACTTATTAAATATTTTTCTCAACTCAGGAATATGATCGTGTCTTTGATTGGAGTATGTGCATAGGTCATCTACATATACTTCCATGCTTTTTTTTAAGAAATTCCTTGAAAACATGACACATCAATCGTTGGAAAGTAGTAGGTGTTGGAGAAAGTCTATGACAAGCCTAAGTATTGGCTTGAGTCCCACAAAGTCTTAGAAGAAGCTTTAAAAAGAAGACTATGTAAAGTTCACTTGTGAACTACCTCTTGTAACTTTTGAAGAGTTTACTTAATGTAAAAGTAAGAGAATCTTAAGTGGTTGAGTCCACATGATCAAAAAGGGAAAGAGGAGCCACGAATTTGTGATTTGTGGTAGGTAGAGAATCAAATCAATCATTGATTAATTGGAGAGTGATTGAGGGAAGTTAGCCTCCCAAACTCAACTATAAATAGATGGCAGTTTTAGTCGTGGTGAGAGAAACCTATGTGAAGACCTCCAAGAGCTGAGGTTTATGCCATATCAAGGTGTGATTACAAGGCACACATATGTATCAGTAATTCATTGTATTGTACAAGAAATATACTTTCATTTTCATGATTATTTGAGTTCATCTTTCCATGTTCTTGTGAAGTGTACTACTCACTGCCATTACTCTCAGTTTTCTCAGTCAGCTTGCAGAGATGTTTTCTCTGAGCTTGGTGCATCATCTTCAGTGATTTAACTTGGTAAAGTTAGCTCTATACGACTACTATATGCTCACAAATTTGCATGTCATTTGGATGTTGCAATCTTCAGTTATGTTCATTTGAAGTCAACAGGGTCTGTTCATCTTCACTTCTCTGTCCGGTACCCGACTTTTTCACTCATCTTGTCAGAGCCATTTCTCAGTGGTTACTTATCCAAATTCCATGATTTAAAGCTTTTTGGATTCCGCTTACTGTCTAGTATAACCCTACAAAGTTTCATAATCATTGGATTCCTACATTTTGAGTTATGTTGATTTTGCTGCTTACTGGTCTATTTCTGTAGCAGCCCGTGAAAATCGGGATGATGTCATCACTTGTTAAAACTCATTCTCAGTGTGTGCTTTGTTATTTTTGATGAGATTACTCTTTAAAGTTAGCTCTTTAAGGTACCTAGACTTCCCCAAGAGGAATTAAGCTAATTGCTGCTGTGCTTAGAGAATTATGTAAAACACTGAACAGGTGTATGAACCGAGAATAGCAAGCTCTCACCTCTGAGCTAACTCCAACTTATCTGTTTTGATCTATCTTTTTGAGAGTGATCTTCCAAGGTACATAGGGTGTCTAATACATCCATTGGCAAGCTAAAAGGGCCCACCATATACTCATGGAGTTCAATTGGCTGGTGTAGATCAAGGATTTTGCAACACCTCTTCATCTTCAAGCACATACCTATCCATCTCTTCACAGTGGTATCAGAGCAAGGTTGGACATGGCAGATGGATTTCCTTCATCAATTGACAAATTGGACACAGGTAACTACTCAGCTTGTTCATTAAGGATGAAAGCTTATCTCCAAGGTAGAAGTTTATATGGTTATGTGGCTGGAGATGAAGTTATGCCAAGTTTCAGGAACAAAAGTCAACCAACACAAGAAGAGCAAGAAAGATTGAGCACATGGTGCTCCAAGGATGCACTTGCAAGGTCTTATCTCCTCAACTCTATCTCAGATTTTTTGTTGCCTCACATTAGAAGTTGTAAGACATCTCAGGAAGTGTGGGATGCACTTGAAGCTTTCTTTTCTTCAAGTACCAAAGCTAGGAAGCATCAACTATGGATGGATTTCACAACTCTCAAGAAGGCTCCCAAACAAAATGTGACTGATTTTATCACAAAGCTCACGGACATAGCAGATCAGTTGGGAAGCATTGGAGAGGTAATAGATGAAGAGAAAATTGTAAGGCAGGTCATCAATGGCTTGAAGGCAGATGACAAGTGGGAAGCATTCACCAGAGCTATGGATTTGTACATGGACATGCATGTACCTGATTTCAACACACTCATTGGACAACTACTTACTCAAGAGGCAAAGCTTATCAAAATGGAGAAAGCTCTAAAGGTAATCAATCTTCAGCTTTATACACGGATAAAAGCAAGTCTAAAGATAACAAAGGAAAGGCAAAGAAAGTGGATGATGAAGCAGGTACATATCAAGCTAACTATGCAGGTAGAGGAAGACATGGTAGAGGTAGAGGAAGAGGAGGTAGACAAGGCAGGGGGAGATCCCAAGACTCCAACTCATGTTCTATTTGTGGATTAACTAATCATACAACTGAAAATTGCTTTAGGAATTCCAGGAATCAAAGAGGCAGAGGATACAATAGAGGAAGTTATGGCTACTCAAGAGGAAGGTTCAACAACTACCATGGCAACTACAACAACTACAATCATTCAAACTATCAAGGAAGCTACAAAGGAAGGAGAGACTACAATAACTACACAGAAGACTCAAACAAAGAGGATTCATTATTGATCATGAACATGGCTATGCCACAAGGTAAATTTGATGAGCATGTTTTCTACATAGATTCAAGTTGTTCAAATCATGTGGCAGGAAATGTGGCACTCCTATCAGATTTAGAAGATCCAAGGAATAAGCATGAGGTACAAACAGGAGATGATACAAAACATCCTGTGCAGAATATAGGCAATGTCAAAGCACCTGATGGAAACATCAACCTACCTAGTAAGGTCCTCTATGTCCCTACCATTACAAAGAATTTGATAAGTGTTGGGCAGATAGTAGAGAAAGGGTTGCAAGTCAGGTTCACAAAAGCAGGAGCATTTGTTGAAGATCCAAGTCAAGGATTCAGAAGAATTGCAAAAGGTGAAAAGACAAGTAGATTGTTCACATTTGAATTACAGGACACTAGAAACATTTCTCTTTTTAATTATGGTAGTCAGATACTCATAGAATTGGAAATATGGCACAAAAGGTTAGCACATATTGGTGAAAGTTCATCAAAGCAAATCTGCAGGGACCAAAGCGTACTTGGACTTCCTAATTTGTCAAAACAACATATGATTTATAAGTGTAGTGCATGTCAATTTGGAAAGTCTCACAGGTTACCATTCATGAAGAAAGGTTATATGCATGGAGATCTCTTGGATTTGGTTCATACAGATGTATGGGGACCTAGCAAGGAAGCTTCAATATCTAGATCAAGGTATTATGTTTCCTTTATTGATGATTGCAGCAGATGGACTATCCTATTCTTTATGAAACACAAAGATGAAGTGTTTTCATGTTTCAAAAGATATTTGGCTCTTGTGGAGAATCAAACAGGTAAATTACTAAAAAGGCTAAGGTCAGATGGAGGGGGAGAATATTTCTCCCATGAGTTTGATTCTTTTCTTCAAGAAAGAGGAATCAAAAGAGAGGTAACTACAAGGAACACTCCTGAGCAAAATGGAGTGGCAGAAAGGAGGAATAGGACAATTGTTGAAGCTGCAAGGTCTATGTTAAATGAAAAGCATTTAACTAATTACTTATGGGCTGAGGCTGTATCTACAGCCACTTACTTGATTAATAGGTTGCCTTCAAAATCCCTTGATGGGATGACTCCATATGAGGCTTGGAATGGAAGAAGACCAAGCTTAGATCATTGTAAAATTTTTGGATGTATTGCTTTTGCTCATGTTCCTTCACAGGTTAGAGGCAAGATGGATCCAAAGGCAGAAAGGTGTGTATTTATTGGATATGACAACAATCAAAAGGGCTACGGGTTATACAACCCTACCAACAAAGGATTCTTGGTAAGCAGAGATGTAGTTTTTGATGAGAACAATTAATGGTATGAAGATTCATGCACGAAGATCAATTTACCATATGATCTTGAAGAAGATTTTCCAAAGCTTGGTAGAGAAAAATCAAAGATTGAAGAACAAGACACCTCAGAGGATGATGAAGAATCTCACATGGAAAAGATCAAAGCATGGAAGTCTAAAGGTAAAGCAAAATTGCAGGAACTTGGACATGAAGCAGAATCATCACATCATGGCCTAAGAAGATCTATGAGGGAAAAGAAAAAACTAGAAAGGTATGGGTTTGACACCTCATTAGTAACTAAACATTCTATCTACATAGCATAGGACATAAACCAAGAGGAGCCATCATCATTTGAAGAGGCCAAAGCAAAAACAGAATGGAAGCATGCAATGAAGGAAGAGATTGAAGCACTTGAGGAAAACAACACTTGGGATTTGGTGCCCAAGACTTCATCCATGAAGGTAATAGGCTCAACATGGGTCTATAAACTCAAGAAGAATTCTGATGGTTCCATTAACAGGTATAAGGCAAGGCTTGTAGCAAAAGGCTTTGCACAAACTCAGGGAATTGATTATGAGGAGACCTTCTCTCCTGTGGCAAAGATGCCTACTATTAGGGTTTTGCTTAGTATTGCCTCTTCCAAGAATTGGAAGATACTTCAACTAGATGTAAAGAATGCATTTTTGAATGGTTGGATAGCAGAAGAGGTATATATGGCACAACCACCTGGTTTTGAGAATCAAGTTTATCCTGATTATGTGTGTAAACTTAACAAAGCATTGTATGGTCTCAAGCAAGCTCCGAGAGCTTGGAATTTCAGGCTTGTTTCATTCTTGCAGGACAAAGGCTTTCAACCAAGCAAGGCAGATCCTTCACTCTTTATTAAAAAGAGTAATTCCGAGGTCATCTATCTATGTGTATATGTAGATGATATTATATTGACAAGAAATGATGCAGATGGTATGAAGAAGATCAAAGATTAGATGAGAGAAGAGTTCAAGTTAAGTGATTTGGGTTCACTTACCTACTTCCTAGGTTTGGAAGTTGTCTACAAAGATCATGGTTTGTTTCTCACTCAAGGAAAGTACATTAAGGACATGTTGGCAAAATTCAAGATGCAAGATTGTAAGATTGCAGGTACTCCAATGGAGGTCAATCACAAATTGAGCTCACACAAAGGATTCTCAAGTATCTCAAAGGAACCATCAATGAAGGACTTTATTATCCTTATGTATCTGATTTAGGTTTGAAGCTATTTTCTTATGCAGATTGGGCTGGCTCCAAGGAAGATAGAAGGAGCACTTCAGGTTATCTTACCTTTGCAGGTTCAAAGCTTATTTCATGGTCATCCAAAAAGCAACCCACAGTTGCTCTCTCTTCTACTGAAGCTGAATATAGAGGTCTTGCCATAGCTACACAAGAAGCTATGTGGATGAAGACATTGTTCAAAGATCTTGGATTGGAGTTTGGAACTCCAACTATTTTTTGTGACAATATGAGTTCTATTCATTTGGCTGCTAATCTTATTTTTCATGCAAGGACTAAACATATTGAAGTTCATTATCACTATGTACGAGAGAAGGTTCTAAGCAAAGAGATTCAAATATCATATGTGTCCACTCATCAACAATGTGCAGATATTCTAACCAAAGCATTGGATGGTACAAAGCTTTGCAAATTCAAGGCTATGATTGGTTTGCAGGTAATCTTGGAAGATTGAAGACCTCAAGCATACTTGGCTTGAGGGGGAGCTGTTGGAGCAAGTCTATGACAAGCCTAAGTATTGGCTTGAGTCCCACAAAGTCTTAGAAGAAGCTTTAAAAAGAAGACTATCTAAAGTTCACTTGTGAACTACCTCTTGTAACTTTTGAAGAGTTTACTTAATGTAAAAGTAAGAGAATCTTAAGTGGTTGAGTCCACATGATCAAAAAGGGAAAGAGGAGCCACAAATTCATGATTTGTGGTAGGTAGAGAATCAAATCAATCATTGATTAATTGGAGAGTGATTGAGGGAAGTTAGCCTCCCAAACTCAACTATAAATAGATGGCAGTTTTAGTCGTGGTGAGAGAGACCTATGTGAAGACCTCCAAGAGCTGAGCTTTATGCCATATCAAGGTGTGATTACAATGCACACATATGTATCAGTAATTCATTGTATTGTACAAGAAATATACTTTCATTTTCATGATTATTTGAGTTCATCTTTCCATGTTCTAGTGAAGTGTACTACTCACTGCCATTACTCTCAGTTTTCTCAGTCAGCTTGCAGAGATGTTTTCTCTGAGCTTGGTGCATTATTTTCAGTGATTTAACTTGGTAAAGTTAGCTCTATAAGTCTACTATATGCGTACAAATGTTTAGGTCATTTGGATGTTGCAATCTTCAAATATGTTCATTTGAAGTCAACAGGGTCTGTTCATCTTCACTTCTCTGTCAGGTACCCGACTTTTTCACTCATCTTGTCAGAGCCATTTCTCAGTGGTTACTTATTCAACTTCAGTGATTTAAAGCTTGTTAGACTCAGCGTACTGTCTAGTAATACCCTACAAATTTGCATAATCATTGGATTTCTACATTTTGAGTTATGTTGATTTTTCTGCATACTGGTCTATTTCTGTAACAGCCCGTGAAAATCGGGATGATGTCATCACTTGTTTAAACTCATTCTCAGTGTGTGCTCTGTTATTTTTGATGAGATTACTCTTGAAAGTTAGCTCTTTAAGGTACCTAGACTTCCCCAAGAGGAATTAAGCTAATTGCTGCTGTGCTCAGAGAATTATGTAAAACACTGGACAGGTGTATGAACCAAGAATAGCAAGTTTTCACCTCTGAGCTTACTCCAACTTATCTATTTTGATCTATCTTTTTGAGAGTGATCTTCCAAGGTACATAGGGTGTCTAATACATCCATTGGCAAGCTAAAAGGGCCCACCATATACTCCTGGAGTTCAATTGGCTGGTGTAGATCAAGGATTTGGCAACACCTCTTCATCTTGAAGCACATACCTATCCATCTCTTCACAGCAGGTGCATTAGTGAGTCCAAAAGGCATCACTCTGAAAGCATAAACTCCCCATTCGGTTGCGAACACGGTCTTATGTTGATCCTCAGTAGCAATAGCTACTTGGTTGTATCCGGAGAATCCATCCAAGAAGCTATAGACTTCCTTTCCTGCTACTCTCTCCAATAGATGGTTCGTAATGGGTAATGGGTAGCTATCACGTATGGTGGCTGCATTCACTTTTTTCAAGTTTATGCACACTCTCAGTTTCCCATTCTTCTTAGGCACTACAACTAATGGTGATACCCACTCGGTGTGTTCTATCTCATATATGAATCCTGCATCCAACAGCTTGTCTATTTCCTCCTTAATTTTTGCTGCATAAACCTCATTGTACGTATAAGGGTGTTGTTTAGATGGCTTTGCTTCTGTCGTCATTGGTATTCGATGAGAACAAATACTGGGTTCTACGCCCTTGAGATCCTTGTATGTCCATGCGAATATATCTCGATATTCTTGGATAAGTCTTATGAGTTCTTCTTCCTCCTCCTCCGATACATCTTTACCAATATATGTGCACCGCTCTTCTCTGTCTTCTACTGTTACAACAATTCTTTTTGTTTGTTCTTTGTTGTCGTATGCTTCTCCATCTCGTGCCTCTCATCTAGGCATTTGAATGGCTACCCTCCTCTCTTCTACTTCGTATTTTTTAAAATGTTCACGAACTTCAAAAAGATCTGGTTCCGGTTCCACTTTACTCATGTCTTCCCTCTGCTTTTGTATTATAGGGGCAGCTTCAATTGCTAAGATTTTTATTGGTTCCTGTTCCTTTTTGTTTTGAATAGCGTTTAGGTAGATTTCTTCGGAATCGAATTCGGGTTCCATTTCTATACTCTCATATTCCTCTTTCCATTCTTTTTCCAAGATTTCTCCTTCTTCTACTTCTTTAAGGAGAACCATATAAAGATTCACATCGTAGCCTCCCTCATCTATACACTCATTCATTGTCAAAACTTCCTCATTTACACACACATCTAAGGTTGCTAGGATTTCCATCCATCCATGTGGTTCAAAGTTCTCATCAAGAAATATTTGAGGCATGTAATCTGGGTCCTCTATTGTTCGGTAGTTAGGATGTCCTATCGGCCACAATTGTCTTTTACTCTCCTGTTTTTTGGCTTCTTTGCACATCCATAACTGGGCATCTTCGTGCATCCAAGATTGATCGCTCGATCCAACACTATGGATGGATAGGTCATCTTCCTCCTTGTGTATCGGATTCCATTGTAGTGGAGGGACATCTCGATAGGCGAATGTGTGCAAGTTTATCTTGGTGGTGTTTCCTTGATGTTGTAGGTACAACAAATCTCTTCACCAATCTTGCACTACACGCATTTTCCTCATGAAGGATCATCCCAATATCATCTCATAGTTATTAGCCTTTTTGAATTTACAAATGGCTAACGTGTGTTCAAATTCTACTCCACAGGTGGTTAATTTGATTCTTTCCAATATTCCTAAGGGTTTCTCCACATGACCGTCTGCCAATTGTAGCTTCATGCATGTGGGTCGTAAGGCAGGCTTTCCCCATTTTTCCCAAATCTCCTTGGTGGCTATCCCTACCCCGGCTCCCGTGTCTAGTATAGCCTTGTTCATGTACCCATTGTAGGTGACAGGTAGACAGGTATTACCTTCATCTCCTTCACTAAACTCTCCCACGTTATCAACTGGGATTTGTATCTTAGAGTTGTTTTCTTTTCCGTCTCCTTCCTTTTCCTCCATTTCTGGCTCTGATTCTAATTGTCTCGCTAATTGTCTCCATAATTTGGGCTTAAGTTGAAGTAACTCTTCCAACGTCAATTTGCATTGTACCTTTGTTTTCTTTAGTTCCATTAGATTGTGTGAACTCTTTTCTGAGTTTTCCCTTTCTTTTCCATGTACTGTGGGTGCTCGTATTATTATGGACTCCTTTTCGTATTCCCCCATATAGTTAGGCAATGTTGAAATGCTCAAGGTTTCCTCTCTACCTTTATCGAGTCTTGATACTTCCTCATATACTTCCTCCAGATTGGGATGGGGTTGATAATCTTCCACATCTATTTCATCAAAAGGAGGCTGACTTACTCCATTTTTCTTCCATTGCTCTTCTCGGATTCTATTCCATAAGTCCTTTGGCCAATCTGCCTCTAGTTCTGGTATTATTGACACAGGTTCATCTTATGTTTTTATTCGTTCACCTTGGTCATCCTTCTTTCTAGGTTCCTTACCCTTGGATTTGACGCATTCTTCGTATTGACTATCTGCAATCCTTGTCTCTGGTAGAACTGGGATAGTCTTTTCTAGGGTTGCTTGTGCTACCTCTATAAGCTTTCTGCATATCGCCAGTCTTTCTTTTTCTAGTTCCCCTTGAGGGTAAAGTTTTTCATGTTGCTCTATATTTGGGCCCATTTTAATTCTAGGTTGGTAAGCTTTCAACCACATGTCTAAGTCGTCTGGTTTTGAGTCAGCTAGAATTGATCTTGGTTTCTCCTTCTCTGAGCTAAGCTGTGGCACAGGAATCTCCTCCTGAATCCTTTGTTCTTTATGCTTATTCAGGTTTTTGGTTTGCTTCTTACTGTCTTTACTCTTATTTCTTGCCCATTTATCTTTGAGTTTTTCTCTTCTTTCCTTCCATTTCTGTGCTTTTGTGTTCTGGGAATTCTCACGTGGGTCCTCAGAATCCTCAACTACCTGAATTTTTGGGCTCATAGTTTTATTGCTCTCTTGTTCCTCTTCTGGTTGTTTTCCCTTTTGTTGCTTCGTTTGGGCTCTTGTAATGGCCTTTAATGGCATTGTGTACTCCTTATCACTTCCAGATCCTTCTATAACTTCGATTACGTTGATTGGTGTAGTATCCTGGACTTTGGTAGGATTGTTAGGACAGTCTCAGAAAAGATGTTCCTTTCCGCAATCACTACAATATCCTTTCCACGTTTTGGGTGGTGGTGGGTTGTAAGGTCGAGGGCACTCTCTAATAAAATGGTCTCCTCTGCATCTATAGCATGGTCCTCTCTGCACAGGTGGTCTAATGGGTGGTCTCATGGATGGCTGCACTTTAGGAGCGGTGTACATTAGTGTGGTTACCTCCGTTCCATAAGTTTGATCATAGCCTTCATATCCGTAATAAGCTGTATCACATGCTGGTTCATACTCTAACATGTTGGCTTCATATGGGTAGTAATCTCCTGGTGGTGGATCATATCCAGGGTTGTTGATTCTATGTTGGTCATTGTCGATGCTGGTACTATGGCTATTTCCAAGTTTTCTTCTGGCTGAGCATACTTCACAAGCACTACCTGTTGAGGTTGTGACAGTTGGGGTCCTAATACTGGTTGTGGTGGTGGATATGGTGCCTGTTCATATGGTCTTGGTGCTCCGCTGGTGTTGGGTACGGACTATATCTTGGTATCTCTCTGCCTTGCTCTCTAGGTGGATATCTGTAAGGTCGGTACTGTGGTGGTTGGAAAGGGCATGCATGCCTATTGAATGGACAGTTCTCAGTGGTGTGGTTGGTGGATTTTTGTTCTATGTGGCAGTACAAGGAAGTCCCTTGTTGGTGTTGTCTGTTGTATGGATACATAGGTTGTGCACCGGTCCCTCCTCGCACACACAAGTGTGTGGGGTGATCTCCTCCACATAAGCTACATCTCCGTAGCATAGGCATTCTTTGAGTTGGATGTTGGTAAGTTCTTTGTCCATGGACTCCTAGTTTCTTTGCTAATAGCTCCGCTAATTCTTCCATGTTACTGGAGTTGGATGTAATGGTACTCCTTGAAACTTCTGATTTAGTATTACTAGACGTGCTTTTGAGGTCCTCTGCTAGGTTATCTTCCAAATCAATGCACTCTTGAAGACACTCACTCAAGGTTTGTAATCTCTTCACCTACACTAGCGTTCTTAGGGTTCTGTTTGTGAGTCCATCCAAAAACAATGAAATCATTTTTTGTTGAGTGGGTCTCTCAGCCACTAGGCATCTATCCACATACTGATTGAATCTTCTGGCCGCAGTCTTCACTGTTTCATTAGGGTTTTGTTTAAAACTATGGATTGAAGACTCAGAATTGTGTTTAATTCCTCTCTTCGTGAATTCCCCAATGAATTCTTGAAAAAATTGTTCCATGTTTCCAAATTGATTGGGATCTAAGGGTTGGAACCAAGTTAGAGCTGTTCCTGTGAGGGTGAGTCCAAAAGACTCATATTGCACAAAGAAGTCGTCTACTTGTTCTGCCCTTAGAACTTGTTTAAACTCAGCAATGTGATCGTAGGGTTCCCCCAATTCATCATAATGATTTCTTACACACTTAGCCACTTGGATAGGTCTCAATCTTCTCTTTGGTTCAGGCGGTCTGGGCATTACAGGGAAGACTGGGACAGCTGGTCTAACTGGAGGTATTACAGGCTGTCCTCCTACCGATGGTCGTGGTCTTACAGGCAGTCGGTATTGATTACCTACCCCTACGTGGTCCTGAGTGTGTGTTTGCACTCCTGGAGTTGCAAATTGCACATGGGTACGGTTTGGGACACTCCATTGGCTGGTCTGTCCTGACGTGGTATGTTCTGTCTCTTGCTGATTCCCGAAGGGGTTCTGCGAAGTAGTTGCCTGTTCTCTCTGAGGGAATACAGGCATACCCATGTATTTCAGCCGATCCCTATCTAAGGCACCAACTGGCCAATATCTCCTTCAATTTTTGTCTAGGTATGTGTTTCTAGTTTCATCCTCGGGATCCTTCAGCTCATAGAATGTCATAGGGCTTTCTTCTCTTCCAGGAGTTGGTAAGTCCGTTTGGGGTAATAGGTATGATCCCTGGATCATATAGACTTCCAATAGGTAATCTTCTTGAGGTATCAAGTCTCCTCTCAAGACTTGTGTTACTTGGGATCTGCCTTTAGGGGTAGTTACTAACTCCTCAGGGTTGGGTCTCCTAGACTCTTCTGGTTCCATTAATTCTCCCCTTTCATTAATTAACTCTGGAAATTCAATTACTATGTAGATGTGACCCATCTTGTCTATGTATGCTCCTCCCTCATACTTGACAGCAGGTCTGGGCACGATCGTGGCATCCATGGAAGTTACCATCCTTGCCACAGATCTGTTTAAGCCATCCAGGTAGATGGGGATCTCCTGGGCATTGGTAGACACATACTGTAAGGAAGTGTAGTATTCTCCCTCTACAGTAGTCATGAAATTTCTACTTGGAGCTAGACCTTGCATGTCTTCTGAAGCCATGGGTATTTCCTCCTCTGAGTCACTACAGGTATCTGAATAGACAGAGTGATGACTAACTTGGGTAGCACTTCCCACAGAAGATATGACACGTCTTCGACTACTTAGCACTCTCCCAGATCTCAGGTTCATTCACTCTCCTGAGACTCTCTAGGTCTCTAAAAACTCTCCTTGAGGGCTCTTACAAAGTCTCAAGTTTGCCTTACAAAATGCTACTACCACCCTGAGGATACCAAGTCTAGGCAATATTGCACCACGCGATACTGCTTTGGTCATGTTACGATACCAAAGAACGGAGGTGATACGATACTTGGGTAGCAGACGGTACGACACTTTGCTGGGTCGTGATACCATACCGAAGAACTGAGGCGATACGATACCAGTCACTCTGCTGATACGATACTAGAGAATAAGTCGATACGATACCAGCTTAGTATTGCGATACGACTCCAAGACAAGTGGCGATACAATACCACCACTTGCACGATACGATACTGGAAGCCCTACGATACGATACCAGATTGCTCAAGCGATACGATACTAGAACATGTGCTGATACAATATCAGCTTGGTATCGCGATACGATTCCCAACAATGAGACGATACAATACCAGGACAAGTGGCGATACGATACCACCAACTTGTACGATACGATACTAGTTATGATATCGCGATACTACACTAAGAAGTGGGCGACACGATACTTGCCAGGATTAACGATACGATACTACGATCAGGGACGATACGATACCAAGGTCCTTGCGATACGATACCTGAGAACCAAGGCGATACGATACTGAAGATGGTATCACGATATGACTCAGGCTAGTGGATGATACGATACCAGGGTAGGTAGCGATATGATACCACGAGGTAAAGTGTGATCGCGATACCAACCTGGCGACACGATAACACAATGGCATCGTTGTTGGTGCATTTTGCCCAAGCCTACATGCTTGATATGCTTGATATTATCCTCATTTGTAAGTCACATGAGTAGTCATGTGAACACCTCTTGTAAAAGAGTACATTTTATCTCTTGTAAATGGAAAAAGAAAAAAGGAAAAGGATGGCTTACCTCATCCATGATGTAAAAGCAAATTCGTGGTTCTAACTACCTAAAACCACGAAATTTAGAGCTAAGGGAATCTCTCCTAACTTTGGGGATCACTTTTAGGTGGAGTCATTCGAATTCGAATTCAAAACTCCCTCCAAGAATAGCTATCTATAAAAGGAGCAAGAAGGAAGAGGCGATTAGCAAGCCTTGTACGTGACCACTTCATGTAATTTTGTAGAGATTGAAGAGCTTACTCCATAGCTCTATCATTCTACTCCTATTGTGCAAAGATTCATTGCCAATGTGGTTGTAATCATATGTGAATCTATACATTTATTATCATCTACTTCTCTGTTTTGTTCTCTGCTATACTCACTCAGAGCAGTAACTTCAGAAGGTCATATCTCGAGCTCTACTGAACCTTTGTCAGTGATTTAACTTGCATTGTATAGCTCGTACTGTCTACTTTGTGCATAAAAATTTTCAAGGTCATTGGATTAATAGTTCTGATGATATCTGCAATTTACTGCTCACTGGTCTATCTCTGCAGAGCCCCGAGAATTGTGGGAATGTTCCAGAAATTGATGAAACTTGTTCTCAGTGCTCAGTCCATCAATTGAAGTGTTTTAACTTGGATTGGGAAGCTTACTAAATCTATTTGCTATTCCCAAAAGGAAATTTTCTAATTCCTACTAGGTTGAGAGCACTCTTCATTTTTTTGAGCAGGTGTATGTCCAAAAATAGCAAGTTTTGGGAGCTAGTTATTTCGCAACTAGTCTGTCTTGACTTAAACTTTTGGGATACATGTTCCAAAGTACTTGGATGATATTTTGGTGGATTTAGGAAGCTTAAAGGTTCTACTAATCAACTCTGAAGTCTCAGTTGGCTGGTGTGAAGCTGGTTGTAGCAGCACCTACTCATCTTTGGATTGCATCCACCATCTCTCTTCATAGTGGTATCAGAGCATAGTCAAGCAACATGGGAGATGGATTTCTGTCAACAATTGACAAATTGGATTGAAACAACTACCCGGCATGGTCTCTAAGGATGGAAGCTTACCTTCAAGGGAGGAATCTATATGGATTCATATCCGGAGATGTATGCCAACCATGAGGAACAAAGGGCAACCATCACATGAAGAAGTGGAAGGACTTTCGAATTGGTGTTCGAAGGATGCACTTGCAAGGTCTTATATTCTAAACTCAATCTCTGATTTTCTTTTACCTCATGTCAAGGGATGCAAGACATCAAGCCAGACCTGGAATGCACTTGCTTCTTTCTTCTCTTCCAACACTCGAGCAAGGAAGAACCAATTGTGGATGGAGTTCACAACAATGAAGAAAAACCCGAAGCAAAATGTGACTGATTATGTCACAAAGATGAAGGAGATTTCCGACCAACTTGGAAGCATTGGAGAGGTAATTGAAGAGCAGCAAATCATAAGAAAAATCATGAATGGAATCAAAGCAGACGACAAGTGGGAGTCATTCACAACAGCCATGGATTTATACATGGATATGCATGTACCCGACCTCAACACACTCATGGGCCAACTCTTCACTCATGAAGCAAAGATTAGCAAAGGTGGTGAGTCCTCAAGAGGTAATCAAACTTTTGCCTTATATTCTGATAAAGCTAAGGTCAAGGATAAGTCAAAGAATAGGAAGAATGAAGATGAAGGTAGCTCTTTCCAAGCAAACTTTGCAGGTAGAGGAAGAGCTAGAGGAAGAGGCAGAGGTGGAAAGCAAGGCAGGGGGAGATTCCAATCATCTCAACCTTGCAACATATGTGGCTTATCTAACCATACTACTGAAGAATGTTTCAGGAATCCAAGGAACTCAAGAGGAAGAGGATTCAATAGAGGTGGCTATGGATCAAATAGAGGTAGGTACAATGGAGGCTACAACAACAACTACTACAACAACAATTACAACAACAACAACAACTATCAAAGTGGCCATAGAGGAAGAAGAGACTACAATAACTATGCAAAGGACCAAAGTCAAGAAGATTCATTATTGATTATGAATCTATCAGCGAAGAAGGGTAAGGATGATGATCACATATTTTACATTGATTCGGGATGCTCGAACCATGTAGCAGGAAATGTGGCTTTACTTTCTGATTTGGAAGATCCTCATAACAAGCATGAAGTGCAGACAGGAGATGACACAAAGCACTCAGTGGAGAAGATAGGTAATGTGAAGACATCAAATGGGAATATGAACCTCTTAAGCAAAGTCTTGTATGTCCCTACAATTACCAAAAATTTAATAAGTGTTGGACAGATTGTTGAAAAAGGATTGCAGGTTAGATTCAATCGATTTGGAGCATATGTTGAAGACCCAAGGCAAGGCTTTCGAAGGATTGTCAAAGGAGAAAAGACAGGAAGGCTTTTCACTTTTGAAATGGAAGATACAAAGAACATAGCTTTGTTTAGCTATGGATCTCAAACTCTTACAGAGTTGGAGATATGGCACAAAAGGCTTGCTCACATTGGTGAGAGGACACTCAAACAGATTTGCAGGGACCAAAGTGTACTTGGTTTGCCTAATATCACAAGGCAACACATGATTTATAAGTGTGAAGCTTGTCAACTCGGCAAGGCTCATAGACAACCTTTCAATAAGAAAGGATATATGTATCAAGATCCTTTAGATCTAGTGCACACGGATGTGTGGGGTCCAAGTAAGGAGCCATCTATATCAGGCTCAAGATATTATAGTTGGTGCATTTTACCCAAGCCTACATGCTTGATATATTTGATATTATCCTCATTTGTAAGTCACATGAGTAGTCATGTGAACACCTCTTGTAAAAGAGTACATTTTATCTCTTGTAAATGGAAAAAGAAAAAAGGAAAAGGATGGCTTACCTCATCCATGATGTAAAAGCAAATTCATGGCTCCAACTACCAAAATCACAAATTTTTGAGCTGAGGGAATCTCTCCTAACTTTGGGGATCACTTTTAGGTAGAGCCATTCGAATTCGAATTCAAAACTCCCTCCAAGAATAGCCATAAAAGGAGCAAGAAGGAAGAGGCGATTAGCAAGCCTTGTACGTGACCACTTCATGTCATTTTGTAGAGATTGAAGAGCTTACTCCATAGCTCTATCATTCTACTCTCATTGTGCAAAGATTAATTGCCAATGTGGTTGTAATCATATGTGAATCTATACATTTATCATCATCTACTTCGCTGTTTTGTTCTCTGC
This sequence comes from Ceratopteris richardii, assembly GCA_020310875.1. Lineage (NCBI taxonomy): Eukaryota > Viridiplantae > Streptophyta > Polypodiopsida > Polypodiales > Pteridaceae > Ceratopteris > Ceratopteris richardii. Next base: position 9,909,842 of record CM035427.1, read on the forward strand.
CATACTCACTCAGAGCAGTAACTTCAGAAGGTCATATCTCGCGTTCTACTGAACCTTTATCACTGATTTAACTTGCGTTGGATAGCTTGTACTGTCTACTTTGCGATATACATTTGTAAGGTCAGTGGATTAATACTTTTGGAGATATCTGCATTTTACTGCTCACTAGTCTATCTCTGCAGAGCCCCGAGAATTGTGGGAATGTTCCAGAAATTGATGAAACTTGTTCTCAGTGCTCAGTCCATCATTTGAAGTGTTTTAACTTGGAATAGAAGGCTTGTTAACTCTATTTGATATGCCCAAAAGGAATTTTTCTAATTCCTTCCAAGTTGAGAGCACTGTTCATTTCTTCCAGCAGGTGTATGTCCAAAATTAGCAAGTTTTGGGAGCTAGTCATTTCGCAACTTGTCTATCTTGACTTAAACTTTTGGGATACATGTTCCAAAGTACTTGGCTGATATTTTGGTGGATTTAGGAAGCTTAAAGGGTCTACTAATCAACTCTGAAGTCTCAGTTGGCTGGTGTGAGGCTGGTTGTAGCAGCACCTACTCATCTTTGGATTGCATCCACCATCTCTCTTCACAGTGGTATCAGAGCATAGTCAAGCAACATGGGAGATGGATTTCCATCAACAATTGACAAATTGGATCGAAACAACTACCCGGCACGGTCTCTAAGGATGTAAGCTTACCTTCAAGGGAGGAATCTATATGGATTCATATCCGGAGATGAAGCAATGCCAACCATGAGGAACAAAGGGCAACCATCACATGAAGAAGTGGAAGGACTTTCGAATTGGTGTTCGAAGGATGCACTTGCAAGGTCCTATATTCTAAACTCAATCTCTGATTTTCTTTTACCTCATGTCAAGGGATGCAAGACATCAAGAGAAACCTGGAATGCACTTGCTTCATTCTTCTCTTCCAACACTCGAGCAAGGAAGAACCAATTGTGGATGGAGTTCACAACAATGAAGAAAAGCCCGAAGCAAAATGTGACTGATTATGTCACAAAGATGAAGGAGATTTCGGACCAGCTTGGAAGCATTGGAGAGGTAATTGAAGAGGAGCAAATCATTAGACAAATCATGAATGGAATCAAAGCAGACGACAAGTAGGAGTCATTCACAACAGCCATGGATTTATACATGGATATGCATGTACCCGACCTCAACACACTCATGGGCCAACTCTTCACTTATGAAGCAAAGATTAGCAAAGGTGGTGAGTCCTCAAGAGGTAATCAAACTTCTGCCTTATATTCTGATAAAGCTAAGGTCAAGAACAAGTCAAAGAATAGGAAGAATGAAGATGAAGGTAGCTCTTTCCAAGAAAACTTTGCAGGTAGAGGAAGAGCTAGAGGAAGAGGTAGAGGTGGAAAGCAAGGCAGGGGGAGATTCCAATCATCTCAACCTTGCAACATATGTGGCTTATCTAACCATACTACTGAAGAATGTTTCATGAATCCAAGGAACTCAAGAGGAAGAGGATTCAATAGAGGTGGCTATGGATCAAATAGAGGTAGGTACAATGGAGGCTACAACAACAACAACTACTACAACAACAATTACAACAACAACAACAACTATCAAAGTGGCCATAGACGAAGAAGAGACTACAATAACTATGTAGAGGACCAAAGTCAAGAAGATTCATTATTGATTATGAATCTATCAGCGAAGAAGGGTAAGGATGATGATCACATATTTTACATTGATTCGGGATGCTAGAACCATGTAGTAGGAAATGTGGCTTTACTTTCTGATTTGGAAGATCCTCATAACAAGCATGAAGTGCAGAAAGGAGATGACACAAAGCACTCAGTGGAGAAGATAGGTAATGTGAAGACATCAGATGGGAATATGAACCTCTTAAGCAAAGTCTTGTATGTCCCTACAATTACCAAAAATTTGATAAGTGTTGGACAGATTGTTGAAAAAGGATTGCAGGTTAGATTCAATCGATTTGGAGCATATGTTGAAGACCCAAGGCAAGGCTTTCGAAGGATTGCCAAAGGAGAAAAGACAGGAAGGCTTTTCACTTTTGAAGTGGAAGCTACAAAGAACATAGCTTTGTTTAGCTATGGATCTCAAAGTCTAACAGAGTTGGAGATATGGCACAAAAGGCTTGCTCACATTGGTAAGAGGACACTCAAACAGATTTGTAGGGATCAAAGTGTACTTGAATTGCCTAATATCACAAGGCAACACATGATTTATAAGTGTGAAGCTTGTCAACTCGGCAAGGCTCATAGACAACCTTTCAATAAGAAAGGATATATGTATCAAAATCCTTTGGATCTAGTGCACACGGATGTGTGGGGTCCAAGTAAGGAGCCATCTATATCAGGCTCAAGATATTATGTGTCTTTCATAGATGATTGTAGTAGGTGGACCATTCTATTTTTCATCAAGCACAAGGATGAAGTGTTTAATTGCTTTAAAAAGTATATTGCTCTTGTTGAAAATCAAACATGTAGGACTTTGAAACGACTCAGATCAGATGGTGGAGGAGAATACTTCTCTTCTGAACTTGATGCCTTCGTGCATGAAAGAGGCATTAAAAGGGAAGTCACTACAAGGTATACACTCGAACTCAATGGTGTAGCAGAAAGGAGGAACAGAGCTATTGTCGAAGCTGCAAGGTCCATGCTCAACAAAAAGGGATTGCCAAACTACCTATGGGCAGAGGCTGTGTCTACAGCCACATATCTCATAAATAGACTTCCATCTAAGTCACTAGATGGAACCACTCCATATGAAGTGTGGAATGGAAGAAGACCTAGTCTAGAGCATTGCAAAATCTTTGGATGCTTAGCCTATGCTCACATTCCTTCTCAAGTAAGAGGGAAATTGGATCCCAAGGCAGAGAAGTGTGTATTCATTGGTTATGATCAAAACCAAAAAGGATATAGATTGTACAATCCAACCCATAAAGGATTTTCTATGAGTAGAGATGTAATTTTTTATGAAAACAAATCATGGTTTGATGATGACAGGAAAGTGAAGCTGCCATATGACTTGGATGAAGATTTTCCATCACTTCAACCAAAGGAGCCAAAGCAGATTGAAGAAAGTGATTTGGAGATTGACCTAGAAAACTTGGAAAGACTAAAGCTATGGAAGAACAAAGGAAAAGCAAAGATGCAGGATGCTACATATGGACCCGAGAGCTCACATCAGCCACTTAGAAGGTCTTCAAGGGAGAAGAAGAAACCAGAGAGGTTTGGTTATGATACTTCTTTGGTCACCAAGCACTCAATCTACATTGCAAAGGATTCAACCAATGAAGAAACTACCACATTCGAAGAAGCACAAAGCAAGAAAGCTTGGAGAGATGCAATGGATGAAGAAATGGAAGCCTTGAAGGAGAATGACACTTGGGAGCTTGTACCTAACAAGCCATCTATGAAGATAATTGGATCTCGATGGATATACAAAATCAAGAGGAATCCAGATGGAAGTATAAATAGACACAAAGCAAGGTTAGTTGCTAAAGGGTTTGCTCAAACCCATGGTATTGATTATGAGGAGACTTTCTCTCCTGTTGCAAAAATGCCTACAATTAGGGTTCTCATTAGTCTTCCTACATCCAGAAATTGGAATCTATTGGTGACTTATTTGCAGGACCAAGGATTCAAAGCTAGCAAGGTGGATACCTCTTTGTTCATAAAGAGGAATGGATCTGAAGTGATCTATTTATGTGTGTATGTTGATGATATTATTATCACAGGCAATGATCTTGAAGGAATCAAACAAGCAAAGGCTCAAATGAATGAGGAGTTCAAAATAAGTGACCTCGGACCACTCACTTATTTTCTTGGATTGGAGTTGATCTACACAGATTCAGGTATATACATCACACAAAGGAAGTATGTCCATGACATGCTCGTCAAGTTCAAGATGGAAAATACCAAGTGTGCAGGTACACCTATGGAGCAAAATCATAAGCTTAGTGCTTATGAAGGAGACCCAATTGAAGACATCACAAGCTATCAAAGCTTGGTTGGAAGTTTGAACTATGCAACACCCACAAGGGTGGATATATGCTATAGTGTTAGCATATTGAGTCAGTTTATGCATAAGCCGAGAAGACCACATATGGAAGTGGCCAAGAGAGTCCTCAAGTACCTAAAGGGGACCATGAATGAAGGTTTGTTCTATTCATATACTTCAGATATTGAGCTAAAGGTCTACTCAGATGCAGATTGGGCCGGATCTAAAGATGATAGAAGAAGCACATCCGTGTATATATCATATGCAGGTTCAAAAATCATTTCTTGGTCATCGAAGAAGCAACCAACCGTGGCATTATCTTCTACTGAAGCTGAATATAGAGGTTTGGCTAATGCAACTCAAGAAATCATGTGGTTAAAATCTTTGTACACAGATCTTGGACTTCATTCTTCAACACCTCATATTTTTGGTGACAACACAAGCTCACTACATCTAGCAGCTAATCCGATATACCATGCTAGAACCAAGCATATTGAAGTCCACTACCATTACGTAAGGGAGAAGCTAATGAGCAAGGATATTCAACTATCCTATGTCTCTACAGATATGCAATGTGCCGACATGTTGACTAAAGCTCTTGATGGTACAAAATTAAGTAGATTCAAGTTGATGATTAGCTTGTAGGAAATCAAGGACAATTGAAGACTTATTTGGAGGCCAATCATGTTAGGCTTGAGGGGGAGCTGTTGGTGCATTTTACCCAAGCCTACATGCTTGATATATTTGATATTATCCTCATTTGTAAGTCACATGAGTAGTCATGTGAACACCTCTTGTAAAAGAGTACATTTTATCTCTTGTAAATGGAAAAAGAAAAAAGGAAAAGGATGGCTTACCTCATCCATGATGTAAAAGCAAAGTCATGGCTCCAACTACCAAAATCACGAATTTTTGAGCTGAGGGAATCTCTCCAAACTTTGGGGATCACTTTTAGGTGGAGCCATTCGAATTCGAATTCAAAACTCCCTCCAGGAATAGCTATAAAAGTAGCAAGAAGGAAGAGGCAATTAGCAAGCCTTGTACGTGACCACTTCATGTCATTTTGTAGAGATTGAAGAGCTTAATCCATAGCTCTATCATTCTACTCTCATTGTGCAAAGATTCATTGCCAATGTGGTTGTAATCATATGTGAATCTATACATTTATCATCATCTACTTCTCTGTTTTGTTCTCTGCCATACTCACTCAAAGCAGTAACTTCAGAAGGTCATATCTCGAGTTCTACTGAACCTTTGTCAGTGATTTAACTTGCTTGGATAGCTTGTACTGTCTACTTTGTGCATATAAATTTTCAAGGTCATTGGATTCATACTTTTGGAGATATCTGCATTTTACTGCTCACTAGTCTATCTCTGCAAAGCCCCGAGAATTGTGGGAATGTTCTAGAAATTGATGAAACTTGCTCTCAGTGCTCAGTCCATCATTTGAAGTGTTTTAACTTGGAATAGCAAGCTTGTTAAGTCTATTTGATATGCCCAAAAGGAATTTTTCTAATTCCTTCGAAGTTGAGAGCACTGTTCATTTTTCCTAGCAGGTGTATGTCCAAAAATAGCAAGTTTTGGGAGCTAGTCATTTCCCAACTTGTCTATCTTGACTTAAACTTTTGGGATACATGTTCCAAAGTACTTGGCTGATATTTTGGTGGATTTAGGAAGCTTAAAGGGTCTACTAATCAACTCTGAAGTCTCAGTTGGCTGGTGTGAAGTTGGTTGTAGCAGCACGTACTCATCTTTGGATTGCATCCACCATCTCTCTTCACAATTATGTGTCTTTCATAGATGATTGTAGCAGGTGGACCATTCTATTTTTCATGAAGCACAAGGATGAAGTGTTTAATTGCTTTAAGAAGTATATTGCTCTTGTTGAAAACCAAACAGGTAGGACTTTGAAACGACTCAGATCAGATGGTGGAGGAGAATACTTCTCTTCTGAATTTGATGCCTTCTTGCATGAAAGAGGCATTAAAAGGGAAGTCACTACAAGGTATACACCCGAACTCAATGGTGTAGCAGAGAGGAGGAACAAAGCTATTGTCGAAGCTGTAAGGTCCATGCTCAACAAAAAGGGATTGCCAAACTAGCTATGGGCAGAGGCTGTGTCTACAGCCACATATCTCATAAATAGACTTCCATCTAAGTCACTAGATGGAACCACTCCATATGAAGTGTGGAATGGAAGAAGACCTAGTCTAGAGCATTGCAAAATCTTTGGATGCTTAGCCTATGCTCACATTCCTTCTCAAGTAAGAGGAAAATTGGATCCCAAGGCAGAGAAGTGTGTATTTATTGGTTAGGAACAAAACCAAAAAGGATATAGATTGTACAATCCAACCAATAAAGGATTTTCTGTGAGTAGAGATGTAATTTTTGATGAAAACAAATCATGGTTTGATGATGACAGGAAAGTGAAGCTGCCGTATGACTTGGATGAAGATTTTCCATCACTTCAACCAAAGGAGCCAAAACAGATTGAAGAAAGTGATTCAGAGATTTACCTAGAAGACTTGGAAAGACTAAAGCTATGGAAGAACAAAGGAAAAGCAAAGATGCAGGATGCTACATATGGACCCGAGAGCTCACATCAGCCACTTAGAAGGTCTTCAAGGGAGAAGAAGAAACCAGAGAGGTTTGGTTATGATACTTTTTTGGTCACCAAGCACTCAATCTACATTGCAAAGGATTCAACCAATGAAGAACCTACCACATTTGAAGAAGCACAAAGCAAGAAAGCTTGGAGAGATGCAATGGATGAAGAAATGGAAGCCTTGAAGGAGAATGACACTTGGGAGCTTGTACCTAACAAGCCATCTATGAAGATAATCGGATCTCGATGGATATACAGAATCAAGAGGAATCCAGATGGAAGTATAAATAGACACAAAGCAAGGTTAGTTGCTAAAGGGTTTGCTCAAACCCATGGTATTGATTATGAGGAGACTTTCTCTCCTGTTGCAAAAATGCCTACAATTAGGGTTCTCATTAGTCTTGCTGCATCTAGAAATTAGAATCTTTATCAACTTGATGTAAAGAATGCTTTCTTGAATGGATGGATTTCTGAGGAAGTGTATATGGCACAACCTCCTGGATATCAGGATGCACATCATCCTAACTATGTATGCAAACTAAAGAAAGCTTTGTATGAATTGAAGCAAGCTCCAAGAGCTTGGAATTTCAGATTGGTGACTTATTTGCAGGACCAAGGATTCAAAGCTAGCAAGGCGGATACCTCTTTGTTCATAAAGAGGAATGGATCTGAAGTGATCTATTTATGTGTGTATGTTGATGATATTATTATCAAAGGCAATGATCTTGAAGGAATCAAACAGGTAAAGAGTCAAATGAAGGAGGATTTCAAAATAAGTGACCTCGGACCACTCACTTATTTTCTTGGATTGGAGTTGATCTACAGAGATTCAGGTATATACATCACACAAAGGAAGTATGTCCATGACATGCTCGTCAAGTTCAAGATGGAAAATACCAAGTGTGCAGGTACACCTATGGAGCAAAATCATAAGCTTAGTGCTTATGAAGGAGAGCCAATTGAAGACATCACAAGCTATCAAAGCTTGGTTGGAAGTTTGAACTATGCAACACTCACAAGGGTGGATATATGCTATAGTGTTAGGATATTGAGTCAGTTTATGCATAAGCCGAGAAGACCACATATGGAAGCGGCCAAGCGAGTCCTCAAGTACCTAAAGGGGACCATGAATTAAGGTTTGTTCTATTCATATACTTCAGATATTGAGCTAAAGGTCTATTGAGATGCAGATTGGGCCGGATCTAAAGATGATAGAAGAAGCACATCAGGGTATATATCATTTGCAGGTTCAAAAATCATTTCTTAGGCATCGAAGAAGCAACCAACCGTGGCATTATCTTCTACCGAAGCTGAATATAGAGGTTTGGCTAATGCAACTCAAGAAATCATGTGGTTAAAGTCTTTGTACAGAGATCTTGGACTTCATTCTTCAACACCTCATATTTTTGGTGACAACACAAGCTCACTACATCTAGCAGCTAATCTGATATACCATGCTAGAACCAAGCATATTGAAGTCCACTACCATTACCTAAGGGAGAAGCTAATGAGCAAGGATATTCAACTATCCTATGTCTCTACAGATATGCAATGTGCCGACATGTTGACTAAAGCTCTTGATGGTACAAATTTAAGTAGATTCAAGTTGATGATTGGCTCGCAGGAAATCAAGGACAATTGAAGACTTATTTGAAGGCCAAGCATGTTAGGCTTGAGGGGGAGCTCTTGGTGCATTTTGCCCAAGCCTACATGCTTGATATGCTTGATATTATCCTCATTTGTAAGTCACATGAGTAGTCATGTGAACACCTCTTGTAAAAGAGTACATTTTATCTCTTGTAAATGGAAAAAGAAAAAAGGAAAAAGATGGCTTACCTCATCCATGATGTAAAAGCAAATTCGTGGTTCTAACTACCTAAAACCACAAAATTTAGAGCTCAGGGAATCTCTCCTAACTTTGGGGATCACTTTTAGGTGGAGCCATAAGAATTCGAATTCAAAACTCCCTCCAAGAATAGCTATAAAAGGAGCAACAAGGAAGAGGCGATTAGCAAGCCTTGTACGTGACCACTTCATGTCATTTTGTAGAGATTGAAGAGCTTACTCCATAGCTCTATCATTCTACTCCCATTGTGCAAAGATTCATTGCCAATGTGGTTGTAATCATATGTGAATCTATACATTTATTATCATCTACTTCTCTGTTTTGTTCTTTGCTATACTCACTCAGAGCAGTAACTTCAGAAGGTCATATCTCAAGTTCTACTGAACCTTTTTTAGTGATTTAACTTACGTTGGATAGCTCGTACTGTCTACTTTGTGATATAAATTTTCAAGGTCATTGGATTAATAGTTTTGAAGATATCTGCAATTTACTGCTCACTGGTCTATCTCTGCAGAGCCCCGAGAATTCTGGGGATGTTCTAGAAATTGATGAAACTTGTTCTCAGTGCTGAGTCCATCAATTGAAGTGTTTTAACATGGATTGGGAAGCTTACTAAGACTATTTGCTATGCCCAAAAGGAAATTTTTTAATTCCTACCAGGTTGAGGGCAGTGTTCATTTTTTCCAGCAGTTGTATGTCCAAAAATAGCAAGTTTTGGGAGCTAGTTATTTCGCAACTAGTCTGTCTTGACTTAAACTTTTGGGATACATGTTCCAAAGTACTTGGATGATATTTTGGTGGATTTAGGAAGCTTAAAGGGTCTACTAATCAACTCTGAAGTCTCAGTTGGCTGGTGTGAAGCTGGTTGTAGCAGCACCTACTCATCTTTGGATTGCATCCACCATCTCTCTTCATAATCGTGATACCAAGACTGGTACCCGACGATACGATATCTCGGCGAGTATCGCGATACAAGGGAATTTTGGTATCACGATACCGAAACTCAACCGATCGCGATACTCAAGCCAAAATGTCTTACAAGTCAAAAAATTTAGCACCCCATTGCTCTTCTCACACACCTCTTCACTCCTAACCCACTGTCCCTCTCACTGAAGCTCAAAAATCAGGAGTCTTCTTCCCGCAATACCGCACATGCATTTAATCACGTGTTTGTGCACTTTTAGTGTGTTTTTGTTCAAAATACTTTGTGGAATCTTACCTTAGTACTGTCTAGCTTGCACCTTGAGCTCAAGTTCTAGTTTTAAAGGCCTGAATAGCATGATACTTCCCCCGTGATACCGGTCACTACTCGCAGATGATACCAGAGTGCAGTGAAGTATCAAATGAGTCAATTTTTTTGGTTTTTATACCTTTTTTTGACACAAATTCAACATTGCTAATTTTAAGCAATTTTTTGGGCTTTTTTAGTGGTCTTGGTCTACTCCTACTTCACTTCTGTTCACTTCTCCTCTCCTTCTCACCTAACCCTAACTCCTCCTTCTCTCCCTTCCTACTATCCCTAAAACCTAAAAACTCATTACACACACCTTGGAGATGTGAAGTAACAAGTGCTGAAGTGATTGACTACTTGCCACAGGACAAATTCGCTTCTACAAGTACGATTCTATCACACTTGATATATAACCATCACGAAGGCACCTTGGCTTAGTGTTCCCCAGCAACGGTGCCAAAAACGTGTGTACCTAAGTCAATGAGACTTAAGGACTTGTGCCAAAGAGACTATACCTCATTTGCAACACAAGCACATATAGTGGGAAATTAACACACATTTAAATGTCAATCCGATCGAATGACCTAACCAAGTGTATGAAGACATGTGCACACATGATGGAAAATGAAGTGGTTCAGCTGATATGTATGAGAAAAGACTAAACTACCACTCAATCTCACTAAAAGACTGAAAGTGTCTGCCACGATACCTCTTACAATAGTTTTCAGTAAATCAAGGATTTCTCCCAGTTCCAAACTCCAAATATGGTCAATGGGTACTCGTTTTGATGCTCTCAACGAGACGCATCTATTGGAAGTAATTTCACTTGATTCTGACAACTTTAATTCAAGTTATGAGTAAAATAGTGAATGGTGGGAAATACCCACACTCACGTCACAACTCCTACAAGCTCACACACACACTACAGTAGCTCAAAAACAGTGGGGAGGGGTAGACAACAGTCATACACACACATTCCAAGCATTATACACACACACAAGATCAAAGAAAAGATAGAAATCTGCAAGAAAGAGGCAAATTCGAAATTTTTGAGAGCTCCTTCTTCACAATGGCAAAAAGTCTCTACAAAGAGTCACAAAGTGACTCATATACATGTGCCCTAAGTTTGGTACTTTCCCACAAGAGTCCGGCACTTTATTACAAAAAAAGTGAATTTCCTACTAATTTACAAAGGATATTTTACAACAAGCTGGGATTATGCAATTAGAGGACTCCTCTAGTTCATTTACAAGGCTTGAAGGGATTTCCTAAGATTTTGAAGAAGAAAAATTATGCCCATTAATTTGAAAATTTTGGGGCTCCTCTCTTGTGCTCCTTTGCTCTGCAACAATGGTCTATCATAAGGGTAAGGTTGTGATAACCCTTATCCTTCTCTGGTGCAGACATGAGATGGATGATCTCCACCGCAAAGTGTGCAACTTCCTAACATTGGCGATTTGAAGGAAGAAATCTGGTAGTTTCGTTGTCCTTGTACCCCCAATTTCTTGGCCACTAACTCTGCCACTTCCTCCACATAGTTCAAACTAAGTTGTCTTCCAAATCTATACATTCTTGAAGACACTCGCTCAGAGTTTGCACCCGTTTTATGTATACTAACATTCTCAATGTTCCATTGGTTAGACCTTCTAAAAATAGGGATATCATTTTCTGCTGAGAAGGTCTCTCTGTCACAGGGCATCGGTCTACATATTGGCTAAATCTTCGTGCTGCATTTTTTACTGTCTCTTTGGGAGCTTGTTTGAAACTATGTAGTAAGGATGATGAATTGTGCTTGATCCCTCGCTTAGTGAATTCCCAGACAAATTCTTGGAAGAATTGTTCGATATTTCGAAAGGAATTTGGATCCAAGGATTGGAACCAAGGTAAGGCTATTCCCATGAGAGTTAGCCCAAAGGATTCATATTGCATGAAAAAGTCGTCCACTTGCTCCGCTCGCAACACTTGCTTGAATTCTGCTATGTGGTCATAGGGCTCTCCTGTGCCATCGTAATGATTTCACATACATTTGGCAAATTGGATTGGTTTCACTCTTTTGTCTGGCTCTGGGGATTGAATTATGATGGGAACACCTTGGGGTGGTTCTGTCCTAAAGGTAGGTCTATTCATATTTCCCATTCCCTGGCTAGTGTGGCCGTGGGGGTTAATTCCTGGTATAGCGAATTGCTCATGTGGTTTATTGGGTATACTACCTTGGCTCATTTGTCCTAGCCTCACATTTTCTGTTCTTTGTTGGGTCTCAAATGGGTTTTGTGAGGTAGTTGCATGATCTCAAGCTAACTCTCCTCTTTCATTAATGTGATCAGGGTTTTTAGTTACTACATAGATCTGGCCCATCTTGTCCATGTAGAATCCATCCTCGTACTTGACAGCTGGTCTTGGAATTATTTCAGTTCTATGGTGTTCATCATTCTTGCTACTGATCTGTGTAGACCATCGAGGTAGATGGGTATTCCTTGCAGGTTAGTGGATGCATATTGAAGAGACATCCTATATTCCCCTTCCACTATGGACATAAGACCTTCCCCAGGTATGGATCTATGCATGTCTTCAGAGGCCAAGAGTCTCTCCTAGTTAAATGACATTTTTGACTCACTTGTCTATGAACTCAGCACATAGTGTTAACCATTGAGTTGTGAGTCCATGACTTGGTTGTGTGGTTGACCTTAGTTTCAAGTGATTTGGTACTTTATCTATCTCTTCCTAAGTATCAACTTGAGCTTAGGTTCATAAGCCTTGTCTACAAGTCCAAGATTGTCCTTTGAATTGCTCAAAATCTTATGGAACCCCTTGCTTCCCAGTCCAACCTGAGGGTCAACTTCCAATGAGCCCAAGATCACTCTGAATCGATTTCGTATGAGAAAGTTATGCCAGTTCAGGGTTCTGGGGGTTAAAACAAGGAAACAGGACCCCTCTGGTAGTACCTCAGGACAGGCGATATGATACCAGATTTTCCACGCGTTACCACTATGGACCATGCCACCTTAGACGATACGATACCACTCCCTAGACGATACCACCAAGTCCACGATACGATACCAACCTCACCATACGATACCAGAAATCACACGATATGATACCTCTGCATTTGATGATACGATACTAAGTTAGTGGACGATACGATACCAGATTGCTCACGATACTCGGGAATTCTGATATCGCGATACCAAAACTCAACCGAACACGATACTTGGAGATTTTTAAGCCCAGATTCAAAAATTTTTGCAAATATGTGTACCTTATGTTCTCCTTGTCACTCCTATTAACCTCTAGATGCAAAATCACCCTCCAAAAGCATGATATCACCGCCGCAATACCAAATGTTGTTCCTCTCACGCCGCGATACTGTCGCCTAGTTTTTTTGATGTTTTAGTGGTGCAAATCTCTGTATTTCAAAGGCGCCTAAGCTCTGAACCCTCTCTGAACTCCTTGTATAGCTAAGGATGAAGAAGAAGAGGTGAAAACTGGAAATATATGGGCAAAAAAGAAAAAAAATAGAGAATGTGAAGGTGGAAAGAGATGGTGGTGATGATGATGATGAAGATGGAGAAACTCAGAAGCTGAACTGAAAATGCTGATTTTCTTACCTTCCAACATCGCTACTCTACGTCTTACTGTCACACGCTCGTCCTCCAAGCTCTCTCCCCGGCAACGGTGCCAAATTTGGTGTCACTCTAGCACAATGGCAAGTACCAACGTGAGGAGCTTCACCTCATAAATGTCAATCCGTGGAGACGTGAGGACCAGTATGAAGACCAAGAGCAAGTGAAGTGCACAAGTGCGTGAGTGAAAGCATACAAACATGCACACACATACACACACACGCGCACAAGGTAAGAGCAAAGAGTGGAACAATGGAAGGACTTGAATTACAAAAGAACTCTCTTACAAAGCTGAAATCTACAACAAGCCAACCCCTCAAATGAGCTCTTCAGCCCTTTTTATAGTTTTTGAGTGGTTTTGGCCCTGTCCAGACCTAGTGTTCGGCCTAGTTAAAATTTAGGTTCCAAGGCTTATTTGGGGACTCAAACAGAATCTAAACATTATGAAAATTGGTAGGATAATACTTCTAATACTCCTCAAGCTCAAGGACTCCTTGTCTTGCACAAAATGAAGTTAAAAAAATGGAAAATGGTATTTACAATGGTTTTTAGTGATAAAGATCACTATTTTTATAGGGATTTCTTCTAAAAATTTGACATGTGCTTCTTGAAGCTCCCTATATGCTCCTTCTTCTTGTGTGTCCACTTCATTGATGCGCTTCACTGCTTGTGTGTGACCTTGACTGTCAACAGTATTTGAGAGAGAGATTTTCTTTATTAGCTTTAGTTAAAAAAAACACATAGTCAAAAATAGATTTAGAATTATTATTAATTGATCATTTATTATTGTGATGTGTACTGAGCCTATAAATGAGTGTAAGAGCACTCAATCTAGGAATGAATCTACATGTAATAAGTCGATGACCAACGCTGTGACCAATGATACAAATTCAACAACTTTCATTTTAGACGTATTGTTGCCACCACCTATTAAAACCTCCATCCAACCCACACAAAACATAGCTGCTAACATAGGGAAAGACGAAGACTTAGAAGACGAAGAGCTTATCAAAGATCGCATCACTAGTGAGTCATTATACTCTCCATCATATAAATATTTGTTAAATAGATTCTTAGAAGCACAACCATACGGTGAGGATTATGGTGAGAATTTTGATTAGGTCATTAGAAAGCATATCATTTTAGATATGAACTCCTAGATAAAACAAATACTTATAGTTATTTAGTACTACTAGTAAGCTACCATCACATTTACATAAACCCTTGAGCTTGCTCAAAACACGCAGAATGTGTCGACCAATTCAGTGGATGACCTGATTTATCATCTGAGCATCAACACTACCCGACAACGATAGCCAACGCAATGATACACAATACTTGTGATGTATCTCGATATAAGTGGAGTTGGAGGTATCGATATGATACTTGCTAAGTATTGTTGCACATGGGAATTTCGGTATCGCAATACCTAAACTCAACTGGTCATGATACTTGGACTTTTATGAGTCCAAATTCAGAAATTTTTTGTGGGTTGTGCTCTTTGGGTGTTCCTAATCTCCCTCAAGTGGCTGTGGCTGCAAATGCTCACTCCAAACTCCTTATACAACTCCCACAATAGCCAAACTACATTATGTCATATTTTGTGGTTGTTCTATCATAATTTTATTTCTAGGAGAATAAGCTACTCACCTCAGAGGTTATCCAGCTTCCCAGTCAGCTCTTGATTCCCTCTATGCAAGCCCTTTGTCCCAATACTAGTGCAATAATACCTTTCGTTATTCTCCACGATACTTGTGTCCAAAAACCTGATTTGGATATTGAAAGAGCCATGCTTCAAATAACATGTTTTTCCTTTATTTACAAAATCATGATTTTCTATGGTTTCTTTATTAACAAAAATAATTAAAAATACTATCTTTTAAAATCTACTTCTAAATATGTCCAAAAGTATTTGCATAAGTCTACGTGCATTCACACCCTCATGGATCTTCACCTGCTAAATCAAAACACAAAACACATTAAAAATCTCAAGGCATTAAAGTTCATTTAACATTCCATAAAATATAACATGCCTCCTAGTTGATGAGAAACTGACCTCAGTTGATAAGAATAAAATAGACATGGATGGCCAATCACATGTCCCATCACTGAACAATCATAAGCATGTTCCATGTAAAAACACATGCATGGAACTGGAAAAGTGGAATTTAATGTGTATGTGAATGATAAGTAGGGATGAAGTCTATTTTTTACCCTAAATGCAATCCAAAAGTGATTATAAAAATGAATATCTCGATGTGATAAAATAAATCTTCGAAAATCATGAGTGATTTGTAGCAGTTTGATCAAAGAATCAACTTGTGGATATCCTATGGATACTTACAATGAAAACTAAACATACCACTTGGAGTTGGACGTCTGCGGAAGCACGCGAACAGCACAAGGAAGAAGAAGAAGCTTGGAGCACAACACACAAGACTGAATATATTACTAGAGAATGTACAAAGATAAGTAGCCCATTAGGGCAATAGGCGTATATACAAGCCGGGGGAAAAAAACCTCCTAAAGAGGGAAAAAAGTGCCCCGGCAGTCCTAGAGTGTTCACACACATCACTACCTAAATATATCAACAAATCCCCCCTGGGAGTGATGCGGTGAACAAGGAGCTGGCACTCATGTATAAGGAAGTGCCAAGCTATGTGGAAATCACTCCACAAAAGGAAGTAAGCCCAAAGCTTTGCGGAAAGCTTCAAACTTCTCCCTAGGCAGAGCCTTCGTGAAAAGGTCTGCAATGTTCTCCTGCGTGGGCACATATGCCAGGTTGATCTCCCCAGCAGAGAACCTCTCCCTGACATAGTGATAATGCACCTCAATGTGCTTAGTGCGAGCATGGAACACAGGGTTCCTCGCAACTGCCAATGCGCTCTGACTGTCAGTGAAGATGGTGGTGGCAGAAGACTGGCCAACACCCAAATCAGCCATAAGGCGTCTGAGCCACACACACTCAACAGTCGCTGTGAAAGCTGCCCTATACTCAGCCTCACAACTGGAAGTGGCCACAGTAGGCTGCTTCTTGCTCAACCAAGATATACATGAACTACCAAGCATGAAGCAAAAACCACTGGTGGACACACGAGTGTCATAGCAACCAGCCCAATCTGAGTCAGAAAAAGCATGCAAATCTGGCGGTAGTGATCCCCCCTTGGGATAAAACAACCCAAGTAGCCGAGTACCACTCAAGTAGCGAAAGATGCGCTTAACCGCTTTCCAATGCGTGACTCCTGGGCAATGCATAAACCTGCTCATCTGTGAAACAGCAAACTGAATATCTGGCCGAGTAATGCATAAGTAAATCAAGCATCCAACAGCCTGCTGATAGAGAACAGCATCAAATGCATCTCCAGCATCATGAAGACTCAATCGTAAACCTGTCTCCATAGGAGTGGCAATAGGCTTACAGTCTTCAAGGCCAAAACGCTGCAATAATGTGTCAATATATTTCGTTTGACACAAAGCCATTCCACCATCAACGTGCATAAACTGAATGCCCAAACAGTGATGCAAATGCCCCAAATCAGACATCTCAAATGAGGCATGCAAATCAGCCTTAAAATCAGCAATATGTGTCTCAATAGGACCAGTGAGCAGCATGTCATCAACATAGACAACAATGATCAGAAGCACATCATTAGCACGTTTAACATATAAGGTGCTTTCACTTGGACTGTTCTCAAAACCATGTGCAATCAGATAGGCATGTATCTTCTCATACCAAGCACGTGGTGCTTGCTTTAAACCATATAACGCCTTCTTTAACCTGCACACCTGGTTTTCATGCCCTTTCTGCACAAAGCCACGGGGCTGAAAAACATACACTTCTTCATGCAAGTCACCATTCAGAAATGTTGTTTTAATGTCCAACTGATGTACATTCCAACCATGATGGGCTGCAAGTGCACAAATGCTCCGAACAGTAGTCATACGGCATGTAGGTGCAAAGGTCTCATCAAAATCAATGCCTCTTTCCTGCGCATAACCCTTTGCAACAAGCCTAGCCTTATACCTGTCAACTGTACCATCAGGTTTACGCTTCAGCTTGTATACCCACTTAGTGCCAATGGCCTTCTTGCCAGGAGGCAAGTCACATAAAGACCATGTACCATTCTTCATTATAGCATCATATTCAGATTGCATAGCAGCCATCCAATTTTCTGAATTTTGTGCTTCATCAAAAGAAACAGGCTCATTCTCATCACAGAGACTAGATGCAGCCATAGCATAGCAATCTGATGCAAAGGAGGCACTATGAGAGCCTGAACGAGTACGATATGACAAAGGTGCATCTAATTTGCTGTCACGCAAAGTCTGCACCAGCCATTTTGGCATAGTTTTTGCCTGCTCAATATCAGCTCTCTCATCAACAAATGCATCATGTAAATCTGCATCAGAAATGGAATGATCTGCATCATCATATGAAACCTGCAAAGGTTGAGAAGTTGCCTCATTAGGACCAACACTAGCCTGTCCACCTGTAAAAAGAGGCATCAAAGTATCATACATGTCTTTGGAGCTAACAGATGTCTCCTTAGTACATGAAAGCAATGGCTGAATAGCATCTTCCACAAAGACAACATCACGGCTAACCAGAATGCGTTTAGTCTGTGGATGATACAGACGATAGCCTTTACTTTCAGAACTGTACCCAACAAAAATACATTTTACTGCCTTATCATCCAATTTTCTGCGATGTTGTTCAGGCACTAATGCATATGCCAAACAACCAAAAACACGCAGATGAGCAACAGATGGCTTGCGGTCATGCCAAGCCTCATATGGAGTGATAGACTGCAACGCTTTAGTGGGACACCTGTTCAGTACATATGCTGCACACATGACAGCCTCAAGCCATAAACTATGTGGTAAAGCCTGACTTTTGACCATGCACCTCGCCATCTCCATGAGTGACCTGTTCTTTCGTTCAGCAACTCCATTCTGTTGAGGTGTATACGGCACTGTACACTGGTGTTTTATCCCACGTTCAGCCAGATATGCATTAAAATCTGAAGACATATACTCCCCCCCTCGATCAGAACGGAGGGTGCCCATTTTACATGCTGACAGATTTTCAGCCAAAACCAAAAACTGTTTGAAGCACATGAACACTTCGGACTTTGCTTTGAGTGGATATACCCATGCATGTCTGGAAAAATCATCAATGAAAGTCACGAAGTAAAGGTAATTTCCAAAAGAGGGTGTCTGCATAGGACCACAGACATCACTATGTACAAGCTGCAATTTCTGCGTAGCCCGAACTGAACCATCTTTTGGAAAGGAAGAACGCTGCATTTTGCCCAAAATACAGCCTTCACAAACATGTTTTCCAGGTGCCTCAAGTTTGGGCAAAGAGGACACCATTTCAGATTTCTGCAGGCGTAACAAAATAGCAAAATTCAGATGACCAAAGCGTGCATGCCAAAGCTTTGCATCTGACATAGCCTGAGAATCATGAACTGCACATGCCGAATCATTCACAGATCTTTCATAGTCTATGAGCTTATACAGCCCACGACATAAAATGCCAGAAGCAATAATCACATCGCCATTTGAGAGATCATGGACTGTACACCTGTCATCAACAAATTTCACAACCAAGCCAATCTTGGCTAATGCAGAAACTGATAACAGATTCTTTTTGATCCCTGGCACAAATAAAGCATCTGACAAAGTGAAAGAACTACCATCAGCAGTAGTCAGAATGATCTTACCAACTCCCATAACAGGATAAGCGGAGTTATTGGCGCATGTGACAGTGTTCCCTGTAGGAGCAGGCTCAAGTGAAGAGAAGAAACTGCGCTGCGAGGTAATATGTTTGGTCGCCCCACTGTCAAAATACCAAACATCTGAGTCTACTACAGACATGCACTGATCATGAGAAGATGGGTCAAAACTGCAGACAGTGGTAAACGCCCATTCTTCTTCCTGCACAAGATTTGCAGACTCTGTTTTTGGTGTAGAGGCCTCTGCAACAACCATTCCAGCCTCTTTCTTCTTTGCCTCTTTAGCAGCCAATTTTGGACAGTTCTTTATAATATGATCATTTCCTTTACAGTACTTGCAGAACAATTTCTGCTTCTCTGATTTCTTTTCATCTTTATCCTGGTTCTTCGATTGTGCAGCATTTGCAGATTTCTGCTTACTAGTAGAAGAGCTCCATTTTCCTTTGCCCTTTTGACTAGCCAGGAAAGCTTGATCTGCAACACGCATAATGGACCTGTTCTGCCTGGACTGATCTTCCTGCAGCAGAACAGAGACTAATTCCTCAAATGACAAGGCATTCGGATTGCCTTTCATCATCAACCGAAGAGTAGAGGCAAAACTCTGATATGAATCAGGAAGACCATTCAGAACGGTCTGCACAAGTGAGCTATCTGGTATAACCTCATCAGCAGAAATCAATTGTTCCTTCAGGTCTTTGATCTTTGTAAGAAAACTGTCCATAGAATCACCTTCATTCATGTGCTCACTCTCCAACTGTTTTCGGAGGTAAGCAACACGAGCCTCATTCCTAGCCTGGTACAAAGTGGTAAGTGTATCCCAAGCATCCTTTGCTATTCTGCAAGAGCGAATGTGAGGAATAATGGCACGTTTGACAGACAAAGCTATCAATGCATGTGCCTGGGCATCTCTGCCATCCCAACGAATCTGCTCTGCAGTAGGTGCAACAGAAACAGCAGCACGAACAGGAATCTGCGGAATATCATCTTCGACACCATCTTCATCAGCTCCAACACCTGTATTTGCAGTACCTGTCGTTACAGGTGTAACAGGACGTCTTTCAACACCCTGCACAATGTTCCACAATCCTTTTGCAACCAGTACATGTCGCATCATATAAGCCCATAATGGGTAGTTGGTACCATCCAACTTATCCTCAACAGCCAACATACGGAATACATCACTGCTTTCAGCCATGGCCGGTGACTAAAATACCTTGATGCAGAAAATTGACTGTATCTAAAAAAGTTGAACGGAACTGCCCAAACGAGTTCTGCTAGACCTGTAGCAGACTTCGAGATGCTTAAACTGGCGAACAGAAACTGGTATATACCTTTGGCACAAAAGGACGAAATAGCCTGCACAAGCGCTGTGATAGTGCGTTCGGAGGCCGAAACGAGCTCAGATCCCGATTTCGGCACGACATAGCAAAGCTGTTTTGATCTCGGAAACACCCTGAGTATGCTCACCAAATTTCGTGCGAATCTGAGACTACAAACGGAGGAGTGTCGACGGCGCCCTAGAAGAAGCGACGACCTGCTCTGATACCAATTGTTGGAGTTGGACGTCTGCGGAAGCACGCGAACAGCACAAGGAAGAAGAAGAAGCTTGGAGCACAACACACAAGACTGAATATATTACTAGAGAATGTACAAAGATAAGTAGCCCATTAGGGCAATAGGCGTATATACAAGCCGGGGGAAAAAAACCTCCTAAAGAGGGAAAAAAGTGCCCCGGCAGTCCTAGAGTGTTCACACACATCACTACCTAAATATATCAACAAAGCCTTTGCTCAATGAAACATGAAGAAATAAGAAATTTTTAGTATGTTCTATATGCTTGAATGTATATGCATACGAATTTTCAAAAAATTTCAATAGCATAACGACGTAATTTCGAGAAGCGGAAAAATTACGACAAACAATTTCCACGATATTGTTGCCGACAAGCACAATCTATCTACAAAGAGACTAAAAGGGGATTAAACACTCTAATAATTTTAGATTTTTCTCCTTGCAAACCTGCATGAAAATACTTACCTATCCATGTAAGAAGAATACATGTACCATACAAAACAAACCATGTCTAAACTACATGTATACTCTAGGTACTATGCAAAATTTGCATGTCCTATATGCAATATGATGCAAAAAAAGAGAACAACAATGCATATGAATTGATAAGAGCCTTATCTGGAGGTTCAAATAATAAGCTGCAGGTGTGTATAAGTGTTGAAGATGGTCCACACTCCGTTCTCCAAGTCTTCCCCAATAGGTTGTGCTTCAGAACGATGCTCGAAAGAGGATTGTTGAAGATGAAGGATCCAAATTCAAGCTCTCAAAAGAAGTGAGACTGAAATCAAACTGGGACTTCTAGCCACTCTATGAAAAGAGTGTCAAAAGAGATTTCCGTAGCAACCACGATTTCCAAATTTGGATATTGGATGAAGAAGATATGGCCAAATATGTAGAGAAATTAGTGAAATTAGCTCAAATCAAAGCTCTTGACTATGGCTACAATGAAATCCTCTAAAATTGGTGCTCCTTGGTTCCTTTCTAATGATGAATCCTTAGCCAAAAACGTGCTCAGAAGTTGGTGCTAATCCTACATATCACGTTTAGCTGGAAAAAACTACATATGCATGCGCCAACAATCTCGCATCTTCATCTCTATCCTCCTCGGTTGTTATAAAGGATGCGCCTACTCACTGTGAAGAACGTGCGCAAGACATGGGCATTATATCCCATATGTGTTGTTTAACTGCCTTGAACTACATATGCAGCTAGATAAGCTCTTTAGGAAATTCAAAATCAAAATGCAAGGATTTTTCTAGTGTCTGCCATGGCTTAAGGGCCACATGACATGCTTGTAAGTTAGGTGGAAACTTACGGCAGCATGCTCAGTGTGTGTTTTTATCCCATACACGAGGTTCAGAACATGCAGAGCTATATGTGTTGTTCGTCAATGCATCAATACAAAGAGAAAAAACAAACCAAATAAGATGTGAGGGGCTAATAGGCATAGCATCGAGAAATCCGAGTGTTCTTTGTAGGTCGTCAACATAGACAAAGTATCGCAAAACCTCAGTGTGCAAGCACCATGCCATGTTGCTCTTCATGTGTGTACTCAGGTGATGTGCCTTGGCAATGTGGCTTGTCAAGTGTTCCTTGCAGCTAGGCGTAGGCACATAGCCTTCCAAGGGAGGGGTCACGTGGCCGCCCTGGTAGGCTCCTTTTGCTCCCGATTCTCTGCAGAATGATGAGGATTGAAAAATGCCCTCCTTTGACAGAGGAGGAGATGCCTTTGCACGAAGATGTTGATGGAGATGAAAAAAAATCTCACACAAAACAACGAGAAATCAATGATGCTGTAATACCACTGTTGCCCTTCGGATCCTGTAGATGCACGTATGTAGAGGATAGTACAAAAACAAAATCACACAAAAGTACTCAAAGAATAGAAAGAGGAAAAAGACTGGACACGAGATTGAATCCCCCCCACATGCTCTGATAGATGAGTCTATCAGAGCATGTGTATTTATAGGTAATTCATATTATGTCCTAAATAGAAGATACATGAGCGCCATTCTTTCAAAAACATGCTTTTGATTTATTTACAAAATCATGATTTTCTATTTTTGCTTTATTTACAAAAATAACTAAAAACTACTATCTTCTAAAAATAACTATTTTCTAAAAATATTATTCTAATATGTCCAAAAATATTTGAATAAGTCCATGTGCGGTCACACCCTCATGGATCTTCACCTACTAAATCAAAACACAAAACATATTAAAAACCTCAAGGCATTAAAATCCATTTAACATTCAAATATTTCATAAAGTATAACAATAGGTTTCCCTAGTACCTAGCAAGTGGCTAATCCTATCTCTGTTTAACCTGATGCCATATGTTTAACTGTCTATATAGCTGCACATTGCCAGTCATCATGGAGGCCTTAAAGATTCAGGGGTAGTTTGTATTTCTTGTAACTGCATGCCAATAGCAACTGAGGAAGCCTTTAAAGCTTTCAGGCGATTTGTTATCTTGTGCGAGCCTTAGTCCAATGCTTCCACTGTCCCCTTGACATTCTTTATATTCATACATTAGGCTTGCGATATTAATTTGGGTTGCGAGGCATGCACCTAGTGACCTAGCAATGACATTTTTTGGTCACCTTTCATTTGGGTTCTTCCTAAGGTTCTTGGAAGGACCTTATGCTTGTTTCGACTTCTTTGTTCATACTCTTTGGTCCTTCCTTGTTTTGCGTTGTAGCCAAATGCCTGCTCCTATAAAAATGTTTTTGGAACATCAAGCTTTCATTATGCTTGAGGTGGACATGATCTTCATTAAACTCATCATTGGAATGATGCCACATATACTCCTTGTAGAGTTTTATTTGCATTCATTTGTTGTATTGAGAGGTTAATCATAGGATCACCCTCTTATGTAAGTTGCAAAGCATTTAACTTTGTAAAAGGGAAAAGTAAAAGGTCTAGAAGCCACGATTTAGAAGTGGTTGGCATTGATTCTCAATCAATCAATCAAAAGGTAGATGTGATTTCAAATTTCCCTTTTTCTAGATTATAGGAAAAGATGTCAATCAATCTAAACTAACAAATCCACCTAAATTCGCATTCAATTTTATTGAAGAAAAGGCATGTTCATGTACTCAAGAGTCATATAAGGACTCCACAACATTTCTACACTAAGTAGGATGATGATTTGAAGCAATACATATACTTCTTAATCATTGTGTGGTGCCACTTCACTTTACTGCTCCTTCTTCCTTAGACTCATTCAGCTTGTAGAGATTTTTTCACTCTTTAGAGAGCTATAAATCCAATGCTTAAGTACTCATTCGAAAGATATTACCATCTAGTTTATGCTAAAAAAATTTCAGATCATTTGGTTTATTATTTTTAGAGATATTAAAGATTTTTAGTCTCTAGGTCATTCTCTACAACTCCTTGAAATTTAGGGATCACACCAGTTCAATGTTAAGGTTATTGCTCCTTGTATAGCTGATATAAATTAGTGATTTTATGCATTATAACAAGCCAACCCTATATATGAAACTTCATTAAGAGGAATGTTTCCAATTGTTACTGTGCTAGCTACTTCCAGTGTTTGAAGTCTCAACTTCCATCCATTTTCAGAAGGTTCTTGTGAACTAGTCATGGTGCAAGCTATCTGTTTTGCATCAACTTGTTCTTGTTGATGTTCCAAAGTACCTATTGGGTCTTATTGTACTAAACAAAAGTCTAAAAGGTCTTTTACATATCCAAAGAGTTATGGTTGGTCCATGTTGGTTTGTTGGACCAACTTCACCACTTGATAACTCATCTTTCCAAGCCTCTCCAAGCTTCTCCAACTTTTCTTTCAGCTTTGGGCAGAGGATGAGATCTTTCATTGTATTTGTTTTTGTTTAGGTTTTCTTCTTCTTCTTCTTCTTCTTTTTCTAGGTTCTCCCTCCACACATAGCTTCCTCTATTGTAACCTCTTCCTCTTTGGTTTCTAGGGTTCTTGAAACAATTCCCAGTAATGTGATTAGTTAAGCCACATATGGAACATAGAGAAAAGCTTTGAGATCTCCCCCTTGCCTTGTATTCCTCCTCTGCCTCTTCCTCTTGGGCCTCTACCTCTACTTTCAAAGTTTGCTTGAGAGGGTGTGCCCTCATCATTAGCCTTTTTACATTTTCCTTTGCTATCCCTACTCTTGTTTTTGTTATTATAGAGAGTAGAGGATTGATTACCTTTTGATTTGTCTCCATTCTTCATATGCTTTGCCTCATATGTGAAGAGATGTCCCATGAGAGTGTTGAAATCAAGAACTTGCATATCCTTGTAGAGGTAGATGGTTGTTGTGAAAGCCTCCCATTTTTCATTTGCCTTTTTTCCATTGATCACTTCCCTCACTATCTGCTCTTCATCAATGAATTCTCCAATGCTTCCAAATCAAAATTAGTCACGCTTTGCTTGGGCATCTTCTTGAGAGTGGTGAACTCCATCTATAGTTTATTCTTCCTTGCCTTGGTGCTTGATGAGAAGAATGCTTCAAGGGCATTCCAAGTCTGTTGTGAAGTCTTGCAACCCTTGTTGTGTGGAAGTAAAAAATCAAAGATTGAGTTTAGAATGTATGACTTGGTTAGGGCATCCTTTGAGCACCATGTGGTTAACCTCTCTTGTTCTTCTTGAGTTGGTTGTCCTTTGCTTCTGTCATCATCTCATTTCTGGATATGTACCCATATAGGTTTCTCCCTTGAAGATAAGCTTCCATTCTAAGTAAACAAGCGGAATAATTACCATGATCCAACTTCTCTATGGATGAAGGAAATCCATCTCCCATGTTGATTTGTTGTTGCTCTAATACCACTGTGAGGAGATGGATTTGTGTGCTCCAAAGAAGAGCTAGTATTACATAAAATCTACTCTACACCTGCTAAGTTGACTTAGAAGGCCCCACACAGTACTCCACACAGAAGTTGCAGAATACATAAGAAAACACAGTACACAAGGAGCACAAAGACATACTTCTTAGGTTTTACAAATGCGGTCGAACTTACAGTCTGTGAGTGACCAGGCCACTATATGTTTTATTAAAGATCATATACAAAGAAGTGTCCGGTGTCCATTTGGCCTTTCACATGGACACTAACAGTAAGAATCTACTACTAAGGGCCAATATGGCCAAAGCAACTATGGACACTAACAGTAAGAATCTACTACTAAGGGCCAATATGGCCAAAGCAACTATGGCAGAAAAATAAAGAATGATAAAGAATACCTTAGTGTAAGCATACAAACTATACCTCCTACCTAATGGGCCTGTTACACAATATACAAGTGACTATGTAAGATCATGAATCAAGTAACCCCCATCAAGTGACAACAGTGTTGAAAGCTATCTAGTGGTAGAGTTTTAGTCAAAGCATCGACAACATTATCTTGAGTGTGAACCTTCTCATGAATAATGCACTCAGTGGCTAAGCACTTTAATCAAGTGATACATCACCTCAATGTGCTTGGCCTTTGCATGATAGACCGGATTCTTAGCCAAAGCAATGGCACTCGGACTATCATTGAGCAAACGAGGTACATGCTGAGTTGAACCCATATCACAAGCAAGATGAGAAAGCCATAATGCTTCCTTACATGCCTCACTTGCTTCAACATACTCTGCTTCTGTGCTGGAAACAGTTTTACATTCTTGAAGACAAGATCTCCAAGAGCTAGCACGTCCAACAAAATGAAAAATGTACCCTGATGTAGACTTACGATTGTCTACACAATCAACATAGTCAGAATCCTTGTCCTCATCTGATTTGGGGCAATCATCCTTGCTCAATTTCATATATGTGGTTAAAGGTGTACTCAATGCCTTTCCACCATGCATATTGAACCTATGAAGTACTTCTTATATGTACTCACTTTGAGACAAGTATATGCATCTTTTACTCCTATCATGAGTAATGCGCATGCAAAGAATATGTTTGGCATCCCCCAAATCCGGCATAGAAAATGTATGACTCAACATCTTTTTGAGAATTGACAAATCATTGGAGGACTTCCCAACAATCAACATATCTGTTGGAGCAGAGCAATCATCAATAAGTGACTACATGAAGTCCAGAAGTGAAAAGATATGTGGAAGATTGAAGAATAGTTTCCTTTGTAAATAGTTCAATGTATTTGAAAGGATGACGAGTTAGACTCGTATATATATATCTATAGATACGTACTCATAGTAGAGGGAGAGATATAGATGAGATAGAGAACAAAATAGGTGAGTAGAAGATGAACATTGTATGTATCATCAATCAGATGTATGAGAAGTTATGAGAAGAAAAAATGTTGCAGAAATTTGCGCGTCCATTTTTCCTCCTATTCTCCTTCTGTGCTTAATCTTATAAGAAATCCTTTTGTAAACATCTAAGTCCATAGTTAATCAATCTATGGCTAGAGTTTGAGAGTGCAATTGCAAACAGGCTGAGAGAATTTTGAATAGGAACATTTGTATGTGAAAAGTTCTGAGTGTCTTCTGAAACAGGCGCAAATTTTGTAGTCAAAGAAATGGATAGTGCTCAGTGCACAGTGTAAAGTTTTACACAAATGAGGACTCAAAATTTAAGTTGAGAGATAAGCTATCTATGGCTAAAAGCATTTGGCTAAACGGGCTATAGTTTGGGAGAACCATAGCTTAGAAGTTACGGGTGTCAAAGTCGCCATTGCAGAGAAGCAGTTTCAGACATAGGTAAAGTATTTCAGTAATTTCTCACAGTATACTCAATCATTTGAAGAGATTTAACTTGGAGAAGGTGCGCAACCTCAAGGGGGCACATACTACAAAGTTTTATAAAAAACGTTAGACAAATGATTAGTCAATCAGTGATTAATCTGCAGCAGACTTTTCTGAGAATTGTTTTTTCTACAGTTAATCAATTTCTTGATAAGATGATGATTATTCTCTAAAATTAAGTGGAGTCTGAAGTTGTTCTTGATATAGAGGTGATCTAAAGTCAAGGATAACTTGTTCTTTTGGAGATTAACACTCTCCATCAGTGGTATCAAAGAAGGTTGTATCAAAGTTGAGGAAAGGGAGACTCCGATTGCTGCAGACATACAAAACTTACATCTCGAAGGATCAAAAGGATAAAGTGTGAAGAAAGCTTGAAGGAAGACACATTGAAGTTGTCAAAAGGATCAGAAGGAGTAATATTCAAAGCCAAGGTACATTTATTTCTCATAAGGATTAAAGATTTGATAGTACAGCTGAAGAAAGGATGGGAGATAGTCTCCAAATTGAGAAATTGGATAGAGAGAACTATCCTGCATGGTCAATGAGGATGGAAGCTCATCTTATGAGCAAAGACTTGATAGCTTACATTACAGGAGAAGAAGAAAAGCCTCAATTTAGAGATCCTAGTGTTCCAACTAGAGAGCAATTGTCAGACTTGAAGAATTGGATGAAGAGATGCTCAAGCTAGGAGCATTATCTATATGGCAGTCAATGATTACTTGCTACCTCACATTAGAGGTCTTGAAAGTGCAAGTGACATTTGGAATGCCTTGGAAGAGCATTTTCTGAACACAACCAAATCAAGGAAGGCTTCATTATGGGCAGAGTTTACTACTTTCAAGAAGAAGGCTTCACAATCAATATCTGATTATGTGACAAAGATGAAGGACATTGCAGATTCTTTAGGTGCAATGGATGAGGATATTGAAGAAGACAAATTGGTAAGACAAATTCTCACAAGGCTAAGAGGAGATGAGAAGTGGAAGCCTTTTATTTTGTCTACAGAACTTTCATTAGATCATTTCACTCCTGATTTGAATCAATTGTTAGGACATATGCTAGCTTTTGAGAATGATATCAAAGGAGATGTTGACAAAAGTGTAGGTCATGCAATGTACTCTAAAGACAAGAAGAAAGCTAACAAAGGAAAGCAACAATCAGGTGAAGAAGAAGGTACTTCGAGCCAAGCAAACTTCCTAAGAGGAAGAGGAAATGGCAGAAGTAGAGGAAGAGGCAGAAATAACAAAGATAATGTCAGAGCTTGTTGGATATGTGGTAAGACCAATCATCTATCTCATGATTGTTGGCATAATAATCAAAGCAATGGTAATTTTAATCAAAACTTTAATCAAAGAGCAAGAGGTGGTAGATTTCAGACAGGAAACTTTAGAGGTAGAGGTGGTAGGAATTCTTTTGGAAGAGGTGGAGGAAGAAGCTTCCAAAATCAATCCTATAATAACACCTACTACAATTACGCATCAGATCAGAAAGAAGATTCAACTCTTATTATGAATGCAACATGTGAAGCCTCACATGAAGATATGAGAGTATTTTATATTGACTCAGGTTGTAGCAATCATCTGAGTGGAAACATTGCTTTGATGACTGATTTAGATCATAATGCAATTAATCATACAGTTCAAACAGGTGATAATACAAAGCATAAGGTAAAGTCAATTGGTTCAGTCAAAGCCAAAGATGGGAGCACTCTTTTGAGCAAGGTTCTTTATGGTCCTACAATTCCAAAGAATTTGATCAGTGTAGGTCAAATTGTGGAGAAAGGATATGAGGTAAGGTTTACTAACGATGGAGTTTATGTTGAAGACCCTAATCAAGGGTATAAACAGATTGTTACAGGGAGAAAGGAAGGAAGACTCTTCACATTAAAGGTACAAGGGAATATTGGACATACTATGTTTACATATGGAGAGCAGAAGGTATCTGAATTGGATCTTTGGCATAAAAGACTTGGACATTTTAATGAGAGAGGTATCAAAGAAATGATAAACAAAGGTTCAGTACTTGGATTGCCTAACATTGCAGGTCAACATATGACATACAGATGTGAAGCATGTCAGTTAGGTAAGGCTCATAAGCAATCATACAATAAGCATGGTGTTATGTATTCAGAAAGACTTGAATTGGTACATAGAGATGTGTGGGGTCCTTCAAAGGACTTTAGTATAAATGGTTCAAGTTATTATGTCATATATGTTGATGATGCTACCAGGTGGATCACAATCTATGTGATTAAAGATAAATCAGAAGTGTTTAATACATTTAAACAATATCATGCATATGCAGAAAGAATTACAAGCCATAAGCTGAAGAGACTAAGGTCAGATGGAGGGCGAGAGTATTTCTCAAATGAGTTCAGTGATTACTTATGGAATGCAGGTATAAAGAGAGAAGTTACTTGCACGTACTCTCCTCAACAAAATGGGGTAGCAGAAAGAAGAAACAGGACACTTGTTGAATTTGCAAGATCCATGATGAAAGAGAAGAATTGCCCAAATTATTTGTGGGCTGAGGCTGTGAACACAGCCACATATTTGGTTAATAGATTGCCTTGTAAAGCTTTGCAGGGTATGACACCATATGAAGCTTGGTGGGGTAAGAGACCTACCTTGGATCATTGTAAAATATTTGGGTGTTTGGCATATGTATATGTGCCATCTCAATTGAGGCATAAGTTGGAGCCTAAAGCAGAGAAGTATGTATTCATTGGTTATGATGACAAGCAGATGGGTTATAGGTTGTGGATTCCATCCACAAAACAATTCCTTGTGTCCAAGGATGTTACATTTGATGAGCAAAGTACTTGGTATGCAGGTACATCTAATGTGTATGCAGAAGTTGAAGAAATTATGAATCAGAAGAAAGGCAAACCAAAGGTTCAGATATTTGATGAAGAAGAGAAAATGAAATACAGGTTGAAGGTGAAGAAGTGCCAAGGTTTGATCCAGAGTGTGATGAACCAGAAACCTCAAGAAGTGGAGAGCTTAGGAGGTCTACAAGGCACAAATGGCAACCTACAAGGTATAGTTATGATACTTCATTCTTGACTACTAAGGATTATGCTTACATGATAAAAGCAGATGAAGATCCATCTACATATGATGAAGCCAAAGGAAAGAAGAATTGGGAAGAAGCTATGCAAGAGGAGTATGATGCATTGATGGAAAATCAGACATGGGATTTGGTTCCTAAACCTAATAGCCAGAAAATCATTGGATGTAAGTGGGTTTATAAAACAAAAAGGTTCGCAGATGGAAGTGTGTCTAGGTACAAAGCTAGACTTGTTGTGAAGGGATATGCACAGACATATGGAGTGGACTATGATGAGACTTATAGTCCTGTGGCAAAAATGACAACTATCAGAACACTTATAGCAATTGCTGCTTGCAAAGGTTGGAAATTATCTCAATTAGATGTTAAAAATGCTTTTTTGAATGGTTACATTTCAGATGAAGTTTACATGGAGCAACCAGAAGGGTTCAAAGATCAAGTGTATCCAAATTATGTGTGTAAGCTCAAGAGAGCTTTATATGATTTGAAGCAGGCCCCAAGAGCATGGAATTATAGGCTTGTCAAAGGCAGATAGTAGCTTGCTAGTCAAAGCAAGTGAAGATGGATTTATTTATGTTGATGACATAATACTTACAGGAACAGATGATAAAGGTATACAAATGATTAAGAAATAGATGGAAAAAGAGTTCAAAATCAGTGACTTAGGAAATTTGTCATTCTTCTTGGGAATGGAGATTTCATATACTCAACATGGAGTATATGTAACCCAAGAAAGGTATCTTAAAAATTTGCTAACCAAGTTTTAAATGGAAGATTGCAGGATAGCACCAACTCCAATGGAAGTTAATCATAGATTGACTAAATATGGAGGAGAAGAACTCAAAGATATGAAGCTTTATCAGAGTTTGGTGGGTAGCCTGATTTATGCTACATTAACAAGAACAGATTTGTCATATGCAGTTGGAGTTCTATCTCAATTCATGCATTGTCCTAGAAAGGAACATTGGATTGCAGGACAAAGAGTACTTAGGTACATCAAGGGTACACTCAAAGAAGGGTTGTACTATGGGTTTACCTCAGATACAAGATTCAAAATATATAGTGATGCAGATTGGGCAGGTAATATGGATTATAGAAGATCAACACATGGATATTTGTGTTATGTGGGAGATAAACTAATATCATGGTGTTCTAAGAAGCAACATACAGTTGCTTTATCATCTACAGAAGCAGAATACAAAGGCATGGTGGAAGCTGAAAAGGAAGTAATTTGGCTAAAGACACTTATGAAGAGTTTTGATGTGATTCAGAGTACTCCTATCATTTGTGGAGACAATATGAGTTCTTTATATTTGGCAGAAAATCCTGTGTTTCATGTTAGAACTAAACATATTGAAATTCAGTATCATTTTTTGAGAGAGAAGGTCATTGATAAAGAAATTGAAGTAATGCATACCCCCACAAAAGATCAACTTGCAGATATGATGACGAAAAGTTTGGATGGACCTAAGTTGCAGAGATTTAAAGATATGGCAGGAATAAAGAAGATGCAGGTAATCACAATTGATGATTCAGGGGGAGTTGGAGTAGAGCAATCATAAATAAGTGACTACATGAAGTCCCAAAGTGAAACGATATGTGAAAGATTGAAGAATAGTTTCAAAGGAAGAGAATAGAATCAGAAACTTTACTTTTGTATATTATCCTTGTAAATAGTTCAATGTATTTCAAAGGATGACGAATTAGACTCGTATATATATATCTATAGATATGTACTCATAGTAGAGGGAGAGATATAGATATAGATGAGATAGAGAAGACAATAGGTGAGTAGAAGATGAACATTGTATGTATCATCAATCAGATGTATGAGAAGTTATGAGAAGAAAAAATGTTGCAAAAATTTGCGCGTCGATTTTTCCTCCTATTCTCCTTCTGTGCTTAATCTTATGAGAAATCCTTTTGTAAACATCTAAGTCCATAGTTAATCAATCTATGGCTAGAGTTTGAGAGTCCAATTGCAAACAGGCTGAGAGAATTTTGAATAGGAACATTTGTATGTGAAAAGTTCTCAGTGTCTTCTAAGACAGGCGCAGATTTTGTAGTCAAAGAAATGGATAGTGCTCAGTGCACAGTGTAAAGTTTTACACAAATGAGGACTCAAAATTTAAGTTGAGAGATAAGCTATCTATGGCTAAAAGCATTTGGCTAAACGGGCTATAGTTTGGGAGAACCATAGCTTAGAAGTTACGGGTGTCAAAGTCGCCATTGCAGAGAAGCAGTTTCAGACATAGGTAAAGTATTTCAGTAATTTCTCACAGTATACTCAATCATTTGAAGAGATTTAACTTGGAGAAGGTGCACAACCTCAAGGGGGCACATACAACAAAGTTTTATCAAAAACTTTACACAAATGATTAGTCAATCAGTGATTAATCTACAGCAGACTTTTCTGAGAATTGTTTTTTCTACAGTTAATCAATTTCTTGATAAGATGATGATTATTCTTTAAAATTAAGTGGAGTCTGAAGTTTTTCTTGATATAGAGGTGATCTAAAGTCAAGGATAACTTGTTCTTTTGGAGATTAACACTCTCCATCAATATCATCGACATAAAGTATCATGAGTATCAAGCTGCCATCTAAGCATCTCTTTGTGTAGAGACAATGATTCTCATTGCTTTGAGAATAGCCTTGGGACTTCATAAAAGCATCAAACTTTTGGTACCATTGTCTAGGGGATTGTTTAAGTCCATACAAGCTCTTCTTGAGCTTACAAACTAGACTTTCCTTGAACTACGTAACCCTCTGGTTGTTCCATATAGATCTCATCTATGATATCTCCATGCAAGAAAGCAGTTTTCACAACATTGTTGGACCAATTCTAGAGTAAGCAAGAGAGCATAGTCTAAGTGAAGCAAAAGAGAGAAGTGCAAGAGTCACTAGGGTGCGACGCAGAGAAGTGGAGTTGAAGGAGTGCATGGAGAGTGACTAAGGGATTGTGCAGAGAGTGCTAAGCTAGTCGCCCAAGGATCTCAAGGTCTCCTTGCAGTGTGCGCGTGCTGACAGAAGGTATTCATTCCTCTCCCTTAGTGGAAGCTTGGTGCAAGGTGCGCACAAGGGTAAGCTTGAAGCAGGTGGAGGTCTGGTGCAGAGGAGGCCGACAGCAAGAAGACTTTGCGTATTTGGTAAATTGTAATTGAGCACTCTGTGGGATTTTGCACAGAAGTATTGGCTTGTATTGTGCTTCAACATTGTATTTGTCTTAGTGTAATCAATCGATAGAGGCTTCCAGGGTGTATTTTCTCTTCTTGTCTTTTCCTTTTCTCCTACAAACCCTCAAACTCCTTCTTGTCCAAGAATCCGCCAACAAAATTTGGCACGCCCGGTGGGACTTCCAAGGAGATTTGAGCATAGGAGAAACCAAGTGCAAAGTATAGAAGAGATCACGTGTCTACAGTGCTACTTCATCAACCAAAAGGTAAATATTCTTATCAAGTGTCTCATATTAAGTGGACTATGAGCTCCTCATGACCGCAACCCGGTCCCAAACATTGAGGGTCACCTGCAAGCAAACAAGAAGGAAGGTTGTTAGAAGATCCTCTAGTCCACTATCTTCAACCTCATCAGTAAAGAGCATGGCGGGACAGGTAGACTTGGAAACCTTACTCTCAAGATTAAATATAAAGTTTCCTTCTTTCAAAGGCCTAGCTCAGGAGGATCCGGATGAACACATTAGAAGGTTTTTGGCACTATGTAAGACTAGAGGCTTAATGGGTAGGGAGGATGCCTTTTTTATTCTGTTCCCTGCCACATTAGAAGGATTAGCAGATAAGTGGTTCAACCAATTTGCTGAAAACCATTTTACCACTTGGGATTTGATGAAAGATGCATTTAAAAATCAATTCCAACATGGTAACACTGCGGAGATCATCATAGAAGAACTAGAAAATTTGAGATTGGGTCCAGGAGAAAAGTTCTCGGAGTTTGTGACTAGGGCCAAAGCACTAATGGCTAAATTGCCAGATCCACGACATGATTTTTTTGTTAAGAAATGGTTAGCCAAGCCCCTATCAGTGGCCACCCAATGCAAAATAAAGGAATTAGTGTTATCTATAGCCTCCATAGAGGAGTTCATCAACACAGCTACATGCCTGGAGCAGATAAGGAAACAGTATGGGGCAACTTCTTCCCAACCAACATATGGTACAGAAATGGAGGATCCAGTGATCCAGCTAAGGAAAGAGCTGGAGGGCTTAAAAAGAAATAAGCCCTACAAAGAGGAGGAGAATGTTGTTGCTTAGTTGACAAGGGAGATTGAAGCACTAAAGCTCCAAAAGGAGGAGGAGGCCCAAGCAGAGGAATTGGCTCAGCTGCGCTCGGAGCTGCAGGAACTCAAAGGGGGTGGCATCAAGAGTGGACTTTGGTGTTCCATGTGCAACAAGCAAGGTCACATAGTAAGTGAATGTCCTCTGTTAAGTGTGACTTGCCAATTATGCACGAAGGTTGTTCATGAGGCCAATGAATGCCAATCAAGGGGAATGCCTGCAACAACATACTAGACACAAGGAGGACGCCTACCACCAGCAAATGTGATGGCAATTGCACCCAATCAAGGTAACACTTATAACCTTAGGCAGAGGGATAATTTTGGAAATGGGCCTAGAAGACCAATTATTTGTTTCAGATGTGGAGAATGTGGGCACTATCAAAGTAGGTGCACTCTCCCAGAAAATGCCCCTCCTTGTAGAAACTGCCCAGAGGCCAGAGACCATTATACAAATTGTTGTCCTAAGAATCAAGCCTCTTCATCTGGGCCCCACATTCAAATGATTTCTGTGTGCAAAGAAGAAAGGGTAGATCAAACTAGGGTGTCATCACCATGTACCAGGGTGGTGCAGTTAGAAGAACTCGAATCTTTTACAGTGCAGACAAGAAGCAAGGGCAAGGCTCTAGTGGACATAGGTCAAGAATGAGTGATTAATGGATTAAACAAAGACAAAGGTGTATCTAAGAACAAAGCCACCAGATGTGCAGACACAAGGCAAAAAGAAAATTTCATAGGTACCAGTGATGCTATTGGACATGCATTCAACAGGGCTCATGAGGAGTTTGATAAGTCAAATGGAGCCCAAGCTCTTAAGGAATCAGAAGCCTCCAGACTACTCAAGTCCATGAAAAAGGAGGTTAGTATTTTTTATTTAATAAAGATGGATGGGAAGTTCATGTCAGAACTCTTGCAAATAATTGATGAAATGTCCACAACAAGTTTAGTGGCAAAGGCTGCTATTATGCATAAAGATAAAAATGTGGGGGAAGCACCCCTCACAGATTACAAGAGCCCTCGGCTAATAGTCTCTATTAAAGGTCATGAGTTTCAAGGAGTTATTGTGGATGGTGGTTCTGGCATTAACTTGATGCCTGAATATACCATGAAAAAGATTGGACTATACCCTTCACGACCTGCCAACTTCACTGTAACAATGGCACACCAAAGCATAGTAAGGCCTATGGGAGTGGTCCTAGGAGAGGTACCATCTTTAACTTGGACTTTGTTGTTTTAAGGCTGCCACAGGTAGAAGGAAGCTTCCCCCTATTAATTGGGAGACCTTGGTTAAGGCATGCCAATGTGCTACATGATTGGGGCAAGGACACAATTTGGGTAAGACAAGAGGGAAAAGAGTTCCAGCAGATAATTTTAGAAGATGGACCAGACAATCAGAGAAATACTAGCATGATGCAGACAATTGGTATTTGTATGGAAGAAGAAGTGGTGGACAACTCAGAAGCAGACCTATTTGAAGGAGCACATTTATATGAAGATGAAAACATGTTGGCTTGGCTCGATGCAGAAGACCCAACTTCCTGCTATGGAATTTTTCCAAACTCAAGTAGAGAAGAAGCATATAAAGAAAAGGAGGAAATCACTCAGGTTGAAAGAGTCTGAGTCAAAGGCCATAGCAAAGAAAAGAAAAGCAAAGCCCTTACATGCAGCAGTGATGATGCTACTCCAATTCATATGTCAATGGCCACTTTTTTCTGGATACTGGTATGGCTATCATCTGTTATGTCAATTCTTATGATAGCAAGTGCAGGGCTTTACAAGAATGTGGAAGGTGTACCTGCCAGTCTTTGGAAACGGAGGGTTCCATTGGATGAAGAAGACGGAATAGCAGAAATAAAATTTGGCAGATTAAGTCATAAAGTTGCTGGAGGAGATAACGTTCTAATGAAGGATTTAGGGTACCCCTATCAGATGACCAATGTGCCCAATGAGAAGACAAAACCAATGAAGTGCAGTACAATTAGAGTTTGTGGAAGAGTTTCTCTCAGTCAACAATACAAATCTCAAGGCCTATCATCAACAAAAGTGAAGATTTCTGGATCACCTGGAACCTGCAAAATCTGTCCAGGTTGTACATAGTCTTTTCTCGTCATTTTACTTACGTTTTAGTAGTTTTCTTTATCCATTTCATGGTTGTTTCTTGAGTTTTTAGCAAATTTAGTAGCCATTTCATCAACTTTGCAAAGGTACAATTTTTGGAATTTTTAGGCATTTTTTTCAGAATTTTTCAAGCATTTTTTTTGAATTTTTATAGCATTTTTCTCCTTTTTCATGTGTCTTTTTCTTGCCAAAATTGAGGAATAAAGGAAGATCTCTGTGGTTTTAAGTGAAGAAACTGGCCTAAACCTGTAGGAAATTTTTCAAAATTTTTTGGATTCTTTTTGCCATTTTTTTTGGATTTTTTATGTATTTTTCTTCAGTTTTTTGCATAATTTATTTATAAAAAAAAGCCCCCCCTAGGAGTTTTATTTTTTTCCAAAAAAAAACAAACCCCCCCCCAACCGACCAACCATCCCCCATCGACCAACCCCCCCTCCCCCGCCCCCCCATTTTTTATTTTTTATTCTTCTTTTTTATTTTCTATTTTCTTTTATTTTATTTTTAATTTTATTTATTTTATTTTTTTCTATTTTATTTTATTTAGTTTTTTTTTTAATATATAGTTGGCCTTGGCAATCGGATGCATTTTCATTAAAAAAAGAGAATTATTATATATATATATATATATATATATATATATATATATATATATATATATATATATATATATATATATATATATATATATATATATATATATATATATATATATATATATATATATTTATTTATTATTTTCTTTGGCTCAAAGCTTTCGGCTCTGGATCGTGCCTCGGAGGGCCGTTTTTTTCAAATCTGGAGTCATTTTCATGTTTTTTGGCACCACTGGACCCAGTTTTTGAATTTAATTTTCCAAATTCCAACTTTTTCTCTGACTTTTGGTCAAAACCCACATGTTTTGAGCACATTTATCACATGGTTTTATTTCCCCACATTGTCCACATGGTCTATTCTCACCTTGTCTTACCTTATGTTTCATTATATCCCACATGCACCCTCCGTAGCTCTACTATTTGATCCTTTTAACCCTCTCTAGACCCCATCATCATACCCCCAATCCCTCCCTTTACCAATCTGCCCAGCCACATCCTTAACCCTCCCCATCCCTTCGATCTCTGCCCCTCAGCCCTCCCCTCCACCTCCTTTCTACCCTCCCATTGCAACCCTTTGCTTCTCCATGGCAAAATCCAATTTTTGGTTCTTCTCTCGTGCTTGTTCTATCCTGCTTTTGGTGGAATTGGTTGGTGCTCAAATGTCCTCTTCAAGTTTTTGCAGCTCTATTATCATGGTGTCCTATATGCTCAGAGTTCTGGTTGTCGCTCTCCGGGACGGAGAGCACATTCGGTGGTGGGCAACTGTTGAGCCCATAAAAGTCATATTGGTCAAAGTCAACAATGGTCAAAGTCAACTACAGTCAAAGCCAATTGGTCAAAGTCAACAAGGTCAAGGTCAAATTCAATAGGTGCAAAGTCAAAGTGCTAAAGCACAGGTGTCAAAGTGCACAAGTAGTGCACAATTAAGTGTCCACAAAGGGTAAATTGGAGAAAGTGGGTTGCAGGTTGCAAAGGTATTTTCTTTAATTTCCCTAAGGTTCAAAGTGTTTTTTAAAGTGTTTTGGAAGGTTCAGGTGAATCCCCTCTTATGTGCAAAAGTGAAGACTTAAAAGGAAATGTGAAGGTATGTGAAGCGGCAGCAGCGTACGCACAGGTGAAAGTATGGCCCTTCCATTACAAAATTTTGTTTTTAGTCTAAAGTCACTATAGGACAAAACATGAGTCGTTGGCTGCCACTTGTGAAGACAATCTTGGAACATCAAAGTGAGCACCAAGATACTATTGCAGTTAGGAGCGTACGTGATCGACACACTCAAATCAAGGCAAGGACTATTCTTGGACCAATTCTAGAGTAAGCAAGAGAGCATAGTCTGAGTGAAGCAAGAGAGAGAAGTGCAAGAGTCACCAGGATGCGAGTCAGAGAAGTGGAGTTGAACGAGTGCATGGAGAGTGACTAAGGGATTGTGCAGAGAGTGCTAAGCTAGTCCCCCAAGGATCTCAAGGTCTCCTTGCAATGTGCGCGTGCCGACAGAAGGTATTCATTCCTCCCCCTTAGTGGAAGCTTGGTGCAAGGTGTGCACAAGGGTAAGCTTGAAGCAGGTGGAGTTCTGGTGCAGAGGAGGCCGGCAGCAAGAAGACTTTGGGTATTTGGTAAATTGTAATTGAGCACTCTGTGGGATTTTGCACAGAAGTATTGGCTTGTATTGTGCTTCAACATTGTATTTGTCTTAGTGTAATCAATCGGAAGAGGCTTCCAGGGTGTATTTTCTCTTCTTGTCTTTTCCTTTTCTCCTACAAACCCTCAAACTCCTTGTCCAAGAATCCCCCAACAACTGGAGAGAAGATTTCCTCAAAATCAACACCATGTTGTTGCTTAAAACCCTTTGCAACAAGTCATGCTTTATACTTTGGAGAAGCACTATCTAACGTGAACTTCAGCATATATACCCATTTACATGGTAAAGCTTTCTTGGCCTTTGGCAAAGGTACTAAATCCCAAGTACCATTCTTGTGAATAGAGTCCAACTCGCTCTTCATGGCACGCTCCCACTTGACATGATCCTCTGTCTGCATATCCTCTTTGTAGGAAGAAGGTTCACTGACATGTGTTTTCATAACAAAATCTAAACATGGAACATATCTATCAGGTGGATGTGAGATGCATGGAGAATGAATCAATGGTTGCTAAGTAGGAACATGTGCAGACTCATCTGAATGGACATTCTCTTGAACATCCCTATGTGCCGCATTTTTTTGCATGCTAATTGGAGGACTAGTATTCTCAAACACCACTCTTCTCACTCAACCTCCTTAATGGGCAATTTATGCATCTTAGACTCATTGAAAATGACATCACTACTTCTCATCACTCACCGTGTTTCGGGATCCCATAAGCAATATCCCAATTGTCCTTCTCAACCATATCCAAGAAAAATGCATTTCTTTGACTTATGGTCCAACTTTTGTCTAAGATTCTTGGGTATATGAACATATGCTTCACACCCAAAAAATCAATGATGATCATAATATGGTTGCTTCCCTACAAATCCCTCTAGATTGATAGAAAAGGCTGAATTCATGTGAGGTATGCTCACCCCCTTATCTAAACGTAAAGCCTTAAGCTTAGTTCCTTTTTCAGTCTCAACTGAAGCAAGCCATTTTCTAAAAGTAGGGAATACCTCATCCTTCGATTTGATAGGATATACCCAAACTTTTCTACTAGCATCATCTATAAAAGTGACAAAGTAAAGAGAACCACCTAAGGACCTAGCGGGCATAGGACCGCACACATCTGTATGAACGAGATCTAAAGGCTGAATTCAAGAGTCAATGTGTGTTCTATGCACATTTCTTGTTTGCTTTCCATATTGACAATGCTCATAAAATGAAAAATCAGAGAAAGATAACACACGTAAGTAGCCAGAAAGAGAAAGATTTTCCATTCCACTACGAGATATATGGCCCGAATGGCCATGCCAAATACAAGCCATAGGCTGTTTAGTAATATCTAAGAAGTGTTCTTTCTATGATACAAATAAAG
Organism: Ceratopteris richardii; assembly: GCA_020310875.1. Classification (NCBI taxonomy): domain Eukaryota; kingdom Viridiplantae; phylum Streptophyta; class Polypodiopsida; order Polypodiales; family Pteridaceae; genus Ceratopteris; species Ceratopteris richardii. The sequence continues at coordinate 9,950,241 of CM035427.1, forward strand.
GATAAAGTGAGCCAACTTTGCTTCCTTTTGCAATAACCATATTGCCCTTTGATATGCAAGATGACTAAACATAGAAGACCACCTTGTAACCAAGGTCATCAAGTTGACCAACTAACACCAAACTCCATGATAACTAAGGTACATGGTGTACATTATGCATAGTAAATTTTGAGCCATCAATGAACTATACAACCACATCTCCAATCCCCACAACATCACACTGATAAGAGTCACCAAGTCTCACGACGCCAAGAGACTTTGCTACATAATTAGGAACCATTCTCTGTGTGGTGTCACATGGAAAGAAGCACCACAATCTAAAAGCCACGTGTGGGAAAGAGAATCAACCATAAGCAGCTCAGTTGGCACTGTACTATCAAGTGTGAACACATCAGTATCATCAAAAATAGCATTAATTTCTTCAATCTTCATAGTCGAAGTAGATAGTGTATGTAACTGTTTAACATGCCCATCAACGTTATGTCCTTTACTTTTAGCATTCTTTAATGCATAACAATCTTTCTTCATATGTCCTTTCTTATGAAAACAAGGGCATTCGATATCGCTATTCCTTGATTTACTTCTACTCTTATTTCATTGACCATTCTTTTCCTTGTTCTTGCTCCTGCCACGTTGCTGATTCCTTCCTTGGTAAGAATCACGAACATTATAGATGAGTTTACCACAAGGTACACTATTGCTAATAGCTGTGCAAAATGTATCCCATGATGACGGCAGGGTGCATAACAACAATACTGCTTTCATTTAATTATCCATATCCATTTTCTGAGCCTATAACTGGGAGAATATAGCATCAAACTCATTTAGATGAGCAGCAACACTATTTGTGTCCTTGATGCAAAGGTCATATAATTTTCTCATGAGACACACTTTATTTGATCTCGTCTCTTTTTCATATGTATTGCATAACTTCTTCCAAAGCTCCTCTGCACTTTCACAGTCTAATACTGTAAAGTAAACATTATCTGCTAGGTGCAAGCGAATGGTAGACCTGGCCATTTCATCTAACTCATCCCAATCATCTTCATCCATGTCAGCAGGCTTCTTTGAAATCCCATTTACTGGCTTCCATTGCCTCCTTTGAATCAGCACATCTTTAATATGATTCTTCCATAGAGCAAAGTTTGTGCCATCAAATTTTCGGATCTCAAAATGGTCTTTTCCCTACATGTTGTAGCTCCTCCTCGGAACACTGGCACTAGACCTTGATCCACCAGGTGTGCCTGAGACCTCTAATGCCATGATGGTAGAGAACTGAATTGAATGATAATGGGGCTAGAAGAGTCTTGACATCAATGAATAAGTGTATCAAAGAGTAAATCGACCACTATATAGTTGACTAAACCAAAAATCTAAAAGATTTTGCCAGAGTATCCTTTGCAAAATGAGCATACGACCAGTGTCAAAATATCATGAATTTGCAAGTACTGACATGTTTACCTGCATAGTGAATTAGTGACTCCACTCCATATAATCAGTTACCCAATAGAAGCCAACTAGGCTTATCGAGCACCTATGAAAAACTATCATACATCTGCTATGGCGAGGTTGGGTAAGTCTTCCACCTACATCACCGAAGAGAACCCCACATTTGGGTTTCTCCTAGGTAAGAAAACCTCACCACGACCCTCTTTTTCAAACGTAAAAGGTTTTATACAAAAACATAACTACTATATCAATGACCACATGGACATACATAAGCATGATGCACAAAAGCATACATGGTGTGTATGTGCTCAATATATGCAGTAAAATGACACTAAATGGCTGAATGCATAGCCCAAAAACTAGCCAACAACACCTGCAAGTGTCTGTCAACTCTGATGTTTTAGGCTCAAAAGACTTGTATAAATTTGGAGCAGCTGCTCCCACAAAAATTGAAAACCTTTCGAGAAACTTGTAGTTTTACGAGTGTGGCTGAGAAACACAGCCCCAAAGGTTGATATTTATTGTCTAAGAAGTACAAAGAACACTCGTCTTGATGTTCTTGGACCTGTGTGAAGAGAACTATGGGCAAACATAATCGAAAATGGCTCCAAAAAGGCATCCAAAAATGCTTCAAAAATAGGCTTTGAAACAAAGAATGAAGCTTTGAGGGACCAAAACATGTTCAAGGTAATTTCAAGCTTAGTCTTTCCCCTTCTTCAGACACCACAAGAGTGTAGCTTAGTGGCAAGAGATTGCCACGGTTAAGCGAGCTCCGGGGTGAACATATACTGGGATGGGTGACCTCTCGCGAAGTACCGGGAACCTCTATCTTCCTTGATCATTGAGGCTCTAGAATACACAGAAAAACACAGTACACCAGGAGCACGAAGACAAAATTCTTAGGTTTTACAAATGCGGTCAAACTTACAATGTGTGATTGACCAAGCCACTATATGTTTTATTAAAGATCATATACAAAGAAGTGTCCGGGGTCCATTCGGCCTTTCACATGGACACTAACAGTAACATATAATACACTATGAAGGGATAACACCACATTGGATCTATGAGAACAACTTGTAACATAGACTGCACAAGATGCCACACCAAATGAGCCCTTAGAAGATTTGAACACATTACAAGCATGAGTCTTTGAATAAAATCATCTGATAGAAGAGATTGCAATTCCACGTATAGACTCCCCACCTGACCTACCTAAGGCTGAAGAGACAATGGCCATCCAAGTCAAACCTACTTTCGGAGAAGCATATGAAACACAACCAATCATTGGTGGAAGAGTTACATAAGAAGGACAAGACACATTTCAAACTTCCACAACGATCATGGATGAAGGCAGTGGAGGCATGAAAGAAAAACACTCTAATAGAATAGAGGCACAACTACAAGCAATGGCAACTATTGCAGAGACTATTCTACAGTTTCCATATTTTGTAGAATTGTCACCATGCTAGTACATCTCGATAAATGATTTGCAATATAAACCATACTTTCTATATTAACATCATGCTTCATTTTCATCTTCATCATCCAAGAATCCTTCATCTAACTCGTAATCATTGCTTGACCTTCTTTTGAATAGCGTAATCTTCTTACTTGCAATCACCTTTCTTAAAGGAGTTCTGTCAAGCTTTCATGAAGTATATATACATTATCAAAAACAGAAACAACAACATATGATCCAAACCATCATTTAGTTAATTTTCGACATGCATCATATTGGGTTTCAAAAGTACTATCATAAACGAGAAGCCAATCTCCACTCTCTATCGATCATGGCCTCAGTCGATGTTTCTTGTCAAAGTAAATTTTATTCTTTAATCGTGATGCTTTTAATTTTTAGTAGCCTCTTTTAAATTTTCATTACCCTATTTTAATTGATTAATCCTTAATGCCAATAAATCTTCTCATGCTAAAGTGTCTTCCCATTTTAAACTTATCCAATTTATGATCTGAGTGTGTATAGGAAATATCGGCTTTTGGCAATACATGGACTAAGGATGTAGAAACATGCAGTAGCAAGAGTTAGGACTTCGACAATTCTGCTTTTGATACAGGATACATATGTGTGTTTATATATGAACTTCATGTTACCAAAATAAACCTCCAAGTCTACATGCCCTATCTTTTCATAATCCTACATTATAATGGATTTCTTAGTAGATAAATGACTACTTAAGATACAATTTTGCACAAGTAGAGAAATCATCATTTGCCCTTTTGACTCAAGTGATGTGGATATGCAATGCAATGCAAAGATTGAAAGAAACATGCATGAAGTGAAATTGCAAACAAACAAGAATGGGAAAAAAATGGAATGAACTTGAAAAACAAAGCAACTTGAACTTGACACAATCAATGAGTTTTGCCAAAATAAAGCTTGTTCTTCATTTTAGATTCTCTTAATTTTTCAACAGCATCATCAAGTCTTAATTTACCTTTTTCTAATTGTTTAATGCGCAAACTAAAAGAATCATCAGTAGACATGTTTTCAGACTAAGGCAAAATTGACCATGTAGAAATTTGAGACTGAATTGGAAACAATGGTTTTTGACAGTACATGAGTTCAGCAGGCATGTACCATGTGGTACATGTGAACGTCATTCTATCTGCCCAAAGTGCAAAGGATAAGAATCTAGGCCATTGATTAATGTCATCATTACATGATTTAGATATGGCTTTCACAATAGATGGATGTCCTCTCTCTATTTTACCATTGGCCTCTAGATTATATGCAGTAGTGAGAAAAAAATGAATATTGTGATGTTTAAAGAACTCTTTAGCTTCTCTCAAATTTAACTCTCCACGATCGCCAACTACTTTCTCTATGTACCCAAAGCAACTTATGACATCTTCAAGCCATAATTTGCAAACATTGTAAGTGGTCTTAGATCGTTGTGCACATCCCTCTACATGATTAGTTATGTCTTCTCTTGCAAGTACAATGTAACACATTTTGTCAATACCTTTAGGCATAGTTACAAGATCTATTACCCACTTGTAGTGAATACAGGGTGGATAAGTAGGATGCGACGAATCTCTATGTTTGATTGACGAATGAAGTTGAAAAGTAAAACATGTAGAAACATACCTACTAATGTCAACATACATCCTAGGCCAATAATAGGTACCTCTAATTTTTTCATATGTTCTTCCACTTCCTTTCTAGGTCTTCCCATTGAACTAGCAATCATGAGTGGTGTGGTTGGTCTTATCACAAACGGCACAAGGTTGAACATTTTGAGCTTTGGCTTTGTCATGCTTTGGTGCTTTCTTCTTCCTTTTGCACTTGCTCTTTCTTGCAAAGTTGGCTTGGGAAGTCTCCTCTTCATCTTCTTCCTTCTAGTTCTAGACCTAGTGCTTGGCCTAGTTAAAAAATAGGTTCTAGGGCTTATTTGAGGGCTCAAACAGGGTTTACAAATTATGAAAGTTGGAATTCAAGTTCTACTTAAGCTCTTCAAGCTTGAGGACTCTTGTCTTGTTCGAAATGGAGCATCATGTGACAAAATCATTTGTTTCCATGTTACAAGGATTAGCAATTTGAATAAGTGTTGGTGTTTTCATCAAAGATTGATCATTATAATTGAATGAATCTTGAAAAATTATTGAATTAGTCCCCCTCTCACCTCCATGCACCACTTCTTACATGCTTCATCTATGTTGATGCTTGTGTCTATTGCTGCTACGAACACCCCCTTCCCTCTCATGTCTGTCCTCCTCAAAAATTCCTTATTATGGGGAGCAATCAATCTAACTCTATAGTAAATCTTGTGCAAGGGAGTGTACCTCTATGTTTATACCTTTTGCTAGATCAACCTCAAGTTTATCCTAGTGTATGGCCTAAGGCATATCATGGTGGGAATTTGTAGTGGGTGGAGTAAACCATTTGCTCACAAGCCAAAAGTTGGGGTAGATGGGTAGGCCTACTGATGAAAAATGAGTGGTAATCCTAAGATCCCATCATGAACATCTCTTCAAAAGTCAATTTATAACAAGGTGGTAAGTACTTAACACGATAGTGCCAAGCATAACAGACCTTAAGAGATGGTGTGATGCTCATATCATACATGGGTGCAAACTTTGGGGTAGACATGTGGGGTGCTCAGACACATCAGAAAACGTTATCTGCATGAGATCAAATACCTTTATCGACATTTAGGCTGCTATATCTAGATGATTCAATTATGATAGCTAGTGCCATATGTTCATGATCATGTATGTTACTGTAGGTGGGCCTTGTTTTTGGGAAAAGTATGGATAGTTTAACCAGCCCTCACAATGTTGAATGCATCCCAGGATTGACAGCGTAGGACACGGCCATAGCATGGATTGTACAAGATATGGAATGGTGCCTTTGACCAGGTGTACATCATATATGGATATTCTTGTATTAATTCCTTCCTCAAATTTGGATGAAATATAGTTCCTTTGTTTCCAAGTGGAGGAAGATCCTCGAAATGGAACTGAGTTGCATGTGTGGTTTCTTGCTTGTTGCACGCTCGATAGCTATGTTGTACTCTACTAGAAATTCTAATTTTTTTTTATTTTTAATATAGAAATTCTTTTTTATGCATTTCATAGTTAGGAATTTATATGGTTCTGGTATAAAAGGAAAATGTTTAAATTTATGTAAATAAAGAATTAGAGATCAAAGTAGGAATGTGTATGTAAGTCAAAGGTAAGTGTTAGGGATCTTATGGTTTTATGAGGATAGGAGAAGGGAAAAACTTGACTTGTGACTCTTAGTAGAGGTAGATTTATTTTATACAAGTAGGCTTCCTTACTTTCTGAAACATTTAGCTAACGAGATCGTAGTTTTGACTATAGCATGCTTCGAGAACCTCAGCTCTGAATAAGGGTTACGCCTTTCCCCTTCAACAAAAAAGTTGCAAAAAAACAGAAGAAAAGATAAATACATTTAGCAGTACATTAATGGTTTCAGCGACATGATTAAAGAAAATGAGAAAAATAAAACAAAGAAAACGAAAGAAAAAAAATTATGAATTTGTTGTGGTCTCCAAACCACTCTTGAAATGTATTTACATGCTATATGAGGCAGAGGTCTTCTAACTTATATCAAGTCAATGTTACTTTGAACAGGTAGATTGGTAAGTACCACAACTATCTAAATGACTCTTATAAGATTTTCAAAGCTTGTCTTTAAACTTCATGCATTGAACAAAATGGTTTCCAATTCAAAGCTGCATAATTTTAAAGATTTTCTTTGTTATCAGAATCTTAACTTTAATTTAGAAGCAATTTTTATCATCTTAATTAAAGTCAATTAATCAGTTTTTCCATAAGAATTAGATGCTGCTTCTCATGATCTACAGGTTGCCCCATTGGGACGATGTGTAGGTTTGGTGGGGGCAGATGTTGGAATGAATTCATCCTTTAAATTGACATATAGAAAGATTAAACATTTTGTTTTCAAAATTTTTATCTTTAATCTCTCTCAAACACCTTTGATAAGATTTCTTTTCTTTGACTAATCTCTCTCTAGTGGCTACAGGTAGCAAAATTATGAAGATGTACACCAATCAGGGACTTAATCATTTGAAGTCTTTATGTTTATGATCATAAAATAAATGTGTGATTCCCTTCACATGATTTAGAAGGTACATCTAATGAATACTTATCTATGAGGATTTTAAGACTAGGGTTAATACTCTTATTTGTTGCAAAAACAATCACTAATTGGACATATGATTGAAGGTCAAAACTTTAGAAGAAAACCACATGCCTATGTGAACAGACAAATTCACAAGTGTATTATATTTGTAAAGTTAGTTCACTTTAGTTCTAAAAGGTTTTTAAAAGTTATGAGAAGAACTAAGTAAAGTTCTATGTATGAGACTCTCTTCATTATCTCCATGCTTGCCTACTATGTGATGAGTTCAAAAGTTCAAGTTTTCCAAGCAACTTGATGCCTGGCAGCGAGTTTGTGTTGATAAGTCTATGTTTTATTAATTGAGTTTTATCTACTACTAAATCTCGATGCCTGGCATCGAGTTTTAGCATAAAGTCGATGCCTAGCATCGACTTCCCACATAAAAGTGGTCCTCATCATATCTGTGTTAAACACACCTATTTCAATAACTAAAAAGTGGCTGAAAAAGCACAAAGTGGATGCCTAGCATCGAGTTTTGGTTGCAAGTCGATGCTAGGCATTGAATTTTCATTTTTAGAAACTCAATTTTACTAAAAGATGCAAAATTTCCAGTTTTGACAACTCATATAGGGTGATCTTGTGAAGGCCATAACTTGAGTTCTACAAATCCATTTTTTGCAAATAATAGCTTCTTGGAAATCTCTACTCTTGTAGTTTCATTCACAAAAAGATCTTGGAGAAACAATATTTTTGCTAAGAGAAATAAGAAAAAGAGTGAAGGTATTTCATTACAGTGACTAAGAATTTCTGAAGAAGTAAAGTTCTTGGTTTTGGTTATCATTTCTCAAATTCTGGAGTGGTCGTTAATCGTGACCATAGAGGTTGTATAGTGTCACATTAATTCATTTCTTGTGATGTTTTATACATCAACAAGTGGTATTAGAGCAAAAAGGTCCTAGAGAGCAGAAGGCGGCAAAAATTACGAGAAGTTTTGGAAAGTTTTCCATTAAAGTTTGAAAGGTGAAGCATTTGAAGACACAAAGCATCAAAAGATTACTTCAAAAGTATTTTCATACACAAAGAACTTCAAAAGGTATTATCCTTTATCCTTTAAGCTCACATGTTGAATAGTAGATCATATCTCCATTGACAAACTGGACAGAGATAATTACCCCACATGGGTAATGAGAATGGAAGCCTTACTTATGAGTAAGGATCTCATGGTATATGTAAGAGGTGAAGAAGAGAAGCCAGTATTTGAAGATGAAATCTGACCAAAGAAAGAAGAATTGGATGCTTTAAAGCATTGGCAGAAGAAGGATGCAAGTGCAAAGGCATACATTTACAACACAGTCTCAGATCATTTGCTACCACACATCAGAGGATTGGAATCATCTAAAGATATATGGAATGCATTGGAGTATCATTTCCAAAGCACTACTAAAGCAAGGAAAGCAAGTCTATGGTCAGAGTTTACAACATTCAAGAAGAAGCCAAGTCAAAGTATTAGTGATTATGTCCCTAAGATGAAGGATCTAGCAGATAGTCTTGGATCCATAGATGAAGATATTGAGGATCACAGATTGATTGCTCAACTACTTGCAGGTTTGAAAGGAGATGAAAGATGGAAACCTTTTGTCTTGTCAAGAGAACTTTCTTTGAATTATTATGTTCCAGATTTGAATCAATTACTTGGTTTGATGCTCACATTTGAGCAAGACTTGAAGGGAGATGGAGATAAAGGACAATGTTCTGCAATGTACGTGAAGAACAAGAAGAAAGGAGATAAGGCTAAAGCAAAGGATGAAGAGGAGTCAAGTTCTCAAGTTTATTATGCAAGAGGTAAAGGCACTGGTAGAGGAAGAGCAAGAGGTTTTGGAAGAGAAAGAGGTAATCAAAATAACAATAAGAAGGCTTGCCAGATCTGTGGATTGAGTAATCATTTGGCTCATGATTGTTGGCACAATCAACAAGGATCAAATCAAAATCAGAATAACAATAGCAGAGGTAGAGGTGGAAGATATCAAAGTAATTTTCAAAGAGGTAGACAAAGTCAAAGAGGAGGCTATGGTAGAGGTGGAGGAAGAAGTTGGGGACATAATCAATCCTACAATACCACCTACTACAATTATGCAAATGACACACAAAATGAAGGTCATAGATCATTGATGATGAACTCAATCAGCACATCAGATAAAAAAGTTCTAAAGGTATTTTACATTGACTCTGGATGTTCTAATCATTTGTCCGGAAACATAGAATTGATGTCAGAATTGGAAAAAGGCATTTCTAGTCATACAGTTCAAACAGGTGATAATACAAGACATAGTGTACATTCAATTGGAAAAGTGAAATGTAAGAGTGGAGTAGATTTGCTAACCAATGTTTTGTATGTTCCCACAATACCTAAAAACTTGATTAGTTTCGGACAAATAGTTGAAAAAGGTTTTCAAGTCAGGTTTACAAATGAAGGAGTATTTGTTGAAGATCTAGAGAATGGATATAATCAAATTGTCTATGGTAAGAAAGAAGGTAGACTCTTTACTTTAAGAGTGCAAGAAAACATTCGTCAAGCTTTGCTTACACATGGTGAAGGAGTGATTACAGAACTTCATCTCTGGCATAAGAGATTAGGTCATTCCAATGAAAGAGGAATTAAAGCTATGGTTGCAAATCAGTCTGTTCTAGGATTACCAAATGTGCAAAGTCAACATATGATTTATAAATGTGAAGCATGTCAAATGGAAAAAGCACACAAGTTACCATTTCAGAGGAAAGGATCAAACATGATGGATTCATACAGATGTATGGGGACCAACAAAAGAAGGATCTATCAGTGGCTCAAGGTATTATGTTCTTTTCATTGATGATGCTACAAGATGGATAACTTTATATGTTTTGAAGGAAAGATCAGAAGTGTTTGGAGCCTTCAAGCATTTTCATGCATATGCAGAGAGAGTCATAGGTCAAAAGATTAAAAGATTGAGGTTTGATGGAGGGGGAGAATACTTCTCCCAAGAGTTCAATGATTATCTTTGGAATGCGGGTATTAAGAGAGAAATAACCTACAGGTATACACCACAACAAAATGGTGTAGCAGAAAGAAGAAACAGGACTTTGGTTGAGTTTGCAAGAGCTATGCTGAAGGAGAAGAATTGTCCAAATTATCTTTGTGTTGAGGCTATAAATACAGCTACATATCTTGTGAATAGATTACCATGTGTAGCTCTCAATGGAATGATTCCATATGAAGCTTGATGGGGTAAGAAACCAACAACAGATCATTGTAAAGTGTTTGGATCAATTGCATATGCTTATGTGCCATCACAACTGAGACATAAACTTGAACCAAATGTAGAAAAATATGTGTTCATTGGTTATGATGAAAAGTAGATGGGTTACAGGTTGTGGAATCCTCTAACCAAACAATTTCTTGTTTCTAGAGATGTTACATTTGATGAACAGAAAAGTGGGTATGCAGATCAAAGTCATACAGCTGAAGAATTCGAAGAAGAGGTAAGAAGATGTGAGAAAGGAAAATCAAGTCTGTAGGTGAATGAAGATGAAAACTATATGCAAGCAAGTACATCCAGAAGTGGATTGACAAGAAGGAATGAAGAAGCCTCTATATTTGATGAAGAGTTTTATCCAGACATATATGAAGAATGTGAACCAAGGAGGTCAACTAGGACAAGAAGAGAACCAAAAAGATATTCTTATGATATTCTTACATAACTCAGGACAATTATGCATATATGGTCAAAGATGATGAAGAACCTCAGAACTATGATGAAGCAAAAGGTAAGAAACAATGGGAAGAAGCAATGAAGGAAGAATTCAATGCACTACAGGAGAACAAGACTTGGGAACTTGTTCCTAAACCAAATGGTAAGAAAGTAATTGGAAATAAATGGGTTTATAAAGTGAAGAATCTTGCATATGGAAGTATAGCCAGATATAAAGCTAGACTAGTGGTGAAAGTCTATGCCCAAACCTATGGCATAGATTATGATGAGACATTCAGTCCTGTAGCTAAGATGTCAACTAGAAGGACAATCATTGCTATTGCAGCTTCAAAAGGATGGACTCTAAGTCAATTTGATATAAAGAATGCATTCTTGAATGGATACATATCAGATGAGGTATACATGGAGCAACCTCAAGGGTTTATAAATTCTAGGTACCCAAATTTTGTTTGCAGATTGAGAAGAGCACTCTATGGATTGAAACAAGCTCCAAGAGCATGGAACTATAGATTGGTGAAGTATCTTAATGATTTTGGATATCAAAGTTCAAAAGTAGATCCAAGTCTACTCATCAAAAGAGTAGAGGAAGCTACAATCTACATTTGTATTTATGTAGATACATTATAATCACAGGTACTTCAAATGAAGGAATCAAGGAGGTAAAGAGATTACTTGAAAATGAATTCAAGATCAGTGATCTAGGAAATTTATCATATTTTCTTGGTATGGAAGTCACCTATACAGATCATGGCATATATGTATCACAAGAAAGGTATCTTCTGAATCTATTGAAGAAGTTTGATATGGAAAACTGCAGAGACGCTTCAACTCCACTTGAAGTTAATCACAAGCTCAGTCAATATGATGGTGCAGAATATAAAGATATGAGGAAGTATCAATCTCTTGTGGGTAGTTTGATTTATGCTACACTAACAAGACGTGGTCTTAGTTATGCAATGAGAGTTCTATCACAATTCATCCATTGTCCAAAGGACCCACATTGGATTGCAGGTCAAAGAGTTCTGAGATATATGAAAGGAACTCCAAAGGAAGGGTTGTATTATCCTTTTACATCAGATTTGAAGTTGAGAGCCTATAGTGATTCAGACTGGGCAGGTAATCAAGATGACACGAGATCAACACATGGATACATGATATATATTGGTGATAAGATTGTAAGTTGGTCTTCAAAGAAATAACATACAGTGGCATTATCATCAACTAAATCTAAGTACAAAGGACTTGTGGAAGCAGCTAAGGAGGTCATATGGATGCAGGCATTATTCAAAAGCTTGGGCATTGATCAAGGTATACCTACAATACATGGAGATAATATGAGTTCACTTTATCTTGCAGCGAATCCAGTATTTCATGCAATAACAAAACATATAGAGATACATTATCATTTCCTGAGAGAAAAGGTAATGGAGAAAGAAACTGAAGTGGAGTAAATTTCTACAAAAGATCAAATAGCAGACATAATGACAAAGAGCTTGGATGGTGTGAAGACCAGCAGATTCAAAAGCATGGCAAGAGTAAAAGAAAAGAAGATGATATGAAGAAATAGAGAATGTCAATTAGTGATTAAGGGGGAGCTGTTGAAGAAACAATCACTAATTGGACATAGATTTGAAGGTCAAAGATTTAGAAGAAAACCACATGCCTATGTGAAGGCACAAATTCACAAGTGTATTATATTTATAAAGTTAGTTCAATTTAGTTCTAGAAGGTTTTTAAAAGTCACGAGAATGAGAAAACCTATATAAGTTAGTTTATATCAACTGACGCAATAAGAGAGAAGTGAAAGAAAAGTAGTTAGAGTGAGAAAAATTTCATTTTGTATGACTACGTATAATCGGGCTTCTCTGAGTGAGAAAGTAGTTGTAAACTTTTGAGTTTTTTCATAGCTATGAGAAGAACTAAGTAAAGTTCTATTTGTGAGACTCTCTTCATTATCTCCATGCTTGCCTACTATGTGATGAGTTCAACAGTTCAAGTTTTCCAAGAAACTCGATATCTGGCATGCTCTCTCATACTTGCCCTGACATTTTCTCATAGTATATATAGACAAAAATTTACAAGCTTATGACTACTCAAGGATATAAGTGAACTTTCTCTAAATTAATGTACATATGTGTACACATTTTTATCTTCTGAATGTATTCTTCCTTAATGCTTCTCAACTTGAACTTTTTCTTCAATCCTTGACTCCAATTCTTCATTAAAACATCAATTGTTGATTGTCCTGCACCAACAGGTGGACATGTATTGAAGGGAAGTCTGATGTTCTCCTTCCACTGTAAACATAAAACCTTCTTTAGGCATTGAACTATGCATGTACTCGGAGGCCATAAGTCTTTCCTCCTTAGAGTCACTAGATGTGTCTGAGTAGATAGAGTGGTGGCTTGGTTGGGCTGCACTTCCCCCAAAAGATACGATGCTTCTTTGACTGCTTAACACCTCTCAAATCTCAAGTTCATTCACCACATACTTCATAGGTCTTTTTAAGCTCCATTGGCTGTCTTGGCCCCCCTTCAATTTATTGTTCCTCTCATGTCTTTCTTTCAAACTCGTTTTGTCTCCCACGATACATGATATCACTCAAGGATGATAGCACTTTTATACGATACATGGTACTTCAAGTCAGACGATACACAATACCTCTCTTACATGATACATGATACCTCTATCACACGATACACGATATCACTCAAAGGTGATACTACTTTTACATGATACACGATACCTTAGGTCAGACAATACATGATACCAACTTCTTGTGATACGATGCTGCTATGCTCAAGATACATGATGCTTTGGGGTACGATACGTGATACACAATACTCAATGATCACCATACAAAATACTTGACATGAGACAATACGTGATACCAACCTTACACAATACGATACTTGCATGTCGGCAATACACAATACTACTTTGATCACAATAAGATACTTGCCTACTAGCGATACATGATACTACTTTGGGATGATATGTGATACCTCCGTACACGATACATGATACCTCAACTTGACGATACATGATACTTGGTAGTCTCGTGATACTCCAGGAGGCGATATGCGATACACGTCAGTTGGCGAGTATTGAGATACAAGGGAATTCATGTATTGTGGTACCTGAACTCAACTAATTGTGATACTTCAAACAAATAGGATCTAGATTTCAAAATTTTTTGTCGATAATGCTCCTCACACAATCCTCTTCTCCTTCATCCCATTGGATTGAAAAATCGCGCTCAAAAATACTTTTCTCAACCCCATAATACTACCATTGTGTCATGTGATATTTGTAAAATTTTAATGAATTCTATGAGAAATGAGCAATGGATTCCTCACCTCAAGCAGTCACCCTTCCAAAGTTTTCCACCAATCGATAAGCAATCACCACACGTTGAGACGATACACGATCGACGATCTTGGTTGCCACTCTCCATGATACCAGTGTTCATACAAATCACTTCCCATTGAACTATGTCATGTACTTTAGGTCTTGGAGTGCCCTATGTCTGAACTAAAATGAACAATTTTTTTGGGGTTTTCTTGAGGTAAATCCTCTACTCTAATCCTATCTGTTCCTCCTATTGCTACACCCTACTCTCTCACTCCTTCCCTCCTAAACCTACAAACGCATTACACACACCACTAAAGTGTGAAGTAACAAGTGCAACAATTTTTAGAGACTTGCCACTGATCGAGATTACCTCTACTCCATGATACGTTCACTTTGCAGCTATTACCATCATGTATGCACCTTGATTGGACTAGTTCCCTGACAACAGTGCCAAAAATGTGTGTACCTAAGTCATATAGCCTTATGGACTTGTGTCAAGTAAGACTATACCTCAATCACCCCACAAGTGCATATAGTGTTGGATTAATACATGTTTAATTATCAATTCATGAAATCAGACATATTAAGTGTATGAAGAGTTCTTACAAAGAATCATCAAGTGACTTGTATACATGTGCCCTAAAAATGGTCCTTACACACAAGAGACCGTCAGATTTATTGAAAAACACTAAATTCCTACTATTTTACAAGGCTTATGTTACAATAATTGGGATTTATGAATCTGCATGACTCCTCTAATGGATTTACATCGCTCATAATGTCTTTCATAGAAATTTGAAGAAAGAAAATTATGCCTAAATTTGAAAATTTTTGGGGCATGCTTTTCTTTGCTTCTTTCCTCTACAACATAATGGATTGAAACTCCTTCTCAGCATCATGTGTAAAAACATAGCTTCATAGAGGGTAGTGGGACTTAGTGTGTTGAGCTTGGCTTGGATTCCCATCTCTAAACCATCTTCATAGTTCTGTTGAAAGGTATCTTCATTTCAAACAAATGAATAAGTAGGAGTTGTTGCCAAAAACATTCAATGTAGGTGGACACTATATCTTTGTCTTTCCATCCAAAATTTGTTCATAAATGACGTGTATGTAAGTGTAACTAGGGGGGAAGGAATGACTCCTTGACCTTCTTTTGAAATGCATCCCATGTAGTGGGACGATTGGTGCTATGACCCAAAACATTCCACCATAAATGTGCCTTACCACCAAATAATTAGTAACAAATTTCACCTTTTTACCCTAACTAGGTTATTGTCATCAATTTTTAGTTGTTGGAGTGCAATATCATTTTCTTTTATCTCATTTTGAGCATGTTGAAGTTCATGCCACAAAAGCTCCAATTGTTGCTCAATTAGTACCCCAGGTAGGGGTGATGTACCAAAATCCTTGGTGTGAATTGGTTCATGCATAGGTAATGGTTGCCAATGGAACCAAAGGGAACCAAAGTGAACCAAGAGAACCATGAGTTCCAAAGAAGCCAAAGATGCCAAAGTTATGCCATAGTTCTATGCCTTAGTTGACACGTAAGGCATAAACGAATTTGATAACTGAACTGAACTCAAATAGTGAAAAGTGCACAATGAGCATAGGGGGTACAGTGGGTATAGTGAGCACAATGATCATAGGGGGGATAGTGGGTATGGTGGGTACAATGCACAGTGAGCATAGGGGGTACAATGGTTACATTGAGCATAGGGGGTACAAGGGGTAGATTGAGCATAGGGGGCATAGTGGCTATAGGGAGTACACTAAGCATAGTAAGCATAGTGAGCACAAGGGTATAGGGGGTATAGTTAGCTTAATGAGCATAGGGGGTATAGTGAGCACACTGCATAGTGTGATAGGAGCACAATGCATAGTACCAAATTCAAAAAAATTTGAAAAAAGAAATCGGCAAACCAAAAACAAACGAACTTGATAAATGAAAACCTAGACCGGACGATCGAAGCAGATGTCGATTCATGAGCGGATACCATGAATCATGATCGAATACAGATATGTACACCTTCATAGATGTGCCTTGGCTCTGATACCACTATTGACCGATGTCTAATACATTTCACATGATTCCTACTTATGCATATGATTTGTATTTTTCACAAACATGGAATTCTTTCAATAATTCTAAGACATCTAGTGAGGATCACTACACTTTGCGTAATGGATTCGTGTATTTCCAACACAACTTATGCATCACCCAAGATTTTAAAGAATTAGTTATGAAAGAGATGCATGAACCACCATATATGGGTCATAGGGGCATGCAAAGTACTATTTCTATGTGTAAAAAGTTTTTTATTTTGGCCAAATATGGAAAAGGATATTGCATAGTATGTTTGCCATTGCATTGTGTGTCAAGATGTGAAACAACATCATGGTAAAGCATTTGGATTAAACACTTCCCATACCTAATGGACCATGGGAACAAATTTCTATGGATTTTATTACTGGTCTTCCTACAATGTCATCTCATAATGATATGGTTTGGACAAGTGTTGATAGATTCAGTAAACAAGAATATTGTATTCCTTGTAAAAATACTCTTTTTGCACCTCAATCTACTAAGTTATTTATTAAATGTATTTTTTCGCATCATGGGTTTCCAAAAGTCGTTTTATCACATCGAGATGTTCGCTTTTGTAATCACTTTTGGGTTTCATTATTCCAAAGTTTAGGTTCCAAAATAGACTTTAGCTCTGCATTTCATCCTGAAAGTAATGGGCAAAGTGAAGCAACAAATAGTACTATTTTAGATTTATTACATTGTTATTCTTTAGATAATCCAAGTAATGGGGATGTGAAACTTCCTTTACTATAATTTGCATATAATAACACAACACATACCACTACTAGACGTGCACCATATGAAATTTTGTATGGTAAAAAGCTTCCCACTCCCATGTCTATCACTCAAACTAATATTCCAATGGCTGAATATTTTGCACAAGGTCATGTTGAGAGGTAGTAGCCTCTTCTTCACTCTTTCTGTTTTTACCCTTATCCTTACATTTATTCTTATCTATGTAAAGGGTAGAAGATTGGTTACCTCGAGAGTTGTCACCATTCCTGTTGAGCTTGTCTCATGGGTGAAGAATTCTCCCATCAAGGTGTTGAGGTCAGGTATTTGCATATCCATATAAAGGTCCATTGCTATGGTGAATGACTCCCACTTGTCATCAGCTTTGATGCCATTAATGATCTGCCTTACTATGTGTTCTTCTATTGCCTCTCCAATGCTTGCAAGTTGGTCAGCCACATCCTTCATCTTGGTCACATAGTCAGCTACACTTTGTTTTGGTTGCTTCTTTAGGGTTGTAAACCCCATCCATAGTTGGTTCATCATAGCTCTTGTATTTGATGAGAAATATGATGAGAGTACTTCCCAAGTCTCTTGGGAGGTCTTGCAATCCTAATATGAGGCAATAAGAAATCAGATATTGATCTTAGTAGATAAGACCTAACAAGGGCATCCTTTGCACACCATGTGGTCAACCTTTCTTGCTCTTCCCTTGTAGGTTGATGCTTGCTCTTGAATGTTGGCATCTCTTCATCTCATGAAATGTATCCATATAGACTTCTCCCTTGAAGGTAGCCTTGCATCCTTAGTGACCATGGTGACTAGTTTCTTCTATCCAATTTGCCAATGATTGATGAAAATCCATCTCCCATCTTGCTTGTTGTTGCTATGATACCACTCTTGGAGGAGATGGAGGATAATCTTTAGCGATGAAGTTATGTTGTGTAAACCTACTTCACACTAGCCAAGAACAACTACCAGAGAGTGTAGTGGGCCACTTTAGCTTGCTAATGATCATAAATAATCACTTACTCATGATCCACTACTCAATGATCCACTACTCAATGGAACATGATCCACTACTCAATGGATCAAAATAGATAGGTAGAAAACTGATCCAAGGTCATAAACTTGCTACTCTTGTCATTACACATGTTCAGTAAATTGAACAGTGCTCTGAGCACAGTAGCAATTAGCCTAATTCCTTTTGGTGATGTCGAATTAACTTAGAAAGCTACCAATCATGATTAATTACATTAAAAATGATGAATACATGCTGAGTATGATGTTTAGCAAGTTATGGGAGATGCCTGACGTTTTTTCGGTGCGTTAGTTAACAAATTAGAGGTAATGAAATGATAATATCTCACCATTCAAAGAAGCAATGATAATGTGATTTTCTAGCTATAAAATAGAGAGTATGCTGAAGTATGATTCTTTGAATCATGGGAAATGATCAATCATGCATTGAGAACAAGCTCTGAGAAGATCATTGTACTGATGTAGTCATTGCAGAGAAGTGAAATGAAGATGTAATGATAATGTATGTACTAAATCATGTACAAATAAAATTTCATTGGCAATAATCTAGTGCTAAATGTGAGAGAGGTGAATGAGATATGAAGTGAGCTGTCAATTCACAACGTATCATTTCCAAAATGATCTCATAGAGTCATGATATCATGCGGGTCATTTGATCCTCTTTTCATAGTTGTGTTTGGAGCCAATGTTTGAATTCAAATTCAAATGTCCACCCAAAAGTGAATCCTAAAGTATAGGATATATTCTGTCATCAATGAGCTACCACATGAATCATGATTTGAAGCTTCTTGACTCCACATGCAAGTAGTGCACTTTTACAAAGGTAAATTTTACTTGATTTTACAAGGGATTGATCATATAAGATTCCATGAGCAATATGCTAATCATCCAATTATGTGGCTTGGATTCTCTTGCACCAACAATTTGGAGCTCAGAGCTAAGAGAAAAGTTCAAATTTGTGCTTAGTACTATAACATGTATCGTGATGTACATTTTTAGAGAATTAGTGAGTTGGAGAGGTAGCTGAGGCAAGACACTTGCATGGTAGCATAGTCACTTCACTTGCCTTCATTTTTACACATGTCTTCATACACTTGGTACGTCTAATCTCTCGGATTGATAATTAAAAATGTAACAATCCACCATTATATGCACTTCTGGGGCGATTGAGGTAGAGTCTCATTGAAACAAGTCCGTAAGACTCTACAACTTAGGTACACACATTTTTGATGCCGTTTCCAGGGATAGCTTGACCAAGGTGCCTTCGTGACGGTTATAGCTATGGAGTGAATGAATCATACTTGTAGAGGTGATTTCAGCTAGTGGCAAGTCATCAGTTATTTCAACACTCATTACTTCACACTTTAAGAGTGTGTGTAATGAGTTTTTACATTTAGAATTGAGGGATTGAGAAAGAATTAGGGTTAAGGGGGGAGATAGAGGGAGAAGTAGGATTAGGATAGGTTGGTCACCACAACGAAATCCCAAAAAATTGTTTTTTTCAATTCAGACTAATGACACTTCAAAGGCCTTAAGTGTAGGAGTTGAATCTTTGAGCAGTCATTTGCTAAAGTATTGGTATCGTGAGCATGGATTGAATGATATCGCATAAGGAATGTCATGGAGAGTGAGTGATTTGCTGACATTGGGAGCACAAAACGTGGAAGAGGTACTGTTGAAGGTGAGTACAATAACCCTATAACCTCAAAAACCCAAAAGAACTACTCAAAAACTTGGTTTAGTACATAAATAGTATTGTGGAGTAGTAGAGAAGGGTTGGATTAAGTTTTTTTGTTGCATAGTGAGCTAAAATGGAAGAGGAGAGAGGAATAAACACATTGCATAAGGAGTTTTTAAGTTTTGGTCTCATTTGGCTGAAGTGTCGTGATCGGTTGAGTTTTGGTATCATAATATAGAAATTCCCTAGTATCATGATACTTGTCAAAGTATCGTATCGTGCATAGCCCCTTGAGGTATCAGGATACCATCAAGATATTGTGTATTGCCAAGTAGAGGTATCGTGATCATGATTTTTAAGTGGTATCGTATCGTGCTCCGTGTGGTATTATATCACAATCCACAAAAAAGTATCGTACCATGAGAAGTAAGGTATCGTCGGACTAGAGGTATTGTATTGCATAGAACTTGGTATCATATCGTGCCTTAGATCTTGTGGATTGTATCATCTTGATATAATATCATATCACAAAGACATGTCGGTATCGTATCGTGAACCAACAGATGTATCGTATCATGACCACTTCTAGTATCATATCGTCATGATAGAGGTATCATATCAAGAAAGTTGGTATCATCTTGGCAGTATCGTACCGACCGAGGTGGTATCATTTGTAGTGGTATCATGTATCATGGAGAACAAAGGTATCGCATCAATCCTATTATGGTAAGAAACGTGATCTTTCCCACTTGAAGATATTCGCATGTACTTGTTATGTACATGTTCCAAGTAAATTGAGGCACAAGCTACAACCAATGGCAAAAAAGTGTGTTTCTAGGATATTCAAATGACCATAAAGGTTACAAGTGCTTCAACCCAAACACAAAGGACTTGAGGATATCAAGGGATGTACCATTTGATGAGCTACTCCCTGGGTATAAGAAGTATGATTGTATGGAGGAATATGAAGAAGAAAAGCATGGACATGATGAAGAACAAATGGAATTAGAGCTAAGTGGCCCAAGGTGTTCCATGAATGAAGATAGTTCAAGCATGACCTCACCTTGGAGGGGGAGATCTTGATCAAGTTATGAACCACAATAAATCAACAAAGGCAAAGCAACATTGGTGGAGAAGGCAATGAGGTTGAAGAGGATGAAGAACACATGATGGAGAAAGAATCCACATCAAAGAAAGAGATCAAGTACCCAAGGCAAAGGAGGTTTATTCCTCCAAAAGGTGAAGAAAAGAAGTCTTCCAGGGTTAAGTATCCAACCCAAAGGTTTACTTATGGTACTTACATGGCAACTCATAATGCATATATGAAAAAAGTAGTAAAAAATTATGAGCTCGATTGTTATGAAGATGCATGCAGGTACACCGAATGGGAAGAGGCAATGCAAGAAGAGATCCATGCACTTGAGGAGAATCAAACATGGACTCTAGTGCCCAAGAAGAAGGACATGACAATAATAGGTAATAAGTGCTTGTATAAAGTAAAGAGGAATTTAGATTAGTCTATTTCTAGGTTCAAAGCAAGATTGGTGGCCAAGGGTTTTGCATAAACCTATGGAGTGGACTTTTAAGAGACGTTCAGCCCCATGGCAAAGGTGAGCCCCATTAGGACACTCCTTGCAATGGTTGCAAGCTAAGGGTGGAATCTCTTCCAATTGGATATCAAGAATGCCTTTCTCAATGGAGACTTGGAGGAAGAGGTATATATGGAGCAACCACATGGTTTTATTCATAAAAATTTTCCACATCATGTTTGTAGGTTGAATAAGGCACTTTATGGGCTAAAGCGAGATCCACGGGCTTGGAACCAAAGATTGGTGGAGTATTTGATTAAATGTGGTTACAATCAATGCAAAATCGATCCATATCTCGTCATCACACAAAGATGAGAACTCGTAGTCTACATGTATGTGTATGTAGGTGATTTTATCATTATAGGTAATGATAAAAAGGGCATTGAGGAGATCAAGGCAAATATTGGAAAGGAGTTTAGGATCTCTGATCTTGGAGAACTTAGGTATTTTCTTTGGCATTGAAGTTGTATACAAAGAAGAAGGTATTATGCTCATAAAAAGTATGTATATTCTAGACCTACTTAAGAGGTTTAGGATGCTACATTGCAAGCCTATTTCAAATCCCATGGAAGTGAATGTAAAGCTGAGCTCCATTGATGAAGGCATAGTCCAAGGACTACTCACTTGCAAGCCACAAGAAGAATGTTATGATATCTCAAAGCTACTATAAATGAAAGATCATTCTAATCATTTGCAGATGATGATATGCAGGTCAAAGATTACTTTGATGTGGATTGGGCTGGTTCAAAGGAAGATAGAAGGAGTATAAGTGGCTACCTAGTCATGGTAGGTAGCAACATCATCTCATGGATTTCAAAGAAGCAACCCACAATGGCATTATCTTCTATTGAGGTTGAGTATAGAGCTTTGGCTCAAGTCACATGTGATCTAATGTGGATTAAGTAGTTATCTGTGGAGCTTAATTTGCATGTTGAAACATATCCATTTTTTTGTGACAATATGAGTAGCATTTATCTAGCATCAAATCCTTTTTATCATGCTACAACCAAGCATATTGATGTGCAATATCACTTCATAAGGGAAAAAATGATATCCAAGGAAGTTCCAGTACATCATATTGGTACCAAGGACCAAGTTTTTGACATGTTTACAAAAGCTTTGGATGGAATGAAGATTTTGAAATTCAAGCAATGCATCAACATGAAGGAGCTTGGATGAGGACAAAGAATTGAAGCTTGAGGGGGAGTGTTAAAAGTCAAGCTTCAAGATAAACATTCATGGAAAATCAATCATGGACAATCAAAAGAAGCAAAAAGACACAAGATTCCATTAAGAAAAGTCACTCAGCCACTCCTCAAGGCATCTCAACTAAGTCCTATAATTTAGGAGCATGATTTGGAAAGGTAGTTCCTAAATTTTAGAGGCACATGTCTCACTATATAAGGAGCATGTATCTTAACTTCCTTTGGGCCATCTTCTTGGTGCTTTAGCTCATGTAACACTGCTAGAGTTGTAATAAGCAAGCCCCTTACTTAAGTTAGCCCCGTCCTTTCTTGTTTGTTTTCTTTGAGTAGGCATACCTATGTGTGTGCATGCAATGTTGGAACTCTCTACCCCTGAGATGTTAGCATTGATTTCCCTTACTTGTGTATCTATTTGATGTAATTCTTGTCTCATTTGATAGCTATTAGAGTTTGTTTTGGGCTCACCAATTCTTTGGAGCATTCTCTAAGTATTCTTGAAGAAACTTTTATTTTAGTGAAGTTGGGTGAATGATATCTCTCTTTGTGTGTAGGATCTACTGGAACTATTTTGCTATGCGTTGTGAGGGCTAGTTCTCCTCCTCTATTTATTAATTTGGCATGATTTTAGTGTCAAAGATACAGAAGAATATAAAGAATTAAGAGGACACAACCGATACAAGTGATACGGGGAATCGGAGAATTTTGGATTGCCCCTATCGCTTGCATCGGTCGTATTATCCATTTCAACATAGGATCCCCTTTTAGCAACCTTGCATGAGAAAGAGCAGTTGCTAGTTGTTTTTATAATCATGAGTCAAATCCTTACGCAAGGTCACTTGTTGAAGTCTCTCATGGTAGTTTGCTAACATGACCGATCTAAGTGATAAGGTCCATCTGACAAGTTCAGATTGCACTAGTCGCTTGCATCGGTCACTTTCTCTAATCTCGTCTCCTCTGTTGTATGCCTTAAGTTATGCTCTTCATATTTTGAAATATCAAACCTTGGATTGGAATTTGCACCAGGTTCTCCACCCTCTCTTATATTACTTGTTATGTGTACCATGATATTTTCTCTTGCATTACTTGAGGCCAGAAAAGATGGATAGAATCAAATAATTTAATTGAGACTAATGTGCACCTTTGAAAGACTATAATAATTAAATTGAAATTAGATATTGAATTCTAGATCTCTTGTTCAACTAGAATTAACTTATGCAAGTTCCTGTATAATTTTTTCTTAGTTGGAACCTCATCAGAATGTTAAGATTAAACAAAAAAATGCCAATATGAGTTTAGTTGAAGGGGAATAATTGAAGTCATCAATTCACTCCTGCAAATAAAAATCAATGGAAATATGAAATAAAGGACCTAAAAAATATCTAAGAAGGTCTTGGTTTATATTCTTATCATTGTACAATAAGAACCTCATCAAAATCTTGAAAGTAAATTAAAGAATGCAAATATGAATATAGACATTTAAAATTCATAATTTAACACACATTCTTTGTCACCGTCTTGCAAAGAAAATTCAATGGAAGTATCTATAGAAGCTTCTATTAGAGGAAGATACATTATGTAAGAATGCCAGGGTTAACTTGTTACAATCTTAAGGGTTGGAACTTAATCACCCTTGGTGGCAGGCAACTTATGCAAGATAATGATTTTTCTTATCTAATGTTAACTATTGCATCATCAATTGAGAATCTAAACTGTGATGATACCTCATCAAGGTATTCTAGGAGCTCCCTTACATTTCTGAGATTCCAATTTGCAATGAAAATTATTTTCCTTGATTGAAAATCTGGATGAATCAATACTTCTAACTCAAAATCTGGACAACTCTCCTCTGATTCCAAGGTTATCCAAAGTCCAAGCTTTTTTCTCCACCGTCTATAGTCATATCCTAGAACCAGAGATTGTCGACATATCTGATATGAGATTGAAAGAGAAATGGGACTAACTTTACATAAAATAATGTCACCTAGCTTTTGAACTTCTTTGCTATCCCATTCCCTACCTAAAACATCATCAATCTCTGAAATAGAGACTCTCCTATTCAACCACACTGTTTTTATTTTCTATAATAACATGTTTTTAAAGCATGCTACAAAGACATGAATAGGAAAAAGCCATTGAATATTTATCCTTCTCAAAATTTGGCCTCCTAACATTGCCTTATGGATGTCAAATTTAATTTTGCATAGAAAACTTGAAACTGTTGAATGATCAAGAGCATCCCAATCTAATGAAGAGATGAAAGGACCGGGTACATGAACAAGATTTCCATAAGAACTGCTCCCTGATGGCACTTGATAATTTGCATAATGGACAAATAACTCTATGCTATTGAAAAATTGAAGAGATTTGTCTGCATACATGAGTTTTGCATATTCCTTATGAAGAACTCTGAATGTTCCTATTAAACATTCAACAGGTTGCCATTCCACAATATTGGAAGGAAAGATATCTGCAGTACAAAAACATATGTTTTATTATAGAAAAACAATTGGAATGATAGAAGAGCATTGTAAAACTTCACTGACAGTATGAAGGGAAGTGCAGATGATTTTCTAGAACAAGATCCTTTGCGGTGTACACATGTTGTACTCATGCAAACCAACTGCATCTGTTCAATTTGAAACTGAGAATACGTCCCTTCCAGTGGTTTCTTGTGTTGTCTCTCTTGGCACACTTGACTTTATGGGCACCTCTACAGCTAGGAAGCATAGTTATCCATTCATTTACTTTCACAGAAAGAGGTTTCCACAAAGAATTCTCTCTTCTGTTGTAAACCTCACATGAGGTTACACGATTGGAAGGATGACGAGAAGAAGAAGCCATTTGAACTTAGAAGAAGAAGAATGCTCAAAGTGAGAAACCGACGCTCACAAATTTTGACAATATTTATAGAGAAAAAGGCTTTGTACAAGTGGAAACTTTTGATTTGATGTAAACCCTATCGCTGAATGATCATGAAATTTTGTGAACTCCAAAATATTTCGTATCTTCAAAAATCAATTCCTTCTTGGAAATTTGAGAATATGCTTTGTGTAGTGTGCTGAAATATCTTTTATTGCATCAAACCAAAAAATTGTACACTGAATACGAGACTCTCTATCATTTTAGCGGCGCTTTAAAAGAATATTGTATTAAAATAAGAATTTCTTCATACAATTAAAAGAGACAACAATGTTATATTCTTGTACACATGGAAAGACTCTATTTGTCAATTTCCCTAATCTCTCATTAGCAAAAAACCCCTTTTAGGCCGTTTTTCGCCCTAATGTTTACATAGTTTTGAGGGAATTTTCTAGAATTTTGAAGAAGAAAATTTGTGCCCATTAATTTGAAAATTTTTGGGGCTCCTCTTTTGTGCCTCTTTTCTCTGCAACACAAGTATAATGTAATGCATTTTTTCAATACCTTTAGGCATAGTTACAAGATCTGCTACCCACTTGTAGTGAATACAAGGTGGATAAGTAGGATCGAACAGATCTCTATGTTTGATTGATGAATAAAGTTGACAAGTAAAACATGTAGAAACATAGCTACTAATGTCAACATACATCCTATTCCAATAATAGGTACTTCTAATGTTTTCATATCTTCCAAAAAGTTCTTTATGACACGTGCATAATGTCTCATGCATTTCCTTCATTATTTGCAATACTTCGGCATTTGCCTCAATGAAATATTCCTTGTCTATTTTCAAAGTTGTTACCATACCTCATAGTTCTCATTTGATCGGTGGATACTTTCATTGTTTTTCATGTAATATTTTAGCCCCAATCCTAATTGCATATCTATTCCCTGCATTATCATCTTGACTTATGACCCAACCTATACCAATAGGACTAGTATCAACAATCAATATAATAGGTTTGCTAACAGAATAGTCTACATGCTTAAGGATGGGAGCTTCAAGCAAAAATTTCTTCAATTTATGCATAGTTTATTTGTGTTTGTCAATCCAAATAATTTTTTTTTTCTTCCTCAAAAAGTCATAGAGACAATCAGCAACATGAGCAAAGTGTGGGATCCAAATAACATAAAAGATGCAAGCACCAAGAAATCTGTGTACCTCACTCATGTTGTTACATGTTTCAAAAATCTTTCTAATGGCATCAACCTTTTGTGAGTAAGGCTTTCGAGCATAATAATCACATAAATTTCCAACAATAAGAACCTCGTTGACACCAAAAAATAGATTTTTCTAAGATGTGAGACTTACCTCTTCAAATCATTGAAATATTCATTCACAATTGGAGATAAGGTCAAGAACGAATTTATGACATTCAGATGAATCTAAAGTAATGTCCTTTACACGTTCCTCACTCCCTTTAATTGGAATATCATCAATAAATGGCATGGTTATATGAGGGACAAAATCGTGACATAAGACCATATTCATAACACTCATCATATGAGCCACAGAATTAGTCGCTCCTTCTGGTAAGGTACACATTTGCACTATGCGTAAAGGAGTTTTCATTGTGGTTATGTCACGACTATCAGTTGCTAATTGAAATTGTTCATACCCAAAATATAAATCACCCATTGAATAAATAGAATGTCCTCAAAATGATTCAACAAGCTCATCTACAATGGGTCCTGTTCCTACATTCCTTATGGTGACTTTATTGAGGGGTTGGAGATCTTGAATAAAATGTAGTTTCCCATTCTTTTTAGGCACAATGAACCATCTCCTTAAATAAGGTGCAAAATATGGCTCTAAAATTCTCACGTGTATCTTCTCCTTAAGTAGTTTCATTAGCTCAGGTAAGTGAGTCTTTGGAACTAATATAGGGGGAAGATTCCATGGAATATGTGGAATAGTAAAGATTATCATGGGTGCAACTAGCTTAGGATTTGTGCAACCAATCTCATGAGGATACATAGTAAAGGCTTTTCCATGGCTATGCATGACTCTCTCAAATTTATCTCTCCCTACTAGCAAAAGAAATTCATCATCTCTACCAATTTTCACCTTTAGGCATCATGTGTTTCGTTAAATTTTGAGTTGTTGTCAACATTGGAGAATACTCTTGGGTTATAGCATACTCATCAAGGGAAGAAAGAAGAATAATATGGGAATTAGAATTTTGCTGAAGAAATAACTCTAACTCCTTGAGAGTAGAAAAATGATATCTCAATCACATGCTCAATGTACTCATCATGTTCCATGATTTTGTTGGTTTTATAATTTTTTGGGTTTTTTGGATAAAAGACTTGGATAATTGACTCTTATGAATGAAATCTAATCTAGAATGTGGTAAAAAAGTGACAAACTATTGTACAGGTTGGTTGGTTGTGAGATGTCAAACCAATGTCCAATGTTATCCCTCTCAACAATGGATTCTATCCAAAATTTTGATCATATGTAGCTCCAAAGATGAATCGAGGTGCACAATCACTACAAGCATGCTCATGACCTTTAGTAACAATAGGTTTAGTTGTAATTGGCAATTGATTCCTAGGATGATTCACATATATTGTCATTTCTTGAAGTGATTGCATTCCATCCTTAGACTTAATTCTAGCATAGGTAGACCCATCAACCATGGCTTTAGTTTCCATACGACTCTCACAAATAAAGTGTTGACCTAAGAGAACTTCATAGGAGCAATTTTCTTGAATAAAAAAGTGAAAATCTTATGTGATTCTCCTATGGATATGGGCACACTAGCACAAGCTCCATACAAGGTACCTACACCATTATCTGCAGTTCTCATATAACATCCACAATGTTCATCTAAGGGCCATCAAAATTTATCATAGACTTCTCTTGAAATCACATTGATTTCAAAGCCGGAATCTACTAGTGCATTTACAATGATAACGTTCTTATCATTGCCTATTTTAACATGCATCTCTGATGTACCTCTAGACCATAAGTTTCTTTTAAAGTGACTTTTAGGATTGTTTTCATGATTTTCATGGTCAGGTTGAATAGGTCCTAAGACAATTTTATTAACATTTACTTCATCATCATCAAGGTCCTCTTCATCAGATTCATCAAAGTCTAAGGCTTCATTCATAGCTTGATCTTGATCTAGACAATCTTGCAACTCAGTATCTAGATTAAGTGGAAACTTCTTCCTTTTAATTAAGCCGATAAAGTTATCTTTAAAAACAAGCTTTGCAATAGATAAAACTTGTTCTAAAGACATAGTCACTTGACTCTTTGGCATAATGTCATCTAAAATCTCCATAGGATCTATTTTTCTCTCAATGCCTGAAATCAAGATGGATTAAGGTTTTCTCTTTGGTTTCTTTTGTTTTTGCTCAGGATCTTGTTTTTGTTGATGTTCTTGTGTTTGGTCTTCAGTTTGTTTTGATTGTTCTTGTTTGTCTAAAGGCTTTGGTTCTATTTTTCTTTGCTTTTTCTTCTTACCTTTTTGTTTCTCCTCTTTTTTTTTTTCATTGGGTTGTTATTCTTGTTTTTTATCTTTGGGTTGTGATGTTTCCCTTCAAGTGAGGGAGTGAGTGGTGTATGGTTTCTATCATATAGGAAATAGGGGGTGGTCCCTACAGTGGTGCTATATAAGGATAATTTAGCCATTCTTTGCACTATGCATTATTTTTTACTTTGATGTTGAATGCTTTCCATGACCTACGCTTGGGAACTGGGCCATAACATTGGCTGTATAGAAGTTGTAGGGGTGCATGGTTGTATGTGCATAACATTTCTAGGTATGTTTCCAAAAGTTTCTGCCACTAGGTTGGTTGATAAATGTTACCTTTCTGCGTGGCAGGTGTTAATTCCTCAAGTTGGAATTGGGTTGTGAAGGTAGGCATCCTCCTCGACAACGGTGCCAAATTTGGTGTCACTCTAGCACAATGGCAAGTACCAACTTGAGGAGATCCACCTCATAAATGTCAATCTATGGAGACGTGAGGACTAGTATGATGAGTGTGAGCAAGTGACAACACAAGTGCGTAATTGAGAATCACACTAGCATGCACACACATACTCACACATGCACGCACACAAGACAAGAACAAAGAGAGGAACAATGGAGTTCTTTGTATTACTCGAAAATTCTCTTACAAGAGCTCAAAACTCTAACAAGCTAGCCTAAAAAATGAGCTCTCTAGCTCTTTTTATAGTTTTTAACTAGCTTTTGGCCCTATCTAGACCTAGTGTCTGGCCTAGTTAAAGATTAGGTTCTAGCATTATTTGAGGGCTCAAATGGAGACTAAAAATTATGAAAATTGGTATGCAAGTACTCCTACTATTCCTCAAGCTCAAGGACTCCTCAGCTTGGGCAAAATGGAGTCTATTCCACAAAAAATGGCATTTACAATGTATGTGTAGTTATGAAAATCTCTTTTAATGGAAAATACGTTATGAAAAAAAATGATTGGGCCTCATCTATGTCGGATTGTACTTGACTCCTCTGTCTCTTCCTTGCTTGTAGGCCAATAGTGATGACACAATACATCCAATCCAGAAGATAGGAAATGTGAACACTTGTAATGGTAATATGAACCTTCTAAGCAAAGAATTTATGTGCCAACCATTAGAAAGATCCTTATAAGTGTAGGTCATATTGTAGAGAAAGGTTTGCATGTAAGACATACCAAGCATGGTGCCTATGTTGAGGATCCATATCAAGACTTTAAGAAAATAGCAAAGGGATAGAAGATAGATAGGTTGTTTACATTTGAACTCTAAGACACCAAGAATATTTCCTTCTTCAACTATGGCACCCAAACCCTATAAAAAATTGAGGTTTGGCATAAGAGGCCAACTCACATTGGAGAAAGATACCTCAAAAAAATTATTAAAGATCAGAGTGTGCTTGGACTACCTGATATCTCCAAGCAACACATGATATACATGTGCAATGCATGTCAATTTGGAAAATCACACAAGCAACCACTCACCAAGAATGGAGTGGCAAAGAGAATGAATAGAACCATTGTGAAGGCTACAAGCCATGTTGAATGAGAAGAAGCTACCAAACTACTTGTGTGTAGAGGAAATATCTATTGCCACATATTTGACAAGTAGAGTATCATCAAAGGCTTTGGATGGTATGACTCCCTATGAACCTTGTAATGAAAGAAGACCAAGCTTGGACCGTTGTAGAATCTTTGGGTGCATTGAATATGCACACATACCTTCACAGATAACAGGTAACTTGGACGCGTTAGGGTTTCAGGATGCCAGACTATTAGTAGTTCTGTACACAATAACACGGTGAAACATCTTGATGAAGCAGCAAATTGACGTAACTGTTTAACGTAATACAACACCTCTGAATGTTGGGGTACGTAGAGCTAGAGATAGCTATCAGATATGCCAAACTGGTAGGCTATGGTGTCGTAGAAGATTACTTTGTTAATTGATTCACTGTGATCAAAGTGTTGACTATCGAGATTTTGTAGTGAATAATTATTCTATTATTTCTATCTTGGTCGAATGCATGATTCTATGGATCATCAATTCTCCTATGTGTATCTATAAAGTTTAGTATGGAATATAAGTTTCACCACTGTACTCGATAATTGTTAAAGTTATTTAGTGTTGAGTACCTTGCAAAAATACATGGATCTAGTACTTATTGGATTCTGCCACCCAAGAACCCTCTTGACTTTTCCTGTTCCTTTGTTAGACCAAACTAGAGGTTAACACTCGTGATCCTACTTGGGAGTGGTTTTTATTATCTACATGCCGATAATGCATTTTGGTAAGACCTACCCAAAATAGAGAAGTGACAAGCATCCTGTTAAAGTGAATAGTGCATTGGGTACCCCACATCATAAAGCCAGTTCAGATGTGACATCTAAAAAAAGAGTGAGCAAGTAGCAGGTCAACCTGAAGTATTTTCTTATTTCCATTCTACAAGAAGTATCAAAAAAATCTCCGGTGGCATCTGGTGATATTTCAATGTCTAATAGTGACTTAGTATTTGGTGTGACTCTAGTGTTCAGTGAAAGTCTGGTGCTTGAAGATACTTTGGATGCTTCTACGGCTACAATTGTGAATGAAAAGATAGAAACCACTCAATCTATGCAAACCCAATCTCCATAAAAAATTGTAGTGCACATTATAGAAATTGCAGAAGAATAGGTCTTGAAGCTAGTCAATATCAGAGAAGGGGCGAGAATGCCAATTGAACTACACTTCACCATATCATTTCCAAGATTTTGGAGTGTTAGGAAGATATAGAAGCCATTCAACAACTAAGTTTGCAACTTCTACAATGCTCACCCTTAGTCACTTATCAATCCTCACCTATCACCTCTGATTCCAAAGAATTAGTGGACACACTCAAGTGCTTCAGTCCTAAAGTGATGTCAGACTTACAAGGTGGAAACAAGGTAGACAACAAGGTGGAAAAAGAAGATAGTTTTCAACTAGGGTAACTTATGCTAAATTCAGTAGACTCCTAGGTGATGACCTTGATGCACACATTCACATGTTTGAAATCAATTACAGTGTATAAGATATCCTAGATGATGTTGAATACAAAGCAATAGTCTTTCAATCAACTTTGGTCAATGAACTAGCATGGTGACTAACAAAATTTGACTTAAATCACTTTTGACATTATGATGATGTCCGGGATGCTTTCCTCCAATGATTTTGATTAAAGATTCATACTCACCTCTGATAGTTGCCTCAAGAAAATGCTAACTTAATGAATTATGTCATCACCTAGTGGTTTATCAATGGTCTTAACCCACAACTACATCAAGTTATGATAATCTAGTGCATTGGTGGTTTGATGTTGGATGTTGTTATTGAAATGGCTCTACAATTGGAACAAAAATTTGGTCGATTTGTAGAGGATCTAAGTGTTTCAAAGTCTGGTGCAGGTTTACCAGAACTCAACAAGGTAGATCTATTCAATTTTTTGAGATATAGTCATTTTTTTGCATCAGGGTATTTCAGTTAGTGGCCATGGCTGAAAGTAATGATGTATTCCATAGGTTGAGTGTTGAGGATAAGTTGGATGGTACTAAGTACCCATTATGGGCTTATATGATGCATCAAGTTTTGGTTGCAAAAGGACTACAAAATATTGTGCAGGGTGTTGAAGAACATCCTATCACACCTATAAACACAGTTGTTGAAGGTGATGCAGATGAAGTTGAGTGATATTCTTCAGGTTCCTGTTCATGTTGCAGCTCTTATTGCACCTATTGTAGAGCACCTTTGTTGGGATGGTACATATACTCAAGCACATGCATTGATAGCCTTGTCTCTTAAACATGCTATTATTTCCCACATTCCCTCCTTCAAAATAGAAAAGGATACTTGGAATACACTAACCACATTATACCAGGCTAGGAATGAGCCTCATGATGATTACCTCCAAAAATAGTTAGAGAGTGAGCACATGAATGAAGGAGATTCCATGGATAGTTTTCTAACAAAGATCAAAGATTTGAAGGATCAGTTTATTTCTACTGTTGAAGTCTTGCCTGATAGTTCACTTGTGCAAACTATTCTGAATGGTCTTCCAGATTCATATCAGAGTTTTCCTTCTACTCTTTGTTTCATGATGAAAGGCAATCCAAATGTCTTAACATTTGAGAAGTTAGTCTCTATTCTATTGCAAGAAGACTAGCCTAGGTAGAACATGTCCATTATGCATATTGTAGATCATGCTTTCTTGGCTAGTCAGAAGGGAAAAGGAAAATGGAGTTCATGTACTAGTAAGAAAAAATCTGCCAATTCTGCACACTTAAAGAAGGATGACAGAGACGATAAGAAAATAGAAAAGAAAAAAATGTTTTGCAAATATTGTAAAGGAAATGATCATTTCATTAAGAGCTATCCATTGCTAAAGAGGCAAACAACAAAGAGGTGGGAATGGTTGTTGTAGAGGCCTCTACACCTAAAAGAGAGTTTGCTAATCTTGTGCAGAATGAAGAATGGGTTTTACTATTGTTTGTAGTTTTGACCTATCTTCTCAAGAGCAGTGTATGTGTGTAATAGACTCAGATGTTTGGTACTTGCATAGTAGGCCAACCAAACATATTACCTCACACAAAAATTTCTTCACTTGAGCTTGCCCCTATAGGGAATACTGTCACATGCACCAACAACTCCTCTTATCATGTCATGGGAGTTGGTAAGATCATTCTGACTACTGCAAATGGTGATTCGTTTACATTGTGGGATGGTTTATTTGATGCCAGGGATCAAGAGAAATCTATTATCAGTTTCAACATTAGGCAAGATTGGCTTGGTTGTGAAATTTGTTGATGACCGCTGTACACTTTAAGACTTGTCAAATAGTAATGTCATTATTTCTTCTAGCATTTTACATCATGGGTTGTATAAGCTCATAGAATATGAAAATTTTGTGAATGATTTAGCATGTGTAGTACATGATTCTCAGGCTATGTCAGATGCCAAGCTTTAGCATGCACACTTTGGTCATCTAAATTTTTCTAGTTTGCTACACCTTCAAAAATCTGAAATGGTTTCCCCTTTGCCCAAACTTGAGGCACCTGGTAAACATGTCTGTGAAGGCTGTATTTTGGGCAAAATGCACCATTCCTCATTCCTGAAAGATGGTTCAGTTGAGCTACTTAAAAATTGCAGCTTGTTCATAGTGATGTTTGTGGTCCTATGCAGACACCCTCTTTTGGAAACTATCTTTACTTCATGACTTTCATTGATTATTTTTCCAGGCATGCATGGGTATATCCATTTAAAGGAAATTCTAAAGTTTTTATGTGCTTCAAATAGTTTTTGGTTTTGGCTAAAAATCTGTGAGCATGTAAAATGGGCACCCTCCATTCTGATCAAGGGGGGGAATATATGTCTTTTGATTTTAATGCATTTCTAGCTCAATGTGGGATAAAACATCAATGTACTTTGCCATATACACCTCAAAAGAATGGAGTTGCTAAATGGAAGAATGCATCACTCATGGAGATGGTGAGGTGTATGGTCAAGAGTCAGGCTTTACCACATAGTTTCAAGCTTGATGTTGTTATGTGTGCAGCATAAGTACTTAATAGGTGTCCCACTAAAGCATTACAGTCTATCACTCCATATGAGTCTTGGCATTTTCATAAGACATCTGTTGCTCACCTATGTGTTTTTGGTTGTCTGGCATATGCATTAGTGCCCGAGAAACAACACAAGAAATCAGATGATAAAGTAATGAAATGTATTTTTTTTGGGTATAGTTTTGAAAGCAAAGGCTATTATCTATATCATCCACATACTAAATATATTTTGGTTAGCCGTGATGTTGTTTATGTGGAAGATGCTATTCAGCCATTACTTTCACGTACTAAGAAGACATCAGTTAGCTGCAAACGCATGTATGATACTATGCTGCCTCTTTTTATAAGTGGATAGTCTTATGCTAGTCCTCATGAGGCAACTTCACAACGTTTAGAGGTTTCATGTGATGATGCAGATCATTCCATTTCTGATGCGGATTTACATGATGCACTTGTTGATGAGACAACTGATATTGAGGAGGCAAAAACTATGCCAAAATGATTGGTGCACACTTTGCGTGACAACAAATTAGATGCACCTCTATCATATCGTAGTGTTTAAGTTCTCATAGTGCTTCTTTTGCATCATATTGCACTACTAGAAATAGGGGGATGTATGGACACTCCCCATTGAAAAAAAAAGGGTTTCATCACTTATAGGAGGAAAGCGTCGCATAAGTGATGAAACTTTTTTTCATTGAAGAAAAAGATGACTCATCGCATAAGTGATGTAGAGCATCGCTTATGCGGTGCTCAAAATGCCCATCGCAAACAGCGTTGCTATCTAGCGATGATCCTACCAACATTGGCAAACTGCATGTGACACTAGAGTGTCACATAATCGACATCCCGATATTTCAGAGCATCACATAAGCGATGCTCTAGACTGTTAAAAGAAAATTTTGATTTCTCCCAGCAATTTTGTGCCAAGATTGAGGAACGAGAGAGAGAGGGAGAGAGAGATCGAGCTACACGTGCACACAACCTCAAGGAAGCACAAAGGTATGCTCACACACATACATACACACATGTACACATGCATACACACACACACACAGACACACACACATATACACATAGACACACACACATAGACACACACACATAGATGCACACACATAGACAAACACACACACATACACACACATACATAGATTTAGACACACATAAACATGCATACACACACATATATATGCACATAGACACATGCATACACACACATAGACACATAAACACATAGACACACACATACACACATAGACACACACACATAGACACACACATACACAGATAGACACACACACACACATACACAAATAGATTTACACACACATGTACACATGCATACACACACTCACATATACAAACATATACACAGATAGACACACACACACACATATACACACACACACATACACACACATACACACACACAAATAGATTTACACACACATACACATGCATACACACACACACACACACACACATATATATATATATATATATATATATATATATATATATGTATATGTATATATATATATATATGTATATATATATATATAGATATATATATATATATATATATATATATATATATATATATATATATATATATATATATATATATATATATATATATATATATATATATATGCACATAGACACATACACACATACACACATAGACACACACACATAGACACACACATACACACATCGACACACACACACATAGATAGACACATAGACAGACACACATATAGACACACACACATACACACATAGACACACACACATAGACACACATGTACACACATAGACACTTACACACACATACACACACATACACATAGTTTTACACTCTCACATACACATGCATACACACACATATATACACACATAAACACACATAGGCACACACATACATAGACACACACACACACATACACACATAGACACATATGCAAACATACACACATACACACACATACACACATGCGCACACATACATAGAGATTTGAAAGAACTTGGAGAAGCTTGTCGAAGGTAGAAAAGTGCATTTCGAAGCCATGAAGTTTGGTCAAGCCAACCGGCACAAGACCAGCCCTTGAGATTATGGAGACTCAAATAGACCTTATAGGCATGCTATAAGTGCAAAGAAACACACTATGTACTTTGGAGCATCAAGGAGAATAAGTCGATACAAAACAGATAGATTCGCGGGTCGACTAGCTCAAAAAACTTACTATATATGGAAGAGATAATGAACTTCAAATGCCCATAGCGACAAGCGTGAATACAATTAGAAAAAATCCTTTTATGGGAGTGATGAAAATAGGGTTGAGTGTATAGAATGCACAAAAATATAAGGAATAAGCAAAATATGCTATAGGAATGAATGCGACATTCACCGGTGGTACTTCCTATTTTTTCAGGAATACGTAGAGATTGACCCCAAGACAGAAAAACTGAGATACAATCTACTGAACCAAATTCTTTGCAAATATACAGGCATAAACTAGACACTTATACCTTTCCAATGACTCATCGTGCACTGAAATTGGAGCTTTGGAAAGAGAGCAGCAACCTCTGCAAGATTACTATTGGCGAAGAAGATGATGCAGAAAATTGAAGGAGCAAGACAATGATGGTCACAAGTGTATGTATATTGCTTCCATGTATTGTACAAGTGATTTAAAGTCTTTATATAGACTCTAGGAGTGTTCCACGACTTTTAGAAGTTAAATTTGAATTCAAATGAAGGTGGGAATGGTTGTTGGAGGGAATCAATTCACTTTCCTACAATCTAGAAAAGTGAAGATCTAGTTTGATCTACTTTTAGGTGATTTGATTTGCTTGATTGAATGCAACTTCAACCACCACAAATTCGTGGGATTTGGGATCTATCTTTCTACCTCTACATGTGTAATGCTCAAGGCTTTTACAACGGTAAATGAACCATCAAAAATCTCTCAAAGAAATACAATAAATGAGCATATGAAAAGAACTCTCCAACGGATATTTTTATGACGCGATAGCGTTTGATGTAGATCAAATCCACCTCAAGCATAGTGTAAGCTTGATGTTCCAACAACTCCCCCTCAAGCTAAAGTATGCTTGAGTCTTCATTCTCTGATAGGTTGAATACCTGCCATAGCTTTGAATCTACAAAGCTTTACTCCATCAAGTGCCTTCGTCATCATATCTGCTACTTGCTTTTCAGTAGGAACAAAAGAAATGTCAATCTCCTTTGCCATGAGCTTCTCCCTGATGAAGTGGTAATGGACTTCTATGTGCTTGGTTCTTGCATGGAAAATAGGATTTTCTGCTAGATGCATGGAACTTACATTATCTCCAAATATGTGAGGTTTGGAACTCACAAGTCCCAAATCTGTATACGATGCTTTTAGCCATATTGCCTCTTGAGTTGCTATGGTCAAGCCTCAGTACTCTGCATTAGTTGAAGATAAAGCAATTGTTGGTTGCTTCTTGGAACTCCATGACACTAGCTTCGAGCCTGCAAATGCTAAGTAACCAGATGTACTTTTTCTATCATCCTTAGCTCCTGCCCAATCTGCATCTAAATAGATTTTGATATCCAAATATGAAGAGTAATGATAGAATATACCTATGTTGATTGTACCTTTGAGATACTTAAGTACTCTCATAGCCGCATCCATGTGTGGTCTTCTCGGTGAGTGCATGAACTGACTAAGCACTCCCACACTATATGAGATGTTTGTCCTTGTATGAGTAGCATATATCAAGCTACCTACCAAGATTTGATGCTCTTTAATGTATTCAATGTTTTCACCTTCATAAACACTTAGTTTATGATTCATCTCCAAAGGTGTACCTACAGGTTTAGTGTTCTCCATTTTGAACTTGAGAAGAAGATCCTGAATGTATCTTCTTTGAGTCAAATACATTCCTTCATCTGTGTATATCACCTGCATACCTAGGAAATATGTGAGCTCACCTAGGTCACTGATTTTGAACTCCTCTTGCATGTGTCTCTTGATCCTTTGAATGCCATTTAGATCATCACCTGTCATAATAATATCATCTACATATACACAGATAGATAACCTCATTGTGATCCCTTTTGATGAATAGAGAAGGATCTGAGCTGCTAGCTTTAAACCCTTGATCTTGAAGATATGTA
Organism: Ceratopteris richardii; assembly: GCA_020310875.1. Taxonomy (NCBI): domain Eukaryota; kingdom Viridiplantae; phylum Streptophyta; class Polypodiopsida; order Polypodiales; family Pteridaceae; genus Ceratopteris; species Ceratopteris richardii. The sequence continues at coordinate 9,988,897 of CM035427.1, forward strand.
ACCAACCTGTAATTCCAAGCTCTTGGACCTTGTTTCAATCCATACAATGCTTTCTTAAGTCTGCAAACATAAGATGGATGATGGTGTAGCTCAGTGATGAGTAGCACCTCCTTTAATGTCAATCCGGGAAGACGTGAGGATGGTATGAAGACCTCGAGCAAGTGGAGGCACAAGTGCGTGAGTGAGAAGCACACCAACATGCACACACGTACACACACACGCGCACACACAGTAAGACAAAGAGTGAGTAGCAATGGAGTTTTTAGATTACTTTCAAGAAGCTCTTACAAGTTTGTTTCAATTACAATCTAACCCCAAAAATGAGCTCTCTAGCTCCTTTTATAGTTTTTGACTAGCTTTGGCCTTGTCCAGACATAGTGTCCGGCCTAGTTAAAAATTAGGTTCCAGGGCTTATTTGAGGGCTCAAACGAGATCTAAAAAATACGAAAATTGGCAGGTAGATACTTCTAAAGCTCCTCAAGCTCAAGGACTCCTTGGCTTGCACAAAATAGAGCTACAAAAAGATGAAATGGTATTTACAATGGTGTTTAGTGATGAGAATCACTTTTAATTGGTGTAGAGGTTTTGAAACAATAAGGTTGCCTTAGTGCTAAATCTGCGTGAATGCTCATACGTACTTTGTTCCTGAAGAAAATTATTGGCCTATTTGCCAGATCTTCGTTGACTCCCTTGTCTGCTGCTAACACCCCCCCCCTCTCTCGCGTCTGTCGTCCCTGACAGACCCTTGTTGAGTGGGTTTTTGGATGTAGTACTCGACGACATCCTGCGCTAAGTGGTGTTCAGCAATTCTCAACCCTTTGGCCAAATCTGTCAGAAGAGCATCCCAGTCTACCGGCCCGGGGACCTCTGGATGTGGTATACGTAGCTTTTCGGAATGTAGAGCTTGTTCCACTGCAAACAACTGCAAGAGATGGGATGGTCTGGGAATGAATATCTCGGAGTGATATTCCCAGAATCCCGTGACAAACATCTCTTCAAACGTTTGTTTGAAGCAGGCCGGTAGATATTTGATGCGAGCGTGCCATGCATACACAACATGAATCGATGGGGTTGTACTCATGTCATATACAAGGTCCTGATTACCTTCATTAAATCCTAGTGCTGAGAGATGCGGTTCCTTGACATTCTTGAAGGTTCTGAAGGTGACCAGCATAAGTTCAAAAATCTTCAGGCATATCTGAGTCATGACATCAGGCACATTCTTGAAACGGACCCCCCAATGTCGAATCGTCGAAATCATATATGCAATAGTAGGTGGGCCCTTCGGGGGTGCGAAGTACACATAATTGAGCCACTTCTCACATCCTTTAATTGTTAGCACTGTTTGTGTGTACTCCGGCCATGATCTCCTTCGAAATACAGGGCAATAACATGGGTTATATTTGATGTACAGCGGCATGTTGTTCCATGTTCTTACCATTTCCGGGTACGTTTCAAGTAGCCGAATTCTCCACATTGGTTGTCGAATATGTCCCTGCTTGGCACTTTCTGGGATGTCGTCAGGTGCAAATTGGGTGGCAGAGGTGGGTTCCCTTGAGGTGTGGTGCTTGATCTCTGCGTTGTAATCTGCCATTAGCACACAAAATGGAACATACAGGTCGTCCGATGGGCTGATCCACCTATGGTGTGAGAGATTCTGAAAATACTCAGACTTTATTACCACTTCCTCTAATTTTGACATCAATGCGATTTGGACTGCCACCCTGTCATCATGCGTCGTGGCTACTTTCTCTAATTTTTGCATCCATTCAGGTGCCTCAATTTCAATTGTGTCCATGCCCTGTTCTGTTCGCTTACCCCCGGGTGTTGGCATCGAAACATAGGGATCCTCAAATGTTTCTTCTACTTCAATTGGCACAAGATCTTCAGGCTCTGGTTCTGCCAAGGGGGAGGGTTGGCGTTCATATACAAGCACTTTCTTTTCCAATTCTGCAATTTGTGCTTTGAGTGCTGCTACTTCGTCAGCTGTGTCAGCTGTGGTCGGGGCTTCCTTGGGTGGTGCTGGTTGAGCTGCCAATTGCCTTCGGAGTTCATCTCTTTCCTTTTCTAAGGCTGCATGGGCTTCGAGGAGATCCGCATGGGTTTCCAAAATGATTTGCATATTATCCGAGGGAATAGCCTTAAATCTCTCCGGGTCAATGTCCTGTGGGGAACCTTCCATGGCTAACTCCAAGTTCTCTTCATTTTGTGTCTGAAGCCTTCTATTTTCTTCTAGGGCTGCAGACATATGCTTCCGTAGTAGAGCCATGTTTCGGCGGAGTTTGAGGTTCTCTGTAATTTGAGAATGTAGCAGCTCGTCCATGTGTCGTCGCTCTTCATCATCTGCTTGGGGTGGGTTGGCTACTAATTGTGCATATTGTTCCTGTAAGGTCATGTGTTGCTGTTGTAGTAGCTGCTTCTGCTCTTCAAGATCCTTGCACCGTGCTTGGAGATCTTCGTGGCTTCGGAAAAGCCTTGTATGTTGGTTGTCAAGGTGTTGGTAATGCTGCTGAAGTTGGGACATGCATTGATACATACTATTAAATACATTATTAATGGGGATGGATGCAGGGAGGGTGTTAGGTGCAGCGGGGAAGGGAAAGGGAAAGGGGAGTGTGAATGCAGTGCTGGGAAATGGTGAAGTGGGTGGTGGGGGAATGGGAGATTGTGGTGGTATGGGGGAAGGGAGAGGTGCGGTGGAAGGTGATATGTCCATAAGATCTGTGGTGGAAGCAGTAGTGGGAGTGATTGTGAATAGTGGAACGGTGGGTGCAGTGATTGTGGTGAATGTGTATAGTGGTGTGTGTAGTTGTGGATGTGAACTGCCCGACAGTGTGGATGGGGGAATGGGGATGTCAGTAGATGCCGTTAGGGTTACAGTGGTAATGGAGGTGTATACACGGGAGGTGTCAAGAGGGTGTGTGGGTTGATGGACCGTTTGTGCTTCAGTCATGTTGATGGGTTCGGAGGCGGTAACGGTGGTAGTTACATTAGTGATGGGAGGTGAATGTGGTGGAGAGGGAGGAGAAGGTGGTAAGGGAGGTGATGGAGGTGCACTTGATGTATGGGCTTCCTCGGTGTCGTGAACGGTGTGTGCAGTGCCTGTGGTTGTAGGGGTGCCTTGTGGCCCGGATCCTAATACATTCATTTGTTTTCCCGTTCGTGGGGGGCGTCTTCCATATCTTTTCTCTGTCCTTTGTGATTGCACTAGTGCAGTATGCACCGTTTCAGGTACTCCCAAAGCATCTGATATCATTTCCAGGGTGGCACGGTATTGCTCGTCCACGCCTTCCTCCTCTAGAATCTGGTTCATGAGGGCTTTACCTGCAGCTAATGACAGTCTGTGTTGCTGTTGGACTCGGTTCATCGTATCGTAGAGCTTCTTTAATGCATTAGTGTAGGCGGGGACCCCTTCCAGTACTTGTAGGGCTTCCTGATCATACTCTTGTTCTTCTGCTTCTGATTGTTCACCCCGTGCCTCCTCATGTGCTTCTTCTTCATCGTCCACATTGACTACGTCAGGTTGGCTGGGCTGGGGTTGATCTGGGGCAGTTTGCTGTCCACCAGCTTGCTCTGCTTCAACTTCTGCGTTTACAGCGTCAATGATTCTAGCCACTTCTTCGTCCGTCAGATCCTCCAGAGTGAATCCATGCGGGAATTCTAGATCAGTCGGTACTGGGGGAAACACAAGGTCCGGGCCATCGGTGCTCTGCCTGGGTAACCTTATAGTAAATGGCTGCACTCTTCGAGGAAGCCTTGGAGTTGTTTCTGGTGTTAGGGTTGCACCACGGGGTTGTGCACAAGGCATCTGTACTGTGCCTCTCATCTTTTTAGAGGGGGGTCCGACAGCGGACAACCTGCATTGAAACTCCTGTGCTCTGGACCAAATGAGAGCCCTCTGCACTGGTACATCATATGCAAGGCATCTGTATACAATTCTTGTAAGTGCACAGCATCCATACAACACACACTTTTGCTTCTTGTACCATCTCTGATGAGCCATATGAATCTGGTCGATAATCCAGTGGGGCATATTGATGGACAAATCAAAAGCATCCGCCAGGTAGAGGCTAAACCAAATCTTCTTCGGAGGCATTGTGAACCTGTCTTGTGCGGGGAACGCGAAATGTTGCATGACCATTCGTAAATGAATGGCAATTGTGGGAGTCATTGCCACCATATCCTTCAGTTTTGTCAGATTCCTGTTCTTCATGTTATCGGGGACCATGGTCTCCTTTTCCGTAGGAATGTGCATTCCGTGCATATCAAGAGCTTCTCTTACTAGGTTAATAGTCAAGCGGAAGCGCTTCAGCTCATTGCCCCTTGTGAGTGATGGGAGCACAAAGGAGTTGTATCCTTTCTTGTCTTTGCTGGGGGTGAGGGTACTAATTAAGTATGAGCACCTTAGAAAATCTGGCTTTGGTAGTTGGAACTCGAAATAATCATATAACCCAGCCTTCCTCCATATTGGTTGCAGTCCTTCGTTGTTCTGTAGCCTTTCAAACTCTCTGGTAAAGAAGTGGTATCTGCCCCATCGTCCATTGAATTCTACTTCGGACTCCCACATGTATGTGCCTTCACCGAGAGGTCCCGCAACATCACTGAACCAGTGTGAGGTTTTGCCCACCGGCATGGTGTGACCCTGTGGAGGATTCTGAATAGGTATGGCATGTAATGCCCGTAATGCCACTGGTCTTTCCTTTAATTCCTCCTCGACCGGAAGGCTTTCAATGTCCACAATTTGGGGGCCGGTGCCTGCCTGGGAGCTAGTTCCTACCGTATCCGCCATGTTACTTCTTGCTTCCTGTCTCTGTGAGAATATAGAAACATGCGTTAACATTGTACAGGACAAGAGAGAACCGTTGTTGTCCCCATTACAACATTAACATGAGGGTCGGGAGAGATTAATGGGTTAGCTCATGGGCCTGAGTGTGTTTCTGAGTGTTGAAAATGTGTGGATGTCAGCGGTGGGAGCGAATGGATCACGTTGTAAAGGGTGTGGCCTTGGTGTAGCTATTTGAGCCCGCAAGCAAGCCTTAGGCACCCAAATTTGTCTTGATTGTGGGCTAGCCTTCATCGACCTCTTGGGCACCCAAATAGACTTCACATTAGTCGAAGAACTTTTGAAAGACTTCTTATTAGTGTCATGTGGTTGGTTACTAATAAGAAGCTGTGCTCGTGTGGTTGGCTTGAGTGCAGCCGGGTGTTCGCCTTTCCGCACCCACACTTGTTTCACTTTCTAAGACATTTTGGTGCGCTGGTACTTTTGATCTCCAACATAGGTATTACTCTGCTTCTGATGCCTTTGATCCACCTTTGGTTGTCGTCTCCTGTTGGCCTTTGGAAAAAAAGGGAGTTCCGTTGCATCCCTGATTCCTTTTTTGCAACCACCATTCCTCTGCAACACATAGTTTTGGACAAGAACAGCATGGTCATTTTCATGTGTACCCCTGGAAGGACCAGGAGTGTGTGCCTTTCCTAGTTGCTTGAGTGCTCCATTATCTAACTCTACTGTAATTCGACTATGATTGACCCATACCTGAAGAAGTCCGCTTCTTAGGTTTAAATTGACTGCTTGGTCATAGATCCAGTCTTGACCCAAGACAAGAGGTTCAGTGAGATCCTCATCTTGACACACCAGTACTTTAACTGTCATTGCCTCATCATGAATACAGAGGGGGAGTTCCACCTCGCCCATGCAAGGGGTTTCCACGCCTCCCAATCCTATGAGATATGCTTCCACAGGATGGACAGTTGACTGCAACTCTTGACAGTAAGACAGTTTAACAGCACTAGTGGCTGCACCTGAGTCAATCAAGGCTCTTACAGTCCTTGCACTCTTTCCTTGTCCTATATCTACGGTTATGAAAGGACGTCGATCGGTTATCCTATGAGAGCTAACACTTGAAACTTCACACATAGCTACGTCATATCCTTGATCTGCATATGCCTCTTGCCTAGGGTGCTCTCTACCTTGTCTTCTTAATTTCATTCTCCGTATGCGTTCTAGGGCTTCTGCTTGAGCTTCTTCTCGAATTCGCTTTTCTTCCTCTTTGCGTTTCTTAGCAGTGTTGAGTCGACTTAGCATTTCCTCTGTGAGAGGTTCCTGATACAACTTGACTCTGCATCCGCTAATATAATTTGGGAGAACATCGCCTTCTAAAGTGGCTAGTTGTACTGCCCCACTCGTGGAGATCCTATTTATGATCATAGGTCCATAGCCTCTCTTTTCTAGCTTCCTTGCATGTTGTTTCAATGTGTAGACTAGGACTAAGTCTCCTGCTTTCAAGCCTTTATCCTTCACATGGGCATCAAAGTAGGCCTTCTGTCTCTTCTTAGCTGCATAGATTCCTGCAGCTGCTCTCAGTCTTGTTTCTCCTAATCGTTCAAGGTCAAAGATCCTAGAGGAGAGCTCATGACCTGTCCATTCGTGCTCTTGTGCTACCTTCAATGTAGGTATCAAGAAGTCCAAGGGTAGCACAGCGTTTTGGCCGAATACCATCTGAAAGGGGGTGGCTTGGAGTACCGTTTTGTAGGCAACTCGGTATGCCCAAACAACATGGTGTAGCTGTTTGTCCCAATCAGAGCGTTTAGTGTTCACTAATTTCGTCAGTACATTGCACAAGATCTTGTTTGTGCTCTCAGCCTGGCCATTTGCTTGAGGGTGATAGGGGGCAGACTTCTTATGAACTACCAAGAATTCTTGGAGTAGATTTTCAATAACTTCATTCAAGAAGTGAGTGCCTCTATCACTTACAAGCTCTATAGGTAGCCCGTATCTTGTGAATACATTCTCAAACAAGAATTTAGCAATTGTCTGAGCGTCATTCTTTGTAGTAGCTTTTACCTCTACCCACTTAGTTAGATAGTCTGTCGCCACAATGATGTATTCCGCATGAGAACCCTTAGCTGGGGGATTAATAGGACCTACGAAGTCTATTCCCCACTTAGAGAACGCACGTCCACCCATCATAGGTTTCAGTGGCATCTCATCTTTACGTATAGGATACTGAGTTCTCTGACAGACATCACATCGTTTCACATAGGTATGTGCATCCATGTGAAGGGTTGGCCACCAAAAGCCCGCAAATAGTATTGACTTGATCACCCGATCTGGTCCAAAGTGTCCTCCTGCTACACCTTGGTGAGCAGTGTCCAAGATCTTGAGATACTCACTCTCATGGACACATAGTCTCAGGTAACCATCCTTACCACGCTTATATAGATTATCACCAATGAGTGAGTAATCCTGGGCTTCTTGTTCTAAACTCCTTTTCCTAGCCAGAGTCATGTCTGGAGGGAATGTTTTCGTTTTCAGAAAGGATACTAGTGGTTCACTCCAATCTGGTGCAATGGACACTTGATAAAGTGTGGCGTGTTCCACAGGTGGTTTAGTGCAACAGATTAGGCATTCCTTGCATAATTTTTGGACATCAGCTTCCATAGTCGGCCAATGCACTCCGAGTCTCTTTAGGGTCTGTAGGGTTCGGTGTTTAGAATAGTGTTGCTCTAATGCACCTACATGTGCTAATTGCAACCATTTCGCGTACTCATCCTCTTCTACACAACAAGCCAAGATTCCTTGATCTGTGTGCTTGTACATGCTTCCTGCCATGATGTGGTACTTTTGGGCTTTCACCACCTCTCTATTCTGTGTGTTTACTACTGGATGGTTAGGCCCGTATGTCAATACTGGCACTAGTGGCTTAGCCCACTGCGGCACCACTTCCAAATTAAACAAGTAAGCATCAGGAAGGTCATCTGATACTCCTTGTGGGGCTTCTCCAGATGTGAGCCTAGAAAGGTGATCAGCTCTCAAATGAGTCCTCCCTTTTCTTACCACTACCTCAAATTCATATTCCATTAGTAAGAGAAACCATCTTACTAATCTTCCTGTATTGCATGGTTTGTTTACCAAGTACAACAATGCCTGATGGTCAGTAAAAAATTTAAACTTATTTGCAAGCAAATAGTGTCTAAATTTCTTGACTGCATATACCATGCCTAATCCTTCTCTCTCTGTAGTGGTGTAATTTCGTTCAGCTGCATTCAATTGTCTACTGGCATAAGCAATTGGAAGATCCATATTACCTTCACCAGTAGGTTGCGCAAGCACACATCCAATGGCATAATTGGATGCATCCACGTGAACATGGAATGGCTTATTCCAATCTGGCATGGTCAAGATTGGTGCCGAACATAATCTTCGTTTAAGCTCTTGGAAGGAGTTCTCACATTCATCCGTCCACTCAAAGTTTGTCAGAAGTCCGTACATGGGCTTTGCAATGACGGCATACATGTGAATGAACCGTCGGTAGTAACCACAATGCCCCATGAAGGCTTGTACTTCCTTGACATTCCTTGGCCTAGGTAGCTCTGCTATGGCTCTCACTTTCTCTTCATCAGTAGATATGCCATTCTTTGACACTATGTGTCCTAGAATCTTGCCTTGCCTGACCATAAAAACACATTTTTCTGGATTCAGACACACCTGATATTCTCTGCATTTGTCAAAGATTTGTCTGAGTTCGGGGATATGGGTTTGTCTAATGTTGGAATGAGCACAAAGATCATCAACATAGACTTCTAAATTCTTTCTCAAGAACTCCTTAAATACATGGCACATCAGCCTCTGGAAGGTTGCTGGCGCATTGGTAAGCCCAAACGGCATTACTCTGAAGGCAAAAATGCCCCATTCTGTGGCAAAGGCTGTCTTATGCTGATCCTCTGGAGCTATGGCTACTTGATTGTAACCCGAAAATCCATCAAGGAAGCTGTACACTTCCTTGCCTGCCACTCTTTCTAAGAGATGTTCTGTGATGGGAAGCGGATAGTTATCTCGAATCGTGGCTGCATTAACTTTTTTCAAGTTAATGCACACACGAAGCTTGCCATTCTTCTTGGGCACCACTACGATGGGGGATACCCATTCAGTGTGCTCAATTTCATAGATAAATCCAGCTTCAACCAGTCTATCTATCTCTTCTTTGATCTTAGCAGCATAATTATCGTTATATGTGTAGGGTTTTTGCTTAGAGGGTTTAGCATCTGAGGTCATGGGGATAGTGTGTGAGCATATATCGGGGTCAACACCTTTCAAATCCTTGTAACTCCAAGCGAATACATCTCTGTATTCTGTTAGCAAGGCTGTCAACGCATGCTCTTCTTCCTCTGTTAGGTCATGACCTATGTACGTGCATCTCTCCTCTCCTTCTTCTAGAGCCACTACTATTTTCTTGGTGGTTTCTTTGTTATCATAGGCCTCTCCGGGTTGTGCCTCTCGTTTAGGCATTCTTATCATGACTCTCCTGTCATCTATCTCATACTTCTTAAAATTTTCTGGGACCTCAAACAAGGATTCTTCCTCTTCTGGTGAGGCTTCTCTCTTCTTTCGTTTCTTTCCTTCTTCTTTCGGGGTCACATGTGTTGCTAATCTTACATCATTTGTAACCTCTCCATGCCTCTGGGGTGGAAATTCTATTTCATGGAAGTATTCTTCATCTGATGCAAATGGTGGGTCCATAATGATTGACTCTAGGTCGGAGTCACTTGCATCCTCAAATGCGTCAGGGCTAGGTTCGCATTCTTCTAGAACTGCCTCTCCCATGATTGGCTCTATGGAGAAGACTGAAATGTCATAGCCATCCTCATCACAGTGAGGTGTCCATTGTTCTTCATTGATGGCTACGTCCATTGTTGCTAGAATTTCTGCCCAGCCATGGGGTTCAAATTCCTCATCAGGAAAAACTACAGGTGCATAGGCTGGGTCTTGAATTGGTCTATGTGTTTCTTTTGCACCTACCTCTCTGGCTTTCTCTCTCTTCTCTTCTTCTACTGCAACCTTGCACATCCATAAATGAGTGTCTTCATGCATCCATGAGGATCCAGACCCTATGGAATGCACAGATTCCGTGTCATCTTTGGCTCTATGGATGGGATTCCATTGGATAGGAGGGACATCTCTATGAGAGTAATCCTTGAGATTGACTTTGGTTGTAACACCTAAGTGTTGCAGGTACAAGGAATTAGTTCCCCAATCCTGTACCACTTGCAACTGTCGCATAAATGGTCTTCCCAAAATCATCTCATAGGCATGATTTTTGCTGAAGTCGCATATGGCAAATGTATGCTCAAACTCGACACCACAAGTGGTGAGAGTTATTCCTTCAAGCAATCCTAGGGGTCTCTCTATGTGACCATCGGCCATCTGCAATTTCATTCTCGTTGGCCTGAGTGCCGGCTTGCCCCAACGCTTCCATAGGGAAGTAGTGGCAATTGCAACTCCTGCACCTGAGTCCAAAATTGCCTTGGTGGTATACTCCTGGTAGGTAATGGGAAGATAGGTGTTCCCTTCTTCACCTTCACACATATCTCCTATCTTATCCAAGGGTATTTCTGGCACGGTCCTATGTGATCCTACCTGGGAACGAGGTCTTGCTATCTCTGGTACGTGTTTGGCTACATGTTTCCATAATTCAGGTCTAGCCTTGAGTAGCTCTTCTAACTTGAGATTGCACTGTACTTTAGTATTTTTCACTACCTCTGTGTTCCTAGGTATGACCGAATCTTCGTTTCTTACCATGACTGTGGGTGCTCTCATACACGTGGATTTTGCTTCCCATGGCCCTGTGAAATGGGGTAGCTCTTGTATTGAATTGGATTCAAAGTCCAATCTCTCGTGAGACTGAGTACTCTCAAGTTCCCCGTAAATAGATGGGATGTCTTGTGGGAATTGGTCGTGTGCATCATCCACAAGTTCAATGGGAGGGGCGACTTCACTTTCGTTATCCCATTTATCTTCTTGAATTTCTCGTAGGAATTCTGGTGCAAACCGATTCATAGAAGAAGAAGTGTCTGGCTCCGTAGAATTAGGCACATAAGCAACCTGGGAAGGAGGGCTCATTCTATCGTTGGCTCTTTCCTCGCTCTCATAGATGTTTGGAGCACAAGCTTCCTGGGGAGGATTACTTATTCTATTACTTTTCCGAACAGGCTCATATGCTCCCTGAGAAGGAACGTAGGCAACCTGTGGAGGTACGTGAGCTTCCGAGGGAGGCTCATCTGCCTTTTGGGGGGAAGGATAAGCTTCTTGAGGAGGTACATGGGCTTCCTGAAGAGGTTGGCTTATCCATTCTCTTGCCCTTTCCTTTCTTTGGGGGGCAGGTTCCTTTTCTGATTGTGCAATTAGCCTCTCTATTCTTTCTAGCAGTCCGTCAAAGTGTAACTGCGTCTTAGTTGAGCTAGAGATATTAAAGAGGCGGCTAGCTTCGAACATGGCTTGAGCCAATTCCACCATTTTAGCACAAATTTTGGTTCGTTCAAGCTCTAGCTCGGCTCTAGGGTAGCACTTTTCATGATCAGAGTAAGGTCTGTGTAACTGTGTGATTAAAGTAGGTGAAAAGAATGGTGTATGTGTGTGTGCCAAAGAATGGTGTGTGTGAATTGTGTAGAAAAAGTGTGAGTGTGTGCATGTATGTATGATTCTATATATATATGTGTGTGCACACTTCTATTTTTCTAATGTGTTTTCATGGTTTTTTTCTATTTCTTCTCCTTTCCTTTCCATTGCTGCTCGTGCAAGAGGGAGAGAGAGAGAGAGAGGGAGGGAGGGAGAGAGGAATGGGGAGAGAGAGAGAGAGAGAGAGAGAGATAGATAGATTTGATTTTCCCCCCTCCTGTAGGCTAATGGTCTTCTACAACTACTGACACGCACACGAGAATTTGATCAGAGAAGGCAATGAGAGAGGAGAGAGAGAGAGAGAGAGTAAGAGAGAGAGAAGAATTGCTTTTCCCCCTCCTCCTAGCTTCTCTGACTGCTGCAAATTGATGGAGCGTTGACACATGTAGAGAGAGAGAGAGGGAGAGAGAGAGTAAGAGAGAGAGAAGAATTACTTTTCCCCCTCCTCCTGGCTTCTTTGACTGCTGCAGATTGATGGAGCGTTGATGCATGCAGAGAGAGAGTGAGAGAGATAGAGAGATAGAGAAACAGAGAGAGAGAGAGAGAGAGAGAGAGAGAGATGGAGAGAGGCAATTGTCCCACTACAGATACTTGCAAGAGAGAGAGAGAGAGAAAGAGAGAGAGAAAGAGAGAGAGAGAGAGAGAGAGAGAGAGAGAGAGAGAGAGAGAGAGAGACTTTTCTCCTTCTGACAATAAGCATAGTGCATGTGGATAAAATCAGGAGAGAGATAGAGATAGAGAGAGAGAGAGATAGAAATGGTAGACAGAGATCAGGTGCAGACTGTGATGATGGCAATGCAATGGTTGGGAAGAGAGATAGAGGGAGAGAGAGAGAGAGAGAGAAGGATTTTCCCCGTCCTGCTAGTTAATGGTGTTCTACATTTACTGATGCACGTAGGAGAATTTGATCAGAGAAGGTGATGAGAGGGGAGAGAAAGAGAGAGAGAGACAGAGGGAGAGTAAGAGAGAGAGAGGAATTTCTTTTCCCCTCCTCTTGACTTCTCTGATTGCTGCAAATTGAGGGAGCGCTGATGCACGCAGAGAGAGAGTGAGAGAAAGAGTGAGAGTGAGAGAGAGATGGAGAGAGGAAATTGTCGTGTTGCAGAGATACTCACGGAGATATATATATATATATAGAGAGAGAGAGAGAGAGAGAGAGAAACAGACTTTTCTCCTTCCAGCAGTAGGTGCAATGTGTGCAGATTAAAATTGAGAGAGCGAGAGAGAGACACATGGCAGATAGAGGTCAGGCACATATTGTGATGATAGCGATGCAAAGATTGGGGAGAGAGAGAGAGAGAGAGAGAGAGAGAGAGAGAGAATGAGAGAGATAGAGAGAGGAGAGAGAGATATATATTTTTCCTTCCGTCCCTCCCCGCTATTGATTGCACGTTGCAGAACTGAATGGTGCACAAAGACAGAGAGAGAGAGAGAGATGGAAAGAGAGAGAGATGAAGAGAGAGAGAGATATGGAGAGAGATGGAGAGAGAGAGAGAGAGAGTTCATCTCCCCCTACTCCTGGCTGAAGATGACGATGAGGTACACAATTGGCAAAAGTCCAACATGGAGAGAGAGAGAGAGCGTGAGAGAGAGATAGATAGAGAGAGAGAGAGAGCAAACACTAAGAGGAATAAGATAAAGCTTGGGAAAAAGAAGAGGGAAGAAATAGACTTAGGAGGTGATTGAAATTAAGGTCACGATGGGTGTTAGGCAGTCAAAGAAGTATCATTTCATGGGTAGGAAGTACTGCCCATTCAAACTCTCATTCTATCTACTCTGATATATCTAGTGACTGAGAAGAGGAATTAACCATGGTCTTACAAGGCATGCACGGTTTAGTCTCGAAGGAGAGCTTTATGTCCACCATAGAGGGAGAATATTGGACCTCTTTACAGTACGTGTCCACCAACCTACAAGGAGTACCTATTTACCTAGATGGCATAAATAGGTCTATGGCACGAATTATAAACTCTACAGATTTAGAAATAGTTTTGAGACTTGCCGTCAAGTATGAAGGAGGAATTCATATGGACAACTTGGGTCAGATATATGTAGTGACCGAAAATCCTGACTAGATCAATGATAGAGGGGAGCTAGAAGGGCAAGGAGCTTTAGGAAGACCTCATAATAGAGACACTATGACTACCCCAAGGGGCAAGTCCATAGTGACTCAAGTCTTGAGAGGGGATCTAATACCTCAAGATGATTATTTATGGGATGTGTATTTGATCCATGGGTTAGATCTACTTTTCCAAAGTGATTCACCCACACAAGGACAAGGGTCAAACCTAGTAACTATATATGAGCTGAATAATCCAGAGGATGAGTCTAGAGTCATGTTCCTAGACTGAAATGAAAGGAGATATTGGTCGGTAGAAAAAGTTGATAGGTATAGATTGAAATACATGGGGTTGCCTGTATTCCCTCCTCGAGAGTAGGCAACTATCTCACAAAACCCATTTGGATCCCATCAAGGAACAAAGAACACTATGTCTGGTCAAACGAGTCAACAAAGCAACCCCACTAGAACACATGTTTGATTCACTATGCCAGAAATGAATTTGCACAACCAAATTAATCCAAGGATAGGAGATATGAATAGACCACCCATTAGGCCAAGACAACAACGAGGTGTAGGACTAGGAATGCATCCAATTAGAGAACCAATTCTTGTAAGGATCTGACCCCCAGAGCCAGTGATAAGGCTAAGACCAATCCAAGTAGCCAAATGCATGAGAAATCATTACAATGGCACAGGAGAGTTTTATGACCATATCACTGAACTCAAGCAAGTGTTGTAAGTGGAGCAAGCTGATGACTTTTTTGTGCAATACAAATCCTTTGGGCTAACCCTCATGGGAATGGCCTTAACCTAATTCCAACCCTTGAATCCAAATCACTTAGGTAACATTGAACAATTCTTCCATGAGTTTTTTGGAGAATTCACAAAGCGAGGGATTAAGCACACCTTGTCATCATTAATTCATAGTTTCAAACAAGCCTAAATGAAATAGTAAAAACAGCGGCCCGAAGATTTCACCAATATGTTGACAGGTGCCCAGTGACGGAGAGGCCCTCACAGCAAAAGATGATATCCCTATTTCTAGATGGATTGACTAATGGGACATTGAGAAGCCTAGTTTACGTGAAACGGTTGCAGACATTAAGCGAATGTCTCTAAGAATGTATTGACTTGGAAGATAACTTGGCAGATGATCTTAAAAATACATAAAGCTCCACTAAATCTGAAGACACGTGGAGCAATGTGACTTCTAGCTCAAGTAACATGGAGGAATTAGCAGAATTGGTGGCTAAAAAATTAGGAGTGCACAGATACAGAAATTATGAGAACCCCCCAATGAGAATGCCAATGTTGAGAAGATGCACCTTGTGCAGTGGAGACCACCCACCCCACATATGCACAAGAAGAGGTTTAGTTGTTCCATAACCTTACTCATACAACATGCAACCACCCCGAAGAACCAACCTGTACTATCATATTGAGCAAAAATATACCAACCACAATACTAAAAATTACCCATTTAACAGACAACCAAGGTTAATAAGTCAACCCCAATACTGACCTTAAGGATATCCTCGTAGGGAACAAAGCAGAGAGGTTCCTAGATACAACCCTTATCCACGACCACATAGAGCATCCAAGCCATACGAACAAGGAGGATATGGACAACCAAAACCTGTGTTAGGACAACAACCACCCCATCCACAAAATGGAGTGTGAGTCAAATACACTCAACCAGAGGAAAATTTGGAAAGATCCATGGTACCAGCTACACCTTTAGCCAATGAAAAAATGAAAAACAAGGGATATGTAGACACAAGGAGAATATTATCCTTATGATGCCAGTTTGATAGAGTACAACCAAACCTATGAGCAACAATACTATGGTTATAAAGGGTATGAAAATTCGTATGGAACAGAATATCTGAACTTGATGTATACAACACCTAAAGTACAAGCCCCAATTAGACCACCTACTACACCACTTGCACCAAGAGGACCATGCTATAGATACAATGGGGATCACTTCATAAGGGAATGTATGTTGCCTTACAATCCACGACCCCATAGAACATGGGAAGGATATTACAATGATTGTGGTAAGGAGAATCTATTTAGATACTGTCCAAAAAACCCCAATAAGGTTCATAATACTACCCAAATTAATGTAATAGAAGTTATTAAATCATCTGGAAGTGATAAAGAATACACTCCAAAGGCCATTACTCAATCTCAAGCCAAGGAACAAGTAGTAAAAGAAATGGACTATGAACATGAAACAGACAAAAGTTTAGGGCCTAAGATCCAGATAGTGGAGGATTCAAAAGACATAGGAGAAACTAACCAAACAAAGAAGACGCAAAGGTGGAAGACTAGAAGAGAAAAATTAAGGATTAAATGGCTGAAGAAGAAAAATGAAGACAATGAGAAGGCCATAAAGGAAAGTGAGGAACCTCAGGATCTAGAAGGTCAGGGAAATGCTCATCAAATGACCCAAGCACCAAAGCCAAGTGAACCAAGATCAATGCTAGTAGACCTAGTACCAAAAGACTTAGAAATGTGGTTAAAGGATTATCAATCCAGAATCGCAACCGGACCGAGCATAGAGCAACATGAGAAATTCTACCCACAAGTAGAGTTAGAGAAGGAGAGATTGGCAATATGCAGGAAGCTCATAGAGATAGTGCAGACCACACTAGAAAATACTACCTTAGTCCTTCTGGACATAAGGATACCTGAATGCTGGTTCAATGAATGTCTAGAAAATAACAATAAAAAACAAGTAAAGATGCCACAAGAGGAGAGTAACAAAAGGGATCAGTAGAGTAACATAGACAAGAATTCTATAATTCTAGAAATAGAGGCTAATTCAACACAAGACTTATGGGCCAAGATTCAGGAGGAACGATGGAAAAAGAATGCGAACTCTCCACCACCTTTCGAAGGACTAGGCACTTGGGAGAATCAACCTATACCAAATTTAGAAGATGCATATGAAGAAGTGTCATTTTTAGATAGAAACAAGGAAGAATCGAACATCATTTCCATGCTACCAAATTCTATGGGAGAATACGAGAGAAGGTCAGTAATATTCCATGCTCCTAGTATCCGGGGCAAGGAGGAAAGGTCTCAAGATAAGACATCGTACAACTTAGCAGAGCTCAAAAAGACTAAGATATAATGCTTATTGACAATAGAAGAATTACTATGAGCCAAGCCACAATTTGGAAGCAGTTAGCTGAGCACTTGAGAATGGACACTGAAGAACCCATGAAGGAGAAGATGGAGGCAAAAGCTCCATCAATCATTCAAATCCTAATCGATAAAGTTGGAGAATTTAATGAGGGAGATGAGGGTAATACTTGGCTACCCATCACCTTTAACAGATATATGGCTAAAGCCATCTTAGACACCAGAGTTGGTGTAGGCATAGCTTCAAAAGAGATTTGGGAAAATGAGGAGAACCTACCTTATGCCCACACGCATGAAGCTTCAACTAGCAAATGTCCACGTAGAGAGACCCCTAGGAGTATTGGAGAAGATTAAGCTAACTACCTGTGGAGTAGAGTGTGAACATACTCTAGCTATATATCAGATTTTAAAAGCTAATAATTACAAAATGATCTTAGGACGACCTTTTATGAGACAACTCAAAGAAGTACAATATTGGGGAAGAGATGCATTGTACTTGCAACACCAAGGGACAACTACAAACATAAATTTGCATACCTTTTCATATAGGGATGTGCCTCCACTACAATGGAATTCCATACATAGAGGAAGATGATTTGTCCATTCATAGTGCAGAATCTAGTGACCAATCATGGATGAATGAGGATGTTCAGCTATGGATGTTTAAAGAGGCCAAAAGAGAAGAAAACAAAACTCAATTATGGTCAGTAGGGCATCAAAATTATCGGCCCATAGACGACCCAAAAAACATGCCTCAAATTTTCCCAGATGAAGCATTCAAACCACATGGATGGATGGAGATTTTAGCCACCTTAGATGTGTGTGTAAATGAGGAAGTACTAACCATGAATGAGTGCATGGACGAAGAAGGTTATGACATAAATCTATACATGGTAATCCTACAGGAAGTGGAAATAGGAGAAGTATTGGAAAAATAATGGAGTGAGGACTATGAAAGCATAGAAATGGAACTGGAGGTCAAGGAGGTTGGGGATCAATTAGCATCCACTAGAGAGCTGATTGAAGAAGAGGATATCATGAAACAAATTCTCGATTATATTCAAAGTGATAAGCAATGTCAATCCTTCACCACGACTTATGATCTCATCATGGATGTGCAAACTCCACATTTCAACATCTTTCTTGGAAAAATCTTCAATCAAGAAACCAAGAATAGCATAAAGGAAGGTAACTCCTATCTTGAGTAATGCAAAAGAGTAATGCTCCTTCCATCATCACTCCTATTGTCTCTTCCATGTGTGTGTGTATCCATGCATGTGTACAATAGTGTGCTTCTCACCTTCATCTTCATGCACATCACTCCATGGTCTTCATATCATACTACCTCTTCCACAGATTCCCAATTAACAGGTGTCACTTCTTGACATGGTGCTTACCCCTGTCTAGAACAACATGAGTGTTCTTCCATTGAGCCAACAATTTTGAGTAGTGTGATTGGTCTTGTTACAATTGGTACAAGCCTGAAATTCTTATCCTTTGGACTTATCTTGCTTTGTTTCTTTCTTCTGTCCCAACCACTTTCTTTTTCCTACATAGTTTGCTTGGAGACTTATTCATCCTCCTTCCTTTCACCTTTTTTCCTATCCTTCTTCTTTGTTTAAAGAGCAACTGTAGACTTACCTTGGAAAGAGTTAGCTTGCTTTTTATTGTTGTTGGATTCTTCATTGAAGATTTGTCCAAGAAATATGTTGAAGTTAGGTGTCTGCATATTCATGATGAGATCATAAGAAGTATTCAATGATCACCTCACATTAGAGGCCTTGAAAGTGCAAGTGACATTTGGAATGCCTTGGAAGAGCATTTTCAGAACACAACCAAATCAAGGAAGGCTTCATTATGGGCAGAGTTTACTACTTTCAAGAAGAAGGCTTCACAATCAATATCTGATTATGTGACAAAGATGAAGGACATTGCAGATTCTTTAGGTGCAGTGGATGAGGATATTGAAGAAGACAAATTGGTAAGACAAATTCTCGTAGGGCTAAGAGGAGATGAGAAGTGGAAGCCTTTTATTTTTTCTACAGAACTTTCATTAGATCATTTCACTCCTGATTTGAATCAATTGTTAGGACATATGCTAACTTTTGAGAATGATATCAAAGGAGATGTTGACAAATATGCAGGTCATGCAATGTACTCTAAAGACAAGAAGAAAGCTAACAAAGGAAAGCAACAATCAGGTGAAGAAGAAGGTACTTCGAGCCAAGCAAACTTCCTAAGAGGAAGAGGAAATGGCAGAAGTAGAGGAAGAGGCAGAAATAACAAAGATAATGTCAGAGCTTGTTGGATATGTGGTAAGACCAATCATCTATCTCATGATTGTTGGCATAATAATCAAAGCAATGGTAATTTTAATCAGAACTTTAATCAAAGAGCAAGAGGTGGTAGATTTCAGAGAGGAAACTTCAGAGGTAGAGGTGGTAGGAATTCTTTTGGAAGAGGTGGAGGAAGAAGCTTCCAAAATCAATCCTATAATAACACCTACTACAATTATGCATCAGATCAGAAAGAAGATTCGACTCTTATTATGAATGCAGCATGTGAAGCCTCACATGAAGATATGAGAGTATTTTATATTGACTCAGGTTGTAGTAATCATCTAAGTGGAGACATTGCTTTGATGACTGATTTAGATCATAATGCAATTAATCATAAAGTTCAAACAGGTGATAATACAAAGCATAAGGTAAAGTCAATTGGTTCAGTCAAAGCCAAAGATGGGAGCACTCTTTTGAGCAAGGTTCTTTATGTTCCTACAATTCCAAAGAATTTGATCAGTGTAGGTCAAATTGTGGAGAAAGGATATGAGGTAAGGTTTACTAATGATGGAGTTTATGTTGAAGACCCTAATCAAGGGTATAAACAGATTGTTACAAGGAGAAAGGAAGGAAAACTCTTCACATTAAAGGTACAAGGGAATATTGGACATGCTATGTTTACATATGGAGAGCAGAAGGTATCTGAATTGGATCTTTGGCATAAAAGACTTGGACATTTTAAAAGAGAAGTATCAAAGAAATGATAAACAAAGGTTCAGTAGTTGGATTGCCTAACATTGCAGGTCAACATATGACATACAGATGTGAAGCATGTCAGTTAGGTAAGGCTCATAAGCAATCATACAATAAGCATGGTGTTATGTATTCAGAAAGACTTGAATTGGTACATACAGATGTGTGGGGTCCTTCAAAGGACTTTAGTATAAATGGTTCAAGATATTATGTCATATATGTTGATGATGCTACCAGGTGGATCACAATCTATGTGATTAAAGATAAATCAGAAGTGTTTAATACATTTAAACACTATCATGCATATGTAGAAAGAATTACAGGCCATAAGTTGAAGAGACTAAGGTCAGATGGAGGGGGAGAGTATTTCTCAAATGAGTTCAGTGATTACTTATGGAATGCAGGTATAAAGAGAGACGTTACTTGCAGGTACTCTCCTCAACAAAATGGGGTAGCAGAAAGAAGAAATAGGACACTTGTTGAATTTGCAAGATCCATGATGAAAGAGAAGAATTGCCCAAATTATTTGTGGGCTGAGGTTGTGAACACAGCCACATATTTGGTTAATAGATTGCCTTGTAAAGCTTTGCAGGGTATGACACCATATGAAGCTTGGTGGGGTAAGAGACCTACCTTGGATCATTGTAAAATATCTGGGTGCTTGGCATATGTATATGTGCCATCTCAATTGAGGCATAAGTTGGAGCCTAAAGCAGAGAAGTATGTATTCATTGGTTATGATGACAAGCAGATGGGTTATAGGTTGTGGAGTCCATCCACAAAACAATTCCTTGTGTCCAAGGATGTTACATTTGATGAGCAAAGTACTTGGTATGCAGGTACATCTAATGTGTATGTAGAAGTTGAAGAAATTATGAATCAGAAGAAAGGCAAACCAAAGGTTCAGATATTTGATGAAGAAGAGAAAAATGAAATATAGGTTGAAGGTGAAGAAGTGCCAAGGTTTGATCCAGAGTGTGATGAACCAGAAACCTCAAGAAGTGGAGAGCTTAGGAGGTCTACAAGGCACAAATGACAACCTACAAGGTATAGTTATGATACTTCATTCTTGACTACTAAGGATTATGCTTACATGATAAAAGCAGATGAAGATCCATCTACATATGATGAAGCCAAAGGAAAGAAGAATTGGGAAGAAGCTATGCAAGAGGAGTATGATGCATTGATGGAAAATCAGACATGGGATTTGGTTCCTAAACCTAATAGCCAGAAAATCATTGGATGTAAGTGGGTTTATAAAACAAAAAGGTTTGCAGATGGAAGTGTGTCTAGGTACAAAGCTAGACTTGTTGTGAAGGGATATGCACAGACATATGGAGTGGACTATGATGAGACTTATAGTCCTGTGGCAAAAATGACAACTATCAGAACACTTATAGCAATTGCTGCTTGCAAAGGTTGGAAATTATCTCAATTAGATGTTAAAAATGCTTTTTTGAATGGTTACATTTCAGATGAAGTTTACATGGAGCAACCAGAAGGGTTCAAAGATCAAGTGTATCCAAATTATGTGTGTAAGCTCAAGAGAGCTTTATATGGTTTAAAGCAGGCCCCAAGAGCATGGAATTATAGGCTTGTAAAGTTCTTAAAGGATCTTGGATTTCAAGCATCGAAGGCAGATAGTAGCTTGCTAGTCAAAGCAAGTGAAGATGGATTTATTTATGTTTGTATTTATGTTGATGACATAATACTTATAGGAACAGATGATAAAGGTATACAAATGATTAAGAAACAGATGGAAAAAGAGTTCAAAATCAGTGACTTGGGAAATTTGTCATTCTTCTTGGGAATGGAGATTTCATATACTCAACATGGAGTATATGTAACCCAAGAAAGGTATCTTAAAAATTTACTAACCAAGTTTAAAATGGAAGATTGCAGGATAGCACCAACTCCAATGGAAGTTAATCATAGATTGACTAAATATGGAGGAGAAGAATTCAAAGATATGAAGCTTTATCAGAGTTTGGTGGGTAGCCTGATTTATGCTACATTAACAAGACCAGATTTGTCATATGCAGTTGGAGTTCTATCTCAATTCATGCATTGTCCTAGAAAGGAACATTGGATTGCAGGAGAAAGAGTACTTAGCTACATCAAGGGTACACTCAAAGAAGGGTTTTACTATGGGTTTACCTCATATACAAGAGTCAAAATATATAGTGATGCAGATTGGGCAAGTAATATGGATGATAGAAGATCAACACATGGATATTTGTGTTATGTGGGAGATAAACTAATATCATGGTGTTCTAAGATGCAACATACAATTGCTTTATCATCTACAGAAGCAGAATACAAAGGCATGGTGGAAGCTGCAAAGGAAGTAATTTGGCTAAAGACACTTGTGAAGAGTTTTGATGTGATTCAGAGTACTCCTATCATCTGTGGAGACAATATGAGTTCTTTATATTTGGCAGCAAATCTTGTGTTTCATGCTAGAACTAAACATATTGAAATCCAGTATCTTTTTTTGAGAGAGAAGGTCATTGATAAAGAAATTGAAGTAATGCATACTCCCACAAAAGTTCAACTTGCAGATATGATGACAAAAAGTTTGGATGGACCTAAGTTGCAGAGATTTAAAGATATGGAAGGAATAAAGAAGATGCAGGTAATCACAATTGATGATTGAGGGGGAGCTGTTGGAGTAGAGAAATCATCAATAAGTGACTACATGAAGTCCAGAAGTGAAAAGATATGTGGAAGATTGAAGAATAGTTTCAAAGGAAGAGAATAGAATCAGAAACTTTTCTTTTGTATATTATCCTTGTAAATAGTTCAATGTATTTGAAAGGATGACGAGTTAGACTCGTATATACATATCTATAGATACGTACTCATAGTAGAGGGAGAGATATAAATGAGATAGAGAAGACAATAGGTGAGTAGAAGATGAACATTGTATGTATCATCAATCAAATGTATGAGAAGTTATGAGAAGAGAAAATGTTGCAGAAATTTGCGCGTCGATTTTTCCTCCTATTCTCCTTCTATGCTTAATCTTATGAGAAATCCTTTTGTACACATCTAAGTCCATAGTTAATCAATCTATGGCTAGAGTTTGAGAGTCCAATTGCAAACAGGTTGAGAGAATTTTGAATAGGAACATTTGTATGTGAAAAGTTCTGAGTGTCTTCTGAAACAGGCGCAGATTTCATAGTCAAAGAAATGGACAGTGCTCAGTGCACAGTGTAAACTTTTATACAAATGAGGACTCAAAATTTAAGTTGAGAGATAAGCTATCTATGGCTAAAAACATTTGGCTAAATGGGCTATAGTTTGGGAGAACCATAGCTTAGAAGTTACGGGTGTCAAAGTCTCCATTGCAGAGAAGCAGTTTCAGACATAGGTAAAGTATTTCAGTAATTTCTCACAGTATACTCAATCATTTGAAGAGATTTAACTTGGAGAAGGTGCACAACCTCAAGGCGGCACATACTACAAAGTTTTATCAAAAACTTTACACAAATGATTAGTCAATCCGTGATTAATCTGCAACAGACTTTTCTGAGAATTGTTTTTTTCTACAGTTAATCAATTTCTTGATAAGATGATGATTATTCTTTAAAATTAAGTGGAGTCTGAAGTTGTTCTTGATATAGAGGTGATCTAAAGTCAAGGATAACTTGTTCTTTTGGAGATTAACACTCTCCATCAGTATAAGGGAAGTTACTCTTTGATATAGGTCATAATGAAGAGTCCACACATACAGAAAATCAGGAAAAGGAAGAAGAATTAGATCTTATGGACATAGATGAGCAGGAGGAGGAACAAAAGGAGCAGCAATTGAATGATCAGATAAAGAACTCAGTAGAGAGTGACTCAACCTCAACTGAGGGAAACAAAGTCCAGGAAGAGGAGAGACAGGTCATTCAAGAAGAACAACTGGAAATTGAGGAAAAGAAGGCAGAAGAGATGGAAGAAGAAAAAGACTATGAAGAGGAAGAGAATCAGGTTATAGAATATGAGGAAGAGGAGGGAGAAAAAATGAATATAAAGTGGAAAAGCAGATAGAAGTAAAGAAAATTGAGTTAGAAACTGGCCTTGAGAGGATACCAAAGGATATTAGATCTACATGTCAAATCATCATGAGTAACATAGAACAATTCAGACCCTCCAGCAGAAATATAATTATATCAGGGATGGTGGCTGAGTCGGAATTTGTAAAAGGTAGTATGATCATTAAAGAGAAAAAGAAAGAAAAAGAACAACTGGAAGCTCAGATTAGGGCCATCAAGGAAAAGAATGAAATTTTGTCTCAAAGAATAATTTCATTAGAAGGACAAGAAGTTCAGAGCCAGAATAAAATCCAATTTCTTGAGGACAAATGTGCTAAGCAGTTGGAGCATAGTAGTAAGATGGACATGGAATTAAAGAAAATGGAAGGAAGATTTAGAACCCTTCAAAGCTCATATCAGATCATGGTCAAATCTAATGAAGACATAAACAGATTGTTGATGGAGGAAGGCCAAATGAAAGAAGAGAGCAAGATTGTAGAAATAACCCAGGATGAGAGGGAGGAGTTGAATAAAGAAATTCTAAGGTTACAAGCAGAATTGAAGGAAGTCAAGGAAATGGAGAAGCAAGCTAGTGTGCATGCTGCTAGTGCAATGAGAGGATACAACAATTTACATTTGGATATAGCAAAAGAAAGGAGTGAATGGAAATCAGAAAGAGAATTCTTGGTAGCCCAGAATCAAGGATTAATGTTGATGGTAGAAAAGTTAGAGAAAAACTTAGAATGCTCACAAAAACAAGTTGAAGAACAGGTAGTGACCACACAAGCAGAGGAACATGGAGGAGAAGATAACAGATTCCAAAATTTTGGTGAACAAGAAGAAAAAGCTATTGAAGAATATTCAGATGAATTTGTTCAAAGGCTTCTAACAGACAGGGAATCAAGAATGGAATTCATAAGGAAAATGCATAATGAGTATGAGGAGCAGATTGTAAACTTTGCTCTCAATAAAGGAGTAAATCCAGATCAACATCATTAGGCAGCTAATAGTTTAGGAATACCATTCTGTATGATTCTGGAAAGTGCCAAGAATTATCAGATTGCAAGGGTAGGACTACCACCAAACAAATATTTGGAATATGAAGAAGACATTAATGCCACTAAGGAGTTGTTTGAAAAAGCTAATCCTAAATGGAGGAACAGATGGTTGGATGCTAACAAGAAATGTAGGAAGATCTAGAAAGAGGCACCTTTACAGTTAAAGATAAATCCAGCCTATTGTCCAGTAGCAAGAAGAAGAGAATGATCAGTGTTTTGGGAAAGAAGAAATGCAAGACAGATTCCAACAAAATGGCTGAATTTGCCAAAAATAGCAGGACCAAAAGCAAGAACATGGCCAACAAAGAAGTATATGATTCACACAGTAGAATCTGTTATATCTACATACAAAGATGTAAATGATCCAGCTTGTATATTATTGGTAAGAGTAATGTGACTTGTGGTAGCATGCATAGAAACCTTCACATATACAGATGTCAGGACTCTCAATTACATTGGATTCAACTCACCCATAGATGTTCTACTTTTTGACCTAAGTGAAACACCAGATCGAATTTGTTTAATGGCATATTACAGCAGAATAGTATTTTTGGGAAGCCATTATCTTCAAATCTTTGAAGACGCTTTTGACTATGGATTTTTTGAAAGGGAGTCAGAAATTTTCGGGAATTTATTAGTAATCACTAAATCAAGACTCACTGCATATGAAGCTACTTATACAGAATACTTGAAGAAAGATGTGATAGACAGACCAGAGGCAGTAGTACAATGGTGGAAAGCTTTATTTGAAATGGTCAACAATTTGAATATTACAGAAAGAAAGAGTCATGACTTGTTGTCTCTGGTTTATCAAAGAAAGAAGAAATGAAGGAAGCTCTCATTATTTCTCTTGTCAGGATATTTTTTTCAGGAGCCAAAAAGTCTAGGAGGGGAAGGATGTTAGAGGAAGCAATTTTTGATGGAAAATTATTTGTAAAATGTCAAAAATTGGTAGACATATTTATACAAATGTTGTAAAAATTGAGGAAGAGTCTTCCTCATGTAAAATAAGATCATATGTATTTTTCCTAGAATTTTTAGAAGCTCTTAGATAGCATATTTTTAGAATAGAAGGAGAAAAGGAACAAAATTCAAGAGTGAAAAGGGACACTTGAAAAAGTATAAAAGATAATTTCTTCTATTTTGAAGAGGTTGGTTGTATTATTCTGATGCTATCCAAGTAATGAGAAGAGCTTTCCCGTAGAAAATCGTGTTTTCTCCTTTCATATTCTTTCTCTTGATTTGTTGAGTCTTATCATTGTGTAATCCATGGAATTTGTGAACGTATCTCGTGTATTTCTGAGTGAGATGAGTGAAGATGGATGATTCTCAGTATATTGAGTAAGAAAGTGTAGAAGAACAAAGCTAGAATTGGAAATTCTCAGTTTTCACAGAATCACGATTGTCTCGTCTATGTGATACAGGTACTGTTTTTGAAATTTGACTTCATAGTTGTATTCTACTATGGAAATGGCACACTTTCGGCACAAAGATCATTGAAAATGCTGTTGTAGAAATCAAGATAATCAAAACCCTAGATATTTCTCTCCTTCTTCATAAATTTCTCAGAAAAACAATCATCTCAACTCTTATTCTTGGATTCCATTGACTAGAAGGGGTTGTGGTCTCAGCATACTTCCCGAATTGACAATTTAAATATGTGTAGTTGATCTTTTGTGCTATAATGATTGGAGAGGACAACTCCAAAGGTTAACAACAAACAGTCCATGTACGCAAATGTATGCAAATTTATCTTGGTAGTGTTTCCTTGATGTTGAAGGTATAATGAGTCTCGTCCCTAGTCTTGCACTACCCTGAGTTGTCTCATGAAAGGTCGTCCTAATATCATGTCATAATTATTAACCTTTCCAAATTGACATATGGCTAAAGTATGTTCAAATTCAACTCCACAGGTGGTCAACGTAACTTTTTCCAATATTCCCAAGGGTCTCTCGACATGGCCATCTGCTAATTGAAGCTTCATACAAGTTGGTCATAGGGCTATCTTTCCCCATTTCTCCCAAATTTCTTTGGTGGTGATACCTACTCCTGCTCCTGTGTCTAGTATAGCCTTGGTCATGTATCCATTGTACTTGATGGGTAAACATGTGTTGCCTTCATCTCCTTTGCTAAATTCTCCAACATTATCCACCATAATTTGTATAGTAGAAGGGTTTTTAGTTTCGTTGCTTTCCTTTTCGTTGTTCTCCTGTTCTAACTTCAATTGTCCCGCCAATTGTTTCCATAAGTGTGGCTTGACACAAAGTAATTCTTCCACAATCAACTAACATTGTACTTTGGTCCTTTTGAGTTCTGCTAGATTGTTTGAGGTCTTGTCTAAAGGCTCCTTTTCTTTTCCTCGTACTGTGGGAGCACAGAGGATCATGGATTCCTTCTCATATTCTCCCATATAGTTTTGGTAGGATGGAGAGGCTTTGTGCTTCTTCTCTATTTCGGTCTAACCTAGAAACTTCTTCATATATATTTCCTCCAAATCTGGCATTGGCTGATAGTCCTCCACATCTAATTCCTCAAAAGGCAGCTTTGCAACTCCATCTTTTTTCCATTGGTCTTCTTGAATTTTATTCCACAAATCTTTTGGCCAATGAGCCTCTAAATCAGGGACTATGGACATGGATTTGTCCTGGGTACTCGGTAATTCTTCCTTTTCATCCTTCCTTTTAGGTTTTTGGTCCTTCCTTTTAAGACAATTCTGGTATTGATTCTCAGAGATTCTCATTTCAGGGAGGACAAGGATAGTTTTCTCTAGGGTGGCATGTGCGCTATGAGTTTTCTACATATCGCTAGTCTCTCCTTTTCTAACTCCCTTGTGGGTAAAGCTTTTCGGGCTGCTCTACATTTGGTCCATTCACGATTCTAGCTTGATAAGCTTTTAGCAACATGTCTAAATTGTTTGGTCTTGGGTCTGCTAGAATTGATCCTAGCTTGTCTGGTTTTAGTGTCTGCGGTGTAATGGGAGTTTCTTCCTGAATTTCGGGTTTTTTAGGTTTCTTATTGCCTCTTGGGTCCTTCTTGACTTCCTTATTTTTAGTTTTCATCCATTTTTCCTTGAGTTTCCCTTCTATCCTTCCACTTTTGAATTTTCGTTGTTTGAATATTCTCAAGTGGGTCTTCTGAATTTTGCACCACTTGTACTCTGGGTTCTAAAGTTTTACTCTTTTCTTTCTCTAAGTCTACTCACTTTCTTTCTTATTCTTTTGTTTGTGCTCGTGTGATTGCCTTCAATGGTACAGTTTATTCCTTGTCACTTCTCGACGATCAATTACTTCTATTACATTAATAGAGGCAGTGTCATGGGTCTTATTCGGATTTTTTGGGCAATCTCTAAAGAGATGTTCCTTCCCACAATCATTACAATACCCTTCCCATAGTGGCTTTTGCTTCATGCTTGGTAGCTCATGTATATCTTGGTTGAGAGAGAAGCAGCCTACTGTGGCCACTTGCAATTGTGATGCTGAGTATAGTGCAACTTTCATAGTGGCTATTGAGTGTGTGTGGATCAGATGCCTTATGGCTGATTTGGGTGTTGGTCACTCTTTTACCACCACCATCTGCACTGACAGTCAGAACACATCAGCAGTTGAGAGGAACACTGTGTTTCATGCTCACACTAAGCACATTGAAGTGCATTCTCATTATGTTAGGAAAGGTTCTCTACTGGAGAGATCATCTTGGCATATGTGCCCACATAGGAGAAGATTGCAGACCTTTTCATGAAGGCTATGCCTAGAGAGAAGTTTCATGCTTTCTGCAAAGCTTTGGGCTTACTTCCTTTTGTGGATTGATTCCACATAGCTTGGCACTTCCTTATACATGAGTGCCAGATCCTTGTTCATCACATCACTCCCAAGAGGGATTTGTCGATATATTTAGGTAGTGATATATGTGAACACACTAAGACCGTTGGGGCACTTTTTTCCCTCTTTAGGAGGTTTTTTCCCCCGGCTTCTATATACATCTATTGCCCTAATGGTTTACTTATCTTTGTGCATTCTAGTGGTAATACATTTAGTATTGTGTATTGTGCTCCAACCTTCTTCTTCTTCCTTGTGTTGTTTGGATGCTTCCGCACACATCTAACTCCAATAGATATATCCACATCGTCCACCGACCAATATCGCCTTTGATTATGGTCTAGGTAGGCAACTCTAGAAAAATCTTCAAGATCTCTCAATTCATATATAGTAGATGGGTTGATGCTTTCTCCTTGTGTAGGTGAATTGGTTTGTAATAGCAAGTCGGATCCATTCACAAGTACACATCCACCAAGTAGTCATCTTGGAGTATGAGGACTCCTCTTAACACTTGATAGACAATTGACTTTCCCCTTGAGGTAGTCACCATCTCTCAAGTATTGGTTCTCCTGTAGGTTCCCTATCCCTCTAACTCTCCTCTCTTGTTTATCTAATCAGGGTTTTTCATTACTACGTTTTCTTGTCTATATAGACACCACCTTCATATTTGAAGATGGTCTTGGAACTATCTCGGATTCCATTGTGTTTATCATTCTTGCTACCGACCTATTAAGGCCATCGAGGTATATGTGTATTCCTTGCAAGTTAGTGGACATGTATGATGGAGAGTGTTAATCTCCAAATGTGTTGGGAAAGATGGATGGATGATCCAAGAGATTGAGTAGGTACTGCTAAGCCTGCTTTGTACCAGCCCTATTTTGCTTCAGCCGTGATTAGTAGACCTCCTTAGCTTACCATTGACACCAAAAAATACCCTATGTTCTTTGGATATGATGGCTGCAATGATTGAGTCAAAACATATAACTTTGGAAGTCACAAACTCACAAAAACCTTCTATTTATGTCTTGACACCTACTGTATGTTTTGCTCAGTGTGGCCAGCCCAGTAGCAATTGATAAAATTCCTTCTAGGGGTATTCAATTAGCTTTGTAAGCTACCATTTGAAAGTGTAATTATGTAAAAAGATAAACTATGCTAAGAGAAATCAATTTAGCAAGATAAGCAATACCCCCGACTTTTTAGGACTGTAGCAGAAATATACCAGTGAGCACCTCGACGTAGATTTCTCAGACTTGGCTGAATAGAATGTCTTCAAATTTTGACACCATGTAGTAGGATTCACGTTGAATCCAACAAGCTTTGAATCACTGAATTTGGTGGAGTATTGACCGAGATATGCCCTTGAAAAGTTGACAGACTTTTGAGTAGACAAGTAGAGAACACAGAAATGAATGATGTAAATGTATCTATAAATTAACACTTGTGTACAATCCCATTGGCATGACTAGCATTGCCAAATGATGTATAGAGGTGTAGGCTATGGTATAGTCCTCACACACTCTCAAACTCAGTAGAATGAGCCTCGGGCCCGTGACTTTTTCATATCCATTTTGATAGGAAATGACTAAAGTTTGAATTCAAATTCAAACTTTTGGCTCCCTATGATCAAGCTCCTAAAAGGTTGGAGATATTCTCTCAATCAAAATGAGCTACTTTTACACGACTCACTTTGGTAGGTGATTACAAAAGATTCTAAGTCATGTTGACTTTTACAATGAGATAAAAGTGGTAATTAACCAATAGCATGTGTTCCTATGGTTCTTCATGTATGTAAAGTCTTCATGATATTTCAAGCCAAATGTGTAGGCTTGTGATTTACACCAATAGCTCCCCCTCAAGCCAAAAAATTTGGCTTAAGATTTCATCTTCAATCTTCAATTATATCCTGCAATCCAATCATAGATTTGAACCTGCAAAGTTTGGTTCCATCCAAAGCTTTAGTCAACAAGTCTGCACATTGCATGTTGGTTGACACATAAGTCAGTTGAATATCTTTGCTCATCAATTTCTCTCTCACATAATGATAATGAACTTCTATGTGTTTTTTCGTGGCATGATAGATAGGATTAGCTGCAAGGTGAAGAGAACTTGTATTATCTCCAAAGATAATTGGAGGCCTAGTATATAAGCCCAATTCTGTGTACAAAAGCTTAATCCAAATTGCTTCTTGAGTGGCATTACCTAGCCCTCTATACTCTACTTCTATAGAAGACAATGCAACAGTTGGTTGCTTCTTTGCAGACCATGAAATTGGTTTGTCACCTGCAAAAGAAATGTATCCAGAAGTGCTTCTCCTATCATCCTTGCATCCTGCCCAATCTGCATCTGAATAAACTTTTATATCAATATATGAGGTATAAGGAAAATACAAACCACGGTTTTGTGTACCCTTAAGATACTTCAAGAATCTCTTGGTAGCCTCTAAGTGAGCTATCCTTGCCTTGTGCATAAATTGTCTTAGCACACTAACTCCATATGCAATATCAATTCTTGTTAAGGTAGCATAGTTCAAGCTACCCAACATACTTTGGTAACCTGTAATGTCTTTGACTTCATCACCTTCATGGGCACTTAGCTTTAGGTTTACCTCCATTGGAGTGCTTGCTACTTTAGCATCCTGCAAGTGAAACTTCTTCAACATATCCTGTACATACTTTTTCTGAGTGATGTATATCCCTGAATTAGTGTAAACTAATTCAAGTCCCAAAAAATACTTCAATAGTCCAAGATCATTGATCTTGAATTCCTTCATCATCTGACTTTTGATATGTCTGATTCCATTGACATCATTGCCTGTAATGATGATGTCATCAACATAAACACAAAGATATATTACCTCTGAATTACTTCTCTTGATGAATAGAGAAGTATCTGCCTTACTCATGACAAAACCTTGGTCTTGGAGGTCTGTAGTTAGCCTGTAATTCCATGCCCTAGGTGCATGCTTCAATCCATATAAAGCCTTCTTTAATTTGCAAACATAAGTTACCTTCTTAGGGTCTTCATAGCCAAGAGGTTGTGACATATAAACCTCTTCTGAGATCCATCCATTCAAGAAAGCATTCTTGACATCCAATTGGTACATATTCTAATTCTTTGATGCAGCCACACTAACCAACACTCTGATTGTTGGCATCTTGGCCACATGAGAAAATGTCTCTTCATAGTCAATGCCTTGGGTTTGTGCAAAACCCTTGGCCACCAATCTGGCCTTGTACCTATTAATTGTTCCATTAGAATTTCTTTTCAATTTATAGATCCATCCGGATCCTATTACCTTCATGGAGTCCTTCTTGGGTACTAACTCCCATGTATCACTCTCCTTGAGTGCTTCAATCTCCTCATCCATAGCTTCCTTCCATTCTTATTTGGTTATGGCTTCTTCATATGATCTTGGTTCTTCATTTGACAAATCCTTGGCAAGATAAACTGAATGTTTAGTAACAACAGATGTATCATACCCATATCTGATAGGTTTTTTGCTTTCTCTCTGAGATCTTCTTATTGCTTGAGTTGAAGATTCAAGTATGTCTTCAAGCTTCTTCATCTTCATTTTGCCTTTGGACTTCCATGCCTTGAACTCTTCAAGGTTGATAGTATCTTCATCATCTGAACTTGAGTCTTCATTCTGAGTAGGTTCCTCCTTTGTAAGTTTTGGAAATTCCTCTTCCAAATCATAGGGTAGTTTCACTTTCCTGCATTCATTCTCATACCAAGAATCATTCTCATCCAAGATCACATCTCTGCTTACCATAAATCCCTTATTGGTAGGGTTTTAAAACCTGTAACCTTTTTTATTTAAATCATATCCAATGAAAATACATTTTTCAGCCTTTGGATCTAGCTTACCTCTTACCTGAGAAGGAATGTGCACATATGCTACACATCCAAATATTTTGCAGTGATCTAAAGATGGTCTCTTACCATGCCATGCTTCATA
Organism: Ceratopteris richardii; assembly: GCA_020310875.1. Lineage (NCBI taxonomy): Eukaryota > Viridiplantae > Streptophyta > Polypodiopsida > Polypodiales > Pteridaceae > Ceratopteris > Ceratopteris richardii. The sequence goes on from CM035427.1 coordinate 10,021,458, forward strand.
GGGTGTCATACCATCAAGTGACTTAGATGGTAACCTGTTTATGAGGTATGTAGCAGTAGAAACACTCTCTGCCCATAGATAGTTAGGTAACTTCTTCTCATTAAGCATAGATCTAGCTGTCTCAACAATTAACCTATTTGTTCAGGAGAATACCTTGTTGTTATTTCTCTTTTGATGCCTCTGTCCTGCAAGAAGTCCTCAAATTCATTGGAGAAGTACTCACCTCCTCCATCTGACCTTAGCCTCTTCAAATTCCTTCCTATCTGATTTTCAACTAGTGCAAGATATTTTTTAAAGCAATTAAACACCTCATCCTTGTGCTCCATAAAGTACAATACAGTCCATCTGCTATAATCATCAATAAAAGACACATAGTACCTTGATCCTGAGACTGAGGGGTCTTTTCTAGGTCCCCATACATCTGTGTGTACAAGTTCTAGGTAGTCATCATGCATATAGCCTTTCCTTGAGTAGGGTAACCTGTGAGACTTACCAAATTGACAAGCACCACACTTGTAAATCATATGTTGCTTGGATACATTAGGTATCCCAAGCACACATTGGTCCTTGCACATTTGCTTCAAGGTTCTTTCCTCTATATGTCCTAATCTCTTGTGCCAAATCTCAAGATCTGAAAGTGTTTGATCCTTATAACTGTATAGTGCAATATTCTTTATGTCTTCTAACTCAAAAGTGAAAAGTCTACCTGATTTTTCTCCTTTACCTATCCTTTTGAATCCATGTATTGGGTCCTCCACAAATGCTCCATATTGATTGAATCTGATCTGCAACCCTTTCTCTACAATCTGGCCAACACTCATTAAATTTTTGGTAATGGTTGGTACATAAAGTACCCTGCTCAACAAATTCAGATTTCCATCACAAGTTTTAACATTTCCAACTTTAATAACTGAATGCTTTGTATCATCACCTGTTTGAACTTGATGTTACCTTTTGGTTCCTCAAGGTCAGAGAGTAGTGCCACATTGCTAGCCACATGGTTTGAACATCCTGAGTCAATGTAAAATAAGTGATCATCATTTGTAATCTTTTCTGGATTTGTATCCTCCTTGGTAGTTGCCATTGTAATTTTTGTTGTAATTTTTGTTGTGGCCTTGGTGATGATTGAAACTTCCTCTTGACTGTGAGTAACCACCCCTTTGGTAGCCTCTTCCTCTCTGATTTTTGTAATTCCTGAAACACTCATCTGTGGTATGATTTGATAAACCACAAATGTTACATGGTGATGAATTATAGGGTCTCCCCCTACCTTGCTTACCTCCTTTGCCCCTACCTCTTGAAGATCTACCTCTCCCTGCATGGTTGGCTTGGGAGGTAGAGCCTTCATCTTCCACCTTCTTACTCTTGCCTTTATCCTTAGATTTCTTATCAGTGTATAGGGCAGAAGAGTTGTTACCTTTGGATATATCTCCACTCTTGGTGAGCTTTGCTTCATGTGTAAATAGTTGACCCATGAGAGTTGTAAGATCTGGAGTGTGCATGTCCATGTAGAGATCCATTGCAGTGGTGAAGCTTTCCCACTTGTCATCAGCCTTGATCCCATTGATTACTTGCCTTACAATCTCTTCCTCTTCAATCTCTTCTCCTATGCTTGCTAACTGATTTGCAACATCTTTGATCTTGGTCACAAATTTTGAAACAGCTTGCTTAGGTTGCTTCCTTAGTGTTGTGAATTCAATCCACAACTGATTTTTCCTAGCCCTTGTATTGGAGGAAAAATATGATGACAAGGTTTCCCAAGTTTCTTGGGATGTCTTACAATTTCTGATATGAGGTAAAAGAAAGTTAAATATAGAGTTGAGTAAGTAAGACCTTGCCAAAGCATCCTTAGCACACCATGTGTTGAGTTTTTCTTGTTCCTCCTTGGTTGGCAAACCTCTTGCTTTGAATGAGGGCAATTCCTCATCTCCTGAGATGTATCCAAAGAGACTCCTTCCTTGTAGGTGGCTCTTCATCCTTAGAGACCAAGCTTGATAGTTGTTCCTGTCCAATTTATCAATAAATGAAGGAAAACAATCTCCCATTTTACCTTATTTGCTCTGATACCACTATTGGGAAAGATGGATGGATGATCCAAGAGACTGAGTAGGTACTGTTAAACCTGCTTTGTACCAGCCCTCTTTTGCTTCAGACTTGATTAGTAGACCTCCTTATCTTACCATTGACACCAAAAAATACCCTATGTGCTTTGGAGATGATGGGTGCAATGATTGAATCAAAACAGATAAGTTTGGAAGTCACAAACTCACAAAAACCTTCTATTTATGTCTTGATACCTGCTGGATGTTTTGCTCAGTGTGACCAGCACAGTAGCAATTGATAAACTTCCTTCTAGGGGTATTCAATTATCTTTGTAAGCTACCATTTGCAAGTGGAATGATGTAAAAAGATAAACTATGCTAAGAGAAATCAATTTGGCAAGATAAGCAATACCCCCGACTTTTTAGGACTGTAGCAGAAATAGAACATTGAGCACCTCGACATAGATTTCTCAGAATTGGCTGAATAGAATGTCTTGAAACTTTGATAGCATGTAGTAGGCTTCAAGCTGAATCCAACAAGCTTTGAATCACTGCATTTGATGGAGTATTGACCGAGATATGCCCTTGAAAAGTTGACAGACGTTTGAGTAGACAAGTAGAGAACACAGAAATGAATGATGTAAATGTATATATAAATTAACACTTGTGTACAATCCCATTGGCATGACTAGCATTGCCAAATGGTGTATAGAGGTGTAGGGTATGGTATAGTCCTCACACACTCTCAAAATCAGTAGAATGAGCCTCGGGATGAAGTGATCTCTACGCACGACTTTTTCATATCCATTTTTATAGGAAATAACTAAAGTTTGAATTCAAATTCAAACTTTTGGCTCCCTATGATCAAGCTCGTAAAAGTTTGGAGATATTCTCTCAATCAAATGAGCTACTTTTACAAGACTCACTTTGGTAGGTGATTACAAAAGATTCTAAGTCATTTTGACTTTTGCAATGAGATAAAAGTGGTAATTAACCACTAGCATGTGTTCCTATGGTTCTTCATGTATGTAAAGTCTTCATGATATCTTTCAAGCCAAATGTGTAGGCTTGTGATTTACACCAACAAAATGAACAAGTTACTCTTGTATTTAGAACACCTCTATAACAAGAATAACTCAAACCTTTACCAATTTTAGAAGATCAATACTCAATTGTCAAGTTCTTGATCAAACTGTGAAGAAGAAGATTACACAGAAAGTTTGCTGCACATAACTCACTCATTGCCTTATCAAATGTGTAACGTTTTTTATAAAACTCTGTACGAGGTGTTGCTTATAGATTGCACACCTTTTCCAAGTTGAATGACTCCAAAAGATTCTGTAGATCTTGAGAAATCAACTTAACAAGTCACCTATGTCTAAAACTGCACTTCTGAGAAGTTGATTTAGACACCTATAACTTTTAACCCTTGGTTCTCTCAATCTAGAACACGTTTCTAGAAATGCTTTTAGCCACGAATAGCTTACCTTCCAACTTAAAGATTGAGTGCTTGCTTGCTCAAAACGTTACACTGTGGAAGGAGAACTGATCAAAACATTAGCATCGAATTTTGCACCTCTTGCAACTTCTCTTCTTTCCATTTACACATGTAAATGTTCCTACACTCAATTCTCTCAGCCTAATTAAAATTAGAAGCTGAAAATTTGTAGAGAGGTCAATCAACTATAGACTTAAACTTGTACAAAAGCATTTCACAAAATATCTAACACAGAAGGAGAAAACGCATAAATATCGGGTGCAACATTTTCTTCATTTATGAGAAAAATACAACTGAGTGATGAGAGAGTCTTAACTCACTTCTAAGATGTCTAATGTCTCATACAACTTCTGATTACTCTATTCTCATGCTCTGTCATACTTGCCCCGACATTTTTTCATAGTATATATAGACAAAAATTTACAAGCTTATGACTACTCAAGGATATAAGTGAACTTTCTTTAAATTAATGTACATATGTGTACACATTTTTATCTTCTGAATGTATTCTTCCTTCATGCTTCTCAACTTGAACCTTTTTTTCAATCCTTGACTCCAATTGATGTTTTCTCTATCTTCTTTATACCTGCCATGTCTTTGAATCTCTGAAGCTCTGGTCCATCCAAGCTTTTGGTAAGCATATCAGCTATCTGATCTTTTGTTGAAGTATGTATAACTTCAATCTCTTTATCCATCACCTTTTCTCTTAGAAAGTGATACTGAATCTCAATGTGTTTAGTCCTGGCATGAAACACAGGGTTAGCAGCTAAATACAATGAACTCATGTTATCTCCATGAATAGTAGGTGTACTGTGAATGATATCAAAACTCTTCATCAGAGTCTTAAGCCATATCACTTCCTTTGCAGCTTCAACCATGCCTTTGTACTCAGCTTCTGTAGATGATAAAGCAACTGTGTGTTGCTTCTTTGAACACCAAGAAATTAACTTATCTCCCACATAACACAAGTATCCATAAGTTGACCTCTTATCATCACGATTACCTGCCCAATCTGCATCACTATATATCTTGATGTTTGTATCTGATGTAAAACCATAATACAAACCTTCTTTGAGTGTACCCTTAATGTACCTCAACACTCTTTGTCCTGCAACCCAATGTTCTTTGTGGACAATGCATAAATTGAGACAATACTCCAACTACATATGACAAGTCAGGTGTAGTTAATGTAGCATAGATAAGACTACCAACCAAACTCTGATATAGCTTCATATCCTTGAACTCTTCTCCACCATATCTGCTCAATTTGTGATTCACTTCCATTGGAGTAGGGGCTATCCTGCAATCATTCATCTTAAACTTGATTAACAAGTTTTTCAAATACCTTTCTTGAGTTACATACACTCGATGTTGAGTGTATGAGATCTCCATGCCCAAGAAGTATGCCAAGTCTCCCAAATCACTGATCTTGAATTCTTTCTCCATTTGCTTCATTAGGCTTTGAATGCCTTTCTCATCTGTACCTGTAATAATTATATCATCAACATATATGCATATGTAAATGAACCCATTAGCACATTGCTTTGACAAGCAAACTACTATCTGCTTTTGATACTTGAAATCCAAGTTCTTTCAAGAACTTCACAAGTCTATAATTCCATGCCCTTGGGGCCTGCTTCAACCCATACAAAGCTCTCTTGAGCTTGCACACATAATCTGGATACCTTCCATCACTGAATCCTTGAGGTTGCTCCATGAAAACATCATTTGAAATGTAACCATTTAAAAAAGCATTCTTCACATCTAATTGACATAATTTCCAACCTTTACATGCAGCAATTGCTATGAGTGTCCTGATGATTGTCATCTTTGCCACAGGACTATAGGTCTCATCATAATCAATACCATATGTCTGAGCAAAACCCTTCACAACAAGTCTAGCTTTATATCTAGACACACTTCCATCTACATATCTCTTTGTCTTGTAGACCCACTTGCATCCAATAATCTTCTGGCTATTTGGTTTAGGAACCAATTCCCAAGTCTGATTCTCCATCAATGCATCATATTCTTCCTGCATAGCTTTCTCCCAATTTTCCTTAGCTTTTGCTTCTTCATATGTAGAAGGGTCTTCATCTGCCTTTATCATGTAAGCATAATCTTTGGTAGCCAAAAAAGACGTGTCATAGCTATACCTTGTAGGTTGCCACTTGTGTCTTGATGACCTTCTGAGTTCTCCACTCCTTGAAGTTTCTGGTTCATCACACTCAGGATCAAATCTTGGCATTTCTTCAACTTCAACCTGCACTTCATTATTCTCCTCTTCATCAAATATCTGAACCTTCGATTTACCTTTCTTTGACTCACAACTTCTTCATCAGCTATATTAATATTGATTATACCTGCATACCAAGTACCTTGCTCATCAAATGTAACATCCTTTGATACAAGAAATTCTTTTGTGGATGGACTCCAGAACCTATATCCCATCTGCTTATCATCATAACCAGTGAATACATATTTTTCAACTTTAGGTTCCAATTTTTGTCTTAATTGTGATGGCATATATGCATATGCCAAACATCCAAATACTTTGCAATGATCCAAGGTAGGTCTCTTACCCCACCAAGCTTCACAAGGTGTCATACCCTGCAAGACTTTACATGGTAATCTATTAACCAAATAAGTAGCTGTATTTATAGCCTTAGCCCACAAATAATTTGGACAATTTTTCTCCTTCATCATAGATCTTGCAAACTCAGCAAGAGTTCTATTCCTTCTCTCTGCTACACCATTTTGTTGAGGAGAGTACTTACAAGTAATTTACCTTTTTATACCTGCATTCCACAAGTAATCACTAAACTCATTAGAGAAATACTCTCCCCCTCCATCTGACCTTAATCTCTTCAACTTATGACCTGTAATTCTCTCTGCATACACATGATAATGTTTGAATGTATTGAACACCTCTGACTTATCTTTGATCACATAGATAGTGATCCATCTGGTAGCATCATCAACATAAATCACATAATACCTTGATCCATTTATACTGAAATCTTTTGATGGTCCCCACACATCTGTGTGTACCAACTCAAGCTTCTCTAAATACATAAAACCATGCTTGGAGTAAGACTGCTTATGGGCCTTACCTAATTGACATGCCTCACATCTGTATGTCATGTGTTGACCTGCAACATTAGGCAATCCAAGCACTGAACCATTGTTAATCATATCTTTACCTCTTTCATTAAAGTGTCCAAGCCTCTTGTGCCAAAGATCTAACTCAGAGATCTTATGCCCTCCATAAGTGAACAAGGCATGAGCAACATTACCTTGGATCTTCAATGTGAACAATCTTCCTTCTTTCTTCCCTGAAACAATTTTTTTATACCCATTGGTAGGGTCTTCCACAAACACTCCATCATTAGTGAACCTAACTTCATAACCCTTTTCAACAATTTGTCCTACAATTATCAGATTCTTAGGAATTGTAGGAACATACAAGACCTTACTCAATAAGGTGCTACCATCCTTGGCCTTCACTGATCCAATTGACTTCACATTGTGCTTTGTATTGTCACCTGTTTGAACAACATGATTAGATACCTTATTCTCCAAATCAGTCATTAATGCTATGTTGCCACTTAGGTGATTGCTACACCCTGAGTCAATGTAGAAGACTCTTTGGTCTTCACTTTTCCTTTCACAAGTTGCATTCATTATCAATGTTGAATCCTCCTTCTGATCTGAAGCATAATTGTAGTAGGTATTGTTATATTGTTGACTTTGGAATCCTCTACTTGCATTTCTTCCAAAGTAACCCCTACTACCTCTACCTCTGAAATTACCTCTTTGATTTCTGCCACCTCTTCCTCTTGAATTAAGATTCTGATTATATCCACCATTATTCTGAGTATTATGCCAACAACCATTAGCTAAGTGATTTGTCTTACCACAAATCCAGCAAGCTTTGATTCCATCTTTATTACTCGTGCCTCTTCCTCTACCTTTGCCACCTCCTCTTCCTCTTAGAAAGTTAGCTTGGCTAGTTGTACCTTCATCTTCATTTGCTTGTTGCTTCCCTTTGCTATTTTTCTTCTTATCCTTGGAATACATTGCATGGCTTGCACTTTTATCACTTTCTCCTTTGACATCCTGCTCAAAGGTTAGCATGTGACCTAGCAACTGATTTAAGTCAGGAGTGAAATGATCAAGTGATAATTCAGTAGACCAAATGAATGGCTTCCATTTGTCATCACCTCTCAAACCTGTAAGGATTTGCCTTACCAATTTATCCTCCTCAATGTCTTCATCAACAACTCATAATGCATCTACAATGTCTTTCATCCTTGTTACATAATCTAAGATGGATTGAGAGGCCTTCTTCTTGAAAGCGGTAAATTCTGCCCACAAGGATGCCTTCCTTGACTTTGTGGTGTTTTGGAAATGCTCCTCCAAAGCATTCCATATATCACTTGCACTTTCAAGACCTCTAATATGAGGTAGTAAGTAGTCATTGACTGCCATGTAGATAATGCTCCTAGCTTGAGCATCTCTCTTCATCCAATTCTTCAAATCTGATAATTCTTCCCCAATTGGAACACTAGGATCTCTGAATTGAGGCTTTTCTTCTTCACCTGTAATGTAAGCTATCAAGTCTTTGGTCATAAGATGAGCTTCCATCCTCATTGACCATGCTGGATAGTTTTCTCTATCCAATTTCTCTATCTGAAGAGAATCTCCCATCCTTTCTTCTCCTGTGTATTGAATTCTTCAAACTTTATGAGTAATAGATGTACCTTTACCTCGAATAATACTCCTTTTTTCTTCCTTGATGTCGTATGACCTCCTTCTCAAGCTTTGTCCTCAAGCTTTCACCTTTTGAACCTTCAGATGTTGAATTCTTTGCAACTGCAGCAGTCGGGATGCTCCTTTGTTCAATTCGGATGCTTCCTGCTCTGATACCACTGATGGAGAGTGTTAATCTCCAAATGAAAAAGTTACTCTTGTATTTAGAGCACCTCTATAACAAGAATAACTCAAACCTTTACCAATTTTAGAAGATCAATACTCAATTGTCAAGTTCTTGAACAAACTATGAAGAAGAAGATTACACTGAAAGTCTGCTGCACATAACTCACTCATTGCCTTATCAAATGTGTAAAGTTTTTTATAAAACTTTGTACGAGGTGTCACGTATAGATTGTGCACCTTTTCCAAGTTGAATCACTCCAAAAGATTCTGTAGATCTTGAGAAATCAACTTAACAAGTCACCTATGTCTTGACTAATCATTTGTGTAAAGTTTTTTATAAAACTTTGTAGTATGTGCCGCCTTGAGGTTGCGAACCTTCTCCAAGTTAAATCTCTTCAAATGATTGAGTATACTGTGAGAAATTACTGAAATACTTTACCTATGTCTGAAACTGCTTCTCTGCAATGGCGACTTTGACACCCGTAACTTCTAAGCTATGGTTCTCCCAAACTATAGCCCGTTTAGCCAGATGCTTTTAGCCATAGATAGCTTATCTCTCAACTTAAATTTTGAGTCCTCATTTGTGTAAAACTTTACATTGTGCACTGAGCACTGTCCATTTCTTTGACTATGAAATCTGCGCCTGTTTCAGAAGACACTCAGAACTTTTCACATACAAATGTTCCTATTCAAAATTCTCTCAGCTTGTTTGCAATTGGACTCTCAAACTCTAGCCATAGATTAATTAACTATGGACTTAGATGTGTACAAAAGGATTTCTCATAAGATTAAGCACAGAAGGAGAATAGGAGGAAAAATCGACGCGCAAATTTCTGCAACATTTTTTCTTCTCATAACTTCTCATACATCTGATTGATGATACATACAATGTTCATCTTCTACTCACCTATTGTCTTCTCTATCTCATCTATATCTCTCCCTCTACTATGAGTACGTATCTATAGATATATATATACGAGTCTAACTCGTCATCCTTTCAAATACATTGAACTATTTACAAGGATAATATACAAAAGAAAAGTTTCTGATTTTATTCTCTTCCTTTGAAACTATTCTTCAATCTTCCACATATCTTTTCACTTCTGGACTTCATGTAGTCACTTATTGATGATTGCGCTGCTCCAACATATACTCTCTTTCCAATCCTGGTTTTTCCTCATATGGTTGGTAATGAAATTGTTGTGAGAATTTTGTCCATATAGCTTTAAATCCTGTGTCCACTAGTCCACTACTGAGTTCTTCCTTTGCTTCTTTTGCTTCACCCTCTTCTTCTCTCATCACTTGTTTACCTTTTAATTTCCTTTTTTCATCCCCAAGACTAACTTGTTTTGTTGATCCTTCACAAATTTGTATCCCTACTGTTTTTTTGACTCAATTCCTCTGGTGTTTTGTTTCTTACAGAAGATTGTATTGTGGTTACTGGAGTGCTAGGTACTGAGAGATTTAAACTTTTAAGAAGGAAATTCTCAATATCACTTTCAGAATCTGAGGAAAATTGTGAAGAAGCAGCTACTCCTTGTTTGTCCATTCTGTGCTCTTCTGCTCGGACTGATTTCTTTTCTTCTAATGATAATTTTATTGACTCTTGCATTTGTACATGTTCAACTGCCTTACCCTTATTCTTTTTAGTTAACTTCTTTCTTTGGGCAGGTTTTTCCTGGACCTTCGTTTTCACTACTATTGTAGTTCTAGTCTCCGAAGGACCTTGTAATTCCTTAAAATAGGCCAATAATTCTACTTCTTTTTTGACAAATACTTCTTTAGTTTCTGCAGCCATCATTTGATCATGCAATTCTTGATAATGTTCCACCTCTTCTTGTACCCAATCAGTTGCTTTACATGAATAATTTTCCAACATTTTTTGATACTGAGCTTCATATATTGCCCTCTTATCATTACCTTGAGTCAAATATGAATAGAGTTGTTCCTTGCTTGTTTAAGGTGGATGGGGTTCCTTTGAGGCTTGCACTTCTTTCTAAGCTGCTTCACATTCCTCTTTTGTCACTTCTTCCTGTTCCAAGACCATATTCCTTGGATCTAATCTTCTCTTCTTTACTAGAATTACTTCTTCTGATACCCCTTTCCTTTTTCTTTCTGATCCCCTCATGCTTGTTTGGGCTTTTGCTTCTCTTATAAACATCATCTATCTTTGAAGGACTTTTAGTTCCTAACATCAAACTCTTGAAATATTGATCTTCTGGAGCCAATTTGAGTTGATCCTCCATATCTAAAACATGGTATATAATTCTTGTTAGAAACTGTGCTCCATTCATAAATTTCCTCTGTTCCCAATGCTTTGCTACTTCCTTCAACTAGTCATGAATATAGGGAGTTACATCGATTACTCCAAATGGTTTAGTCTTGTCCTTATTATTGAGCATGACCAATGTTACTGGCTTATGTGGCATTGTATATCTTGGAAACTTTGGGAAACACAAATACTGTAGAAACATTATGATGGCAAATTCTGCATTTTCCTTTCCTTTGAAATCCACAAACTTTGAATATCCAGCATAAGTTGTTTTATTCTTTTTGACAAAACTGCAATCCAATTTAGTTCCCATGGAATAAAATTGAAGAGCTTCCCTGATGTGTTCTACTTTAATGGTGATCTGTACCTCCTTGTTCTCTTTATCTTAACTGAACACCTGAAATATGCCTCATTACCTTAGCCGACTTCCAACAAACAGGACATGACTTGTGATACTCTTTCAAAATCTATAAAGAATAGAGGTTCATCCAGTAGTCTGTGTAGCCCCACTGCTTTCCATCTTTTATAATTAGCTGCAACTTTTTGAAATTTGTAGAATTCCTGACATAGCATTGTATATTTATGACCTCCAACTCCTACTATAAAGATATGCTTCCCAATGATATTAATAGTTTCCTTCAGTTCCTTGGCTATCTTCTCAGCTTCTGGGATATCCTTCTCTTCATCAGATTCTAGCTCCACATTTTCTACTGTTGCTTCACTGTCCAAAAACCAATGTCCTCTTGACAAAGTTACAGAGTCAGCTTTGAAATCATGAATGGGTAGTTCCTTTGGATTCGCCATTCTGGAGAAAGTATATCATATTGTACCAAAAAATCTGAACTCCACCCACATCAGTCACAAGAAATATAAGAAAAAAAATCACATTTATCTTTGAGATAACAATGACATTTGATAAAAAATAAAAAGAAAAGCAATTGCATCACATGCACTACACATTTGAAGTGATCATCACATGTGTTAGCAAGATATCTAGTGCTCTCCCCTTCTTTTTCTTCTCTCCCTTTTTTTTTAAATAAATAAGAGAATAATGCAAGGAAACTTCAAAAGAATTTAGACAGATTAAAGAAAAAAATATCAAAAGACAAGAAAAAACAAATAAAATAATTACATAATGAGTGCTTAGTCTTGCTAAATTATAACCTAAATCTTGCTGGTGCTTTATAACTTATGAAAGAAAAAAAATTAATGAATTTCTCCAATTTCTAATAATTTTTCTCTTCATCTTCTCTTCCCCTCCTATTCTTTTTCCTAGAAAAAAGAATGAGGTAAAGTACATGGAAATAATTTCAAGAGTGTCTTAAATCCATCTTGATGAAATTCTGAGAATCCAATCATTTGTAGCTTTTCATGCTTTTGTACTATTTTTATATCTTCATTCTTATTTTTTCTCCATTGAAGAAGGTCTGACTTTTTCACCCAAAAATACTTGATTCTTGTTGACTTTGTTTTTGGGGTAAAACAATTTGCTTTTGATAAACTGTGTTGGGATGACTTCAGTTTTTTCTTCCATTCGGTGTTGATGAATATCTGTGATGAATAGCACTTGGATGTCTTTGGTTCCCACATCCTTTCTTGTTTGATGCCTAGATTTTTCTGATTATTCCATACTTTCCACCTTTTTACTGTCTTGTCAGCATAGTTGATTTCTTTAATTTTCCTGTTTTTGTCTGTAGTGGATTTGGTCATGGAGAAGTTTTGTTTGTGATTCCTTTGTAGTTTCTAAAGAAAAAGTGAATCCTTCCAAATCTGAGTCATAGATGTCTTGTTGATTTTCCTGTTCTTCATAACTCAATAAAAATATTAAAAACCTTTTGTCATTTATTGTCACTTTGAAATTCATATTTCAAAGTCCAAAATTACTTTACCTTGCTTTAGCCATGGTTGGCCTAAAATCAAATTTTCAGTCATCATATGATCAGGCCATTCTTCACAATCTATTTTCATATATTCCTCATTGAGTTTAAGTTCAATAGATGATGAAGACAAGCTTTGTATTATCTGAACTTCCAGTGTTTTGATAAGAGTTTTACTCTTATTCCTTTTAAATTTGAACTTATCCAACAAAATTGAACTGATCAAATTAACTTGTGCACCTGAATCTATCAAAACCTTGATTTTCTCATTATGAAGATTCATTGTTATAATAGACAAATGCTCTCTCACTCTTGAAGGTGTTTCACACAAGAGGACTTCTCTAATCTCCTTGGCCTTTCTTATTCTTTCCTTTGCCTCCTGTTGAGCCTCATACCTGATTTTTTCCTCTTCCTTTTTCCTGTTTTGAGCTTGATGTATTCTTCTCCATTCATGAACAGTTAATGGAAGATCATACCTTTTTACCCTACATCCACTTATGAAATTTGGCATGATTTCTCCATCTACATTAGCTAATTGGATAGCTCCACTATTACTGATTTGGTTTATAATATACGGTCCATGCCCCTTCTTCTGAAATTTTTTCTGATGTTCCTTCACTGTATATTCCAAAACTAAATCCCCTACTTGCAAATCTTTTTCTTTAATATGAACACCATGATAAGCTTTCTGCCTTCTTTTATCTGCATATATGCTCATGATTGCTTGAAGTGGAAGCTCCAAGTTTTTCCAATTCCACCCTCTCTCACATAACTCATGTCCAGTCCACTTGTATTGATTTCCCACCTTTAATGTTGGAATGAGAAATTCCAAAGGCAAAACTGCATTTTGTCCATATACCAAATTAAATGGTGTTGTTCCAATTGCAGTTTTGTATGCCACTCTATAAGCCCATAAGACATGATTAACTTGCATATCCCAATCATTCCTATTTGTATTTACCAATTTTGACAAAACAGGGGCATGGGACTGTTTTGCTGGAGGATGTATAGGTCCAATGAAATCCAACCCCCACTTACTGAATGCTCTTGCTGAAGTAAGTGGTACTAATGGCATATTATCTTTTTTACTTGGTTGACTTACTTTTTGACAAATGTCACATCTTTTCACATATGTTCTTGCATCAAGAGATAGAGTTGGCCACCAAAAACCAAAATATAATATTAGTTTAGCAGTCCTTTCACTTGAAAAATGTCCTCCTGCCACTCCAGAATGTGCCATCTCTATCATTTCCATATACTTATTTTCAGGAACATAGATTCTTAAATATCCATCCATCACTTTCTTGTACAATTGGTCTCCTATTAGTTGATGTTCCTCAAAAATCATTTGTAAATTCCTTGAGTCTGCACTAGCTCTCACTGGCTCTCCATTTCTATTTCTTCTCAACTCCTCAATTATGTTTGCACTCCAACCTGTATTTTTTTGAAACCAATACAAAGTTGTAATTTCTGAATTTTGCAAGGATTGACATTTCATGCCGTTGGAAACATATTTTTTACATCCTGAATCTTATTAGGCCAATGTACTCCCATTCTATTGATATTGTTTAAGGTGACTATCATGGAAGCATGAGTGCAAGGATTCCAATAATGAGCTCTTCTTAAATACTCCTGCTGCTCATCTTCTGGAGTACAATATTCCAATACACCCCTATGATTGAAATGATACAATGTCCAGCTAGTAGTACAAAATTCCTACTTTGTAATACCAGATGTGTGTTGTTTTCAGGTGTTCTGCAAGGTCCCATTGTTAGCAAAGGTACTTAAGTCATGGCCCATTCAGGAATAGATATGCATCTGGTAATTCATCATCTAAAGGTGAACTTGGCTCTCTCGTTTGGATTCTGGACAAATGGTCTGCTCTTAAATGAGTTTTTCCTTGTCTAACCACTACCTCAAATTCAAATTCCATCAGTAGGAGGAACCATCTGACTATCCTACTGATGGAATTTGAATAGATATGCATCTGATAATTCATCATCTAAAGGTGAACTTGGCTCTCTCGTTTGGATTCTGGACAAATGGTTTGCTCTTAAATGAGTTTTTCCTTGTCTAACCACTACCTCAAATTCAAATTCCATCAGTAGGAGGAACCATCTGACTATCCTACCAGTGTGACATGGTTTGTTTACCAAGTAGAGTAAGGCTTGGTGATCCACAAAGAATTTAAACTTGTTAGCTAAAAGATAGTGTCTATATTTTTTTACAGCAAAAAATCATTCCCAATCCTTCCCTCTCAATGGTTGTATAATTATTTTCTACTGAATTCAATTGCCTACTGGCATAAGCAATTGGAAAGTATAATTTGCTCCCTTCTATTGGTTGTGCTAACACACATCCCAAAGCATAATTTGAAGCATCCACATGAACATGAAAAATTTTATTCCATTGTGGGGTTTTTAGAATTGGTGTTGTTACCAAACAAGTTTTTAAAGTCTCAAAAGCTTGGTCACATTATGTGCTCCATTCAAAGTTTGTAATTAATGCATACAAAGGTTTTGCAATGTCTGCAAACTTGTGTACAAACTTTCTATAATATCCACAATGTCCCATGAAAGTTTGAAGTTCTTTTACGTTTATCGGTTTTGGAATATCCACTATGGCCTTGATTTTTCATTCATCAGTTGATATTCCATTTCTAGAAACTATGTGGCCCAACATTCTCCCTTGTCTCACAAAAAACACACATTTATCTAGATTTAAACATACTCTGTATGTTCTACATTTTTTTAATATATTTTCGAGATCTTTCAAATGATCTTGTCTTTTTAATGAAAAAGTGCAAAGATCATCAACATAGATTTCCATTATATTTCTAATGAATTCTTTGAATATGTGACACATCAATCTTTGAAAGGTTGTTGGGGCACTGGTTAAACCAAAATGCATAACCCTAAATGCATAGATTCCCCATTCTGTGGAGAAAGCAGTTTTATGTTGGTCTTCCAAAGCTATTGGCACCTGATTATATCCTAAAAAACCATCCAAAAAACTATAGACTTCTTTACCTGCAACTCTTTCCAAAAAATGGTCTGTTATTGGTAATGGATAGCTATCCCTTATAGTTGCAGCATTAACTTTTTTTAAGTTAATACATACCCTGATTTTTCCATTCCTCTTAGGTACCACAACTATAGGAGATATCCACTCCGTATACTCAATCTCATAGATGAAATTGGCAGCTCGCAGTTTATCAATTTCTTCCTTAATTTTAGCAGAGTATTTGTCATTAAATGTATAGTGTCTTTGTTTGCTAGGTTTTGCATCAAGAGTAATAGGAATCTTATGTTCGTAAATTTTAGGATCAATTCCTTTCAAATCTTTATAATTGTAAGCAAACACATCTCTATAAGTTTTTGCCAATTTCCTCAATGCTTCTTCTTCTTGGCTAGACATGTCATCAGCTATGACAATGTTTCTATCTTCCTCCTCTTCTTGAGTGATCACCACCTTCTTAGTTTGTTCCTCATTGTCATATGCCTCCCCCTTTTTCTTTTCTGTTTTTGGTTTCATTTTTAGAAGTAATCGGTCTTCTACTTCATAGGTCTTGAAGTTTGAAGGAACATCAAATTGTTGATCTTCTTTCGTTATTTTTTTATTTTTTTCAACTTCTTGTTCCTTTTCTATTTCTTTGTGTTTACTTTTTCTATATGTTCCTGAGATTTTGTCTTTTATAGCATCTGTAGCTTCAACTTCTTCCAAGAATTGTGTTTTTCCAGTTTTTAAAATTATTCTTTCCTCTTGATCTGCCTCTATTTTTGATACCTTGATCATTTGTATTCCTATATGAAACATATCATATCCTTCTTCATTTTGGAATTTTACTCCCACATATTCATCATTGGCCAAATCCATTGTGGTCAAAATCTGATTCCAACCATAAGGCTCAAACTCTTCATCTTTAAATTTCTGTGGTATGTAACTTTCATCTTGTGACTTCCTTTTTCCTAGACAATCTTCCTTTTTTTACATCTTTTTTTGATATGTGTGGTTCCTTATCACATTACATTTACAAATTGATGGTTGTGTATCATTTTGTTCTTCACTCCTAGATTGTTCACTTAATTCTTGATTTTGATGTACTTTGAACCATTCTTGAGGGGACATGTCACAATACTGCCCATTCCTTAAATTTACTCTAGTTACCCTTCCTTTGCTCTGAAGGTATAGGCAATCATTACCCCAATCTTGCACAATTTGCTTTTGTCTCATAAATGGTCTTCCTAAGATGATTTCATATGAAGTGGATTGTGGGAATTCAACTATGGCAAAAGTGTGCTCTACCTCTATTCCACATATTTCCGCAATCACCTTTTCCCAAATTCCTAGGGGCTTTTCTATGTGTCCATCTGCAAGTTTAATCTCATTTTGGTGGGTATGAACTCATTCAGCCCATTTCTCCCAAGTTTGTTTAGTCATGATTGCCACTCCTGATCCACTGTCTAATATGGCCTTGGCATGATTCTCACCAAATTGTATTCTTAGAGTTGAGTTCCGTTCTTCTCCTTCACAGTATCCCCCTATTTTATCAATAGGTATGTACAACAACTCTTCCAATTCTTGTTGTTGTGGATCTAGATTCTTTGAATTTGTTTCCCAATTTTTCATATTATGTTGTAAGTGAGGATTTTGTTTTACTATCTCCTCCATTGTGGTGTGGTATAAAATTGTACAGTGTTTGTCTAGATTGATTTGGAAGGTTATTTGTGAATTATTTTCCTGATCAAGATGTTTCTTGGTTTCTGTTGCATTTGTCCCTTCAATTGTTGCTTGATGATTGTCTATTTCCCCAATCTTGAATTGTGCTTCTTGTATGATTTGTTTACATCTTTGCATTCTTTCATCCTCTAAATCTAGCATAGGATATGCCATTACATGATCTATAGGATTTGGTCCATCTTGAATTCTTCCTTTGTACGCTCTTATCAGAGTCTCCAGACTTTGTGAATTTTTTTCCTCTTCCTGAGTCTGTGTATTTTGTGGTTGGCTATTGTTTGGATGTTCCATAGTTTCTTCTTCCAAATTTTTACCCATTCTCATCTTTCTTTCCCATCTTCCTTTTTGTCTATTTTTCTTTTCTTTAGGAAACGGATTTTTCCTATGGTCCTACGTATGTGTCTCCTTTTTTATTTCCTGTTGTTTAGCTTGAGCTCTTGTTATGGCATTTACAGTTACTTGATCATGATCACTCAGTTCTTCTTGCTCATTATGTTAACTGTTTTTAATGGTATGTTACTAGATGTGTTCTGTTGTTTTTGAGGTTTCTTGGGCAATCCCTTATTAAGTGTTCCCTGCCACAATCCTTACAATAGGCTCCTTCTATTTTTAGTGTTGGAGATTGTGGACAATCTCTAATGAAATGTTCCCCCCCACATCTATAATAGGTTATCTTCTGTCCTCCTTTGAATTGAGGGTTTCTGATTGGACATGTAATTATTAGTTATGTACATGAATGTGGTGGTGTCCATTTCAATTCTCCCATTTCCCAAGTCCAGGACTTGCAGTTCTGGTTCTCTCTGTTCATATCCTTCCCACTCCTCTTGACATGCCTCATTCAAATAACAATCCTCTCTGTAAGATGATCTGAGTCTTATGCTTTCTTCGTCAACTAGTGTGTATTTTATTGGTACTACATTTGTTGGTAATGGTGGTTGTTGTCCAAGTACAGGTCTTGGTTGCTTAGCAAATCCAGATTCTCTTTGTAAGTTATGTTGATTCATAAATTCCCTTTCCTTGATAGGTTGTTTATTGTAGAAACACTCCTCTCTAGTATGGTTTATCCATTTTCTTTCTAAAGTACAATATTTGAGTGTTTTCATATCTTGCAAATGTTGTGGTGAGATTGAACGAACAAAAATGTGCATAAAAATGGTGGAACTAGCTCAAACTATGTTCAAGGCTAATCAATTGTTCAATCAGACAAATTCTATTACATCGGGTTTGCACTTCCAAGACTTACTAGATACATTGGAGCAGTTGGTAAATAAATTGTTGTCGGGATGAAATCCCGCAGGGAACTGTGCCTGATTTTTTTCAAAGCTCATTGATTTATGAGTTTTGTGTGGTGTTTTCACTGAGAAAGTGGTAAAAATTATATATGTTTTGATCGATTTAATTGTGAGACCATGTTAGATATGTACATTAGACCTATGTGCGCAATTACCTAGCTTTTGACCCATAAAAACCTAGGCTTGACCCTTAAAAAATCCTTGAAAACGTGACTTTATCCCATGAAAACCAGACTTGAACCTTTGGAAAACCCTTGGTGTTTTGGCCATATCTGTAAATAAATCCTTGGAATGACATGCTTGAGTTAATTGTAGGCAAAACTCTAATTTCCCTGACCAAAAACCCTAGCTTAGACCCTTGGAATTGGCGTTTAGCCTAGGTCAAACCCTTAAAATTAATTAATTAATGTACATACAGTGTGAAACCAAAACCTTAGTCCCAAAAAAATAAAAAGAGAAAAAGAAAAAGAACCAAAAATAGAAAAAGAAAAATTGAAAAATAAAAAGGATAAAAACCAAAAATAGAAGTAAGAGATGGGATTTTCCAAAAACAGCAAATGGCCATGCAAGGTGATCTGGAATTAGAAAGTTGAGTAAGGAGGTTAGAAGTTGTGGATGAAACTCCAAGGGGGGAGGGCCCTATAAATAGGTGCCTAAACTCATTTGTTCCTCCTCGTGGACATTTCTGTGGAACTTTTTTCCAGGTATGCTCGTTGTCCTTTCTTGTCCATCCATTTTTATGGTCATGCTTTTCTTTTCCTTATTCATGCTTTACGATTACATGTTGGATTCTCTATCTCCTACCATGCCAAGAGAGAATTGTAATTTAGAGATGTGTATGTATGCGCTTGTGAGTTCTATGAGCTAGAGAGAGAGAGAGAGACAGATTTCGTTCTTGAAGGAGTCACCGTTGTAATGGATTTAACCTCCCATTTAGTTATCTATTTTGGAACAAATGAAAAAGTCCCTACTCGCGACGACTTCGAAGAGAGAGGAATGAGGCTGGTGTGTGTCACAAAGCTGGAGAGAGAAAATGCATAGAGAATTGGTTTGCTTGAATGTGTGTAGAGAGAGGTAGAGAGAGTTTGTTGGTCTTATGATGTCTGTACACTACCATAGAGAGAGAATATCGGGACATCAGAGATCGGCTATACACACCGACACGGAGAAAGAGAGATTCAAGGATCTTCTTAGCACGCTGTTCTTTTAGAGACATGGAGATGATTTGTTCCTGCTCTGACTATTGACACATGCTGAGAGAGAAGAGAGGTACACCCTGGTTGTCAGTGCAGCTGATCAAAATGTAGAGAGAGAGTAGATGGGGCTCTCGAGTCGACAAGCCTAGCTGATGCACCAACAGAGAGGAGAGACATGGATGTTTCACAGCTCATGCACACATAGAAAATCTAGGTCCTGATAGAGAGAGATGGTTCCTTGGAGATAGCAGATGCCGAGGCTATCGCAGAGACGTCTAGAGGAGAGAGAAACGGCTGGCGACAGTGTGTAGAGACGACGTATCTCGAACCATGTAGAGAGAGATAGAGAAAAAGGATCGTGCCTATCCAGGATGCACGCAGGTGGAATGAAAGAGAGAGCAAGAGATGGCCGTAGAGAAAGATCATCGGGAGATTGTCAACTCATCCAGAGAGAGAGTCGAGAGAGAGAGAGAGAGAGTCTTGCACGCTGATGTGTTTGCAGATGAACTCGTGAAGGGTGGCATCTTCAGATCGACGCATGCACTGAATCACGAGAGAGAGAGAGAGAGAGAGAGAGAACCTGTGGTTGGCATCGCACAAAAGATGATCTAAGGATGACCTTAATAATTGGAGACCTATCTTCTTTCCTCCTGCCTGAGCAAAAAGGTTTTACAATGACATTGGTGCTGGAAGGAATTTTATTAAGTTTACTAGTATTCTATTTGGCATTGCCCACTCCAAAGTTGCTTTGAATGGTCATCTCTCCCCTCCCTTTAAGCTGAGTAGATCTATTAGACAAGGCTACCCCCTGGCGCCTTGCTTTTTGCCATCACTAGTGATGCTCTTGGCTGGCTTATTAAGGATTATATCAATCAAGGCAACATAAAAGGTATTGAAGTCCCCCAAGCTCAATCCTAACTCTGTCTTCAAATGTTTGCTGATGATACTAATCTTGTGATGAGAGCTGATGCTATGTCTGCTAGTTATTTTTTTAAGTGCCTCAATACTTTCTGTACTGCTAGTGGCTCTGTGGTTAACCATTTAAAAACTAGTTTTCGTGCTACTAATGATATTGTTCCTGAGTGTGTACAGGTAGCTGGTTGTGAAGTCATAAAAAAGGGCTTTTTCTTCAGGTTCTTGGGTATACCTATGGGTTTCGACATCTCTAGTGAACAAAGATGGAATTGGGTTCTCGAAAAATTTAGAGAAAAGATTTTCAAATGGATAAATATGCAGTCTAGTTTATCTCAAAGAGCCTTTGTGTTAAAACATTATATTCTTCCTGCACTGACTTATTTTCTTGCTTGTTGGCAGCCATCCAAGAAGCAGTTGGCTCAAGCTATAGCTCTGTCTAGGAGATTCTTATGAGGGAATTCCAATATTCCTAAGGTTGCTTGGAAGATTTGCTGCATGAAGAAGTCTGAAGGGGGTCTTGGCTTGATTTGGCCTACAAGGATGGCCACCCAAATGGCTACCAAATGGATTCTTAGGGCTACCTCCTCCCCTGATATTTGGGCTTGTTTAATTAAAAGAAATGCTAACAATTTTTGCTTGAGAAACAACAAGAGTTGGTCTAATCTTTCTTTGTGGGATGTTGTTTCCTCCCCTACCATCTTTATTCCCAAAGGAAGTCAGCTTGTTTGTAATTTTTGGAGATCTTGGATGGTTGTCAAAGGTTGTTATAAGCTGCCTATCTGGTTTGCAAAAAATTATTCCTTTCTATTACAGGATTCCTTATGGGTGGGATGGTTTGCTGATAATAATGTTTCCTCTCTTCTCATAAGATGGCATAAATGTAAAAAATTGGTTTCGCTAAATGGAATGAACTTTTAAGTAATGGGTAGGTGATTGAGGATATGCACATTATGAATACTTATAATTTGTCTCTGGCCTGCAAAGAGATTGTCAGAGAAAAGAAGTTGCAGCTCATGAGGATGAGAGGACAACCTTTGGGAAAAGACGGTCTCCCTCTCTGAGGTGGCACATGTCATGTATTCCTGTTTCAAGCTGTCTCACAGTAACATTAGTAGCATATGTGGTCGTCTAAACAAAAAGTGGGGACTATCTTGGTCCCACCAACAATGGAGATATAGGTTTCAGACCATCTGGGCCTTTCCTATGTCTATCAAGCAATCTTGCCTGTTATGGCTGATCCTTCACAGAGGTGAGTGGACTGGAAGCAAAGCCAGGAAATATAATATTCATGCAGGTCTTTGTAAAGCTTGTGGTAAAGTTGAAGATATGGAACATCTTTTCTTTAAATGTAAGGCAACAATGGGATTTTGGAGAATCATTTACCTCTACTGCATGACTTCTGGTCTCAAGACGCCTGGTAGCAGAGAATTGCTTATTGGAGAAGCTAATACGATGGATATTGCCTTGTGGCAGATATTAAGGGCCCACATTCTCTGGGCTATCTGGAGGAACAGGAACAATAGAGTTTTTAAGAGGAAAGAAAAAAATGTCCTCTTCTCCTGTTTAGTTGGGATAAGGAGGGTTCTCCAACTTTGCAGTAATACTCCCCTTAGTGGGCATGTGTTTGACAAGCACCCCATGTATATTTTTAAGAAGTACCCCTATAACTCTTGGAAAAGAAAACTGTTGGAGCTTCATTCCAGTGAAAGGGATAGAATGATTAGTTTCATGGGCTGGTATATTAATACATGTATGATGTAATTGTAGTTAGTCTGGGGGTCTTGTACTTTTCCCCTATGACTCCTATTTCTGTCCTTTTTCTCCCTTTTCTGTGGGAGTGATCTATTGTAACATCGTTCTTTTCTCTGCATCAATATTATATTTTATGTTCTTCCAAACAAAAACAATAGGTCGGTTGACTGTAGAGAGAGAGAGAAGGAATCGGATGCTTCTCAGATAGATTTGACCACAGTTCTGGAGAGAGAGAGAAAGAGAGAGAGAGAGAGAGAGATTCTATTTTCTTGTAATTTTTGCATGCGTTCATGATCTGTAGTTCGTAGGTTTGAATACAACTTCAACTTACGAATGTATATATTACATAAAGAGGTCAATTATATGCATACCTTATGTTGTAAAATCCTCGGTTATGCATGGTTCTTGATCTTTACAATCATTGTGCGTACGCTATGGAGTTGAGAGAGACATAGAGAGGGAGATATGGGGAAAAGGCGGTGAAGCTAATAAATGCAATGGTGGTCAAGACTCTATTGGCTTATTATGGTATCTGATTATGGTAAGTCCAAATAGAGTATGATCATAGGCTATTTAATGATGTAAAATTGGAAAGATCGCTTCTGTTGCGCATAGAAGAGTTTTCTTAGAAGCTGAATAATGATTCATATTTATGTAAACAAAGAACATGCGTGTTGTTATATGGGAATGCGTTTATCTTTTGAACAAGTATGCCTTTCAAATACATAGTGAATAACAATAGGCATTTACTTGTTGCGCCATATGCAAAGGTTTTTTATAAAAGATGTATGCCTCAGACCTGCATTGACTAAAATACCAATTGGGAACCTCGCAAAAATACTTATTGTCTTTTGAGCTAGATAGGAAGGAGCCCATAGTACTCTTCCTCTTTTGGATATTATCTCGTATTGATAGAAAATGCTTAATAAAAGTATCGTTTAAATCAAAGGTCGTATGGTAATTCATTGCATGATTTTCATAAACAAAATATGAAATCTTGATTATATTTGATACTCTTTGTTCATCCTCATGATAATTCCCTAAGTATTTTTCCTAAACCTTTGAAGTACAAATGATCATTTTCTAACCTCACTCCGTGGATTGTCCTTACGGAACTTCTTTCCAGGTTATTGTGGTTTCTCATGATTTGCTAAGAGGATTATATGAAGTAAAGAATACTGAAGACAAGCTTTGAAGATTGAAGAGTGCACTCCGTGGATTGTCCTTACAGAACTGCTTTCCAGGTTGATGATTTTGGAGATTATATGAGCTAAAGAAAAGATTTGAAGACCCGAAGTGAAGATCGAAGTAAAGAGTACCCATGGGTTTCTTTTGTGGAACGCCTTTCCAGGTTATTGTGATTTCTCATGACTTGAAGAAGGATTAAATGAAGTGACAAAAAGCTTTGAGGACTGAAGATAAAAAGATATACCCTCATGGATCTTGCTTGTGGAACTTCCCTCTAGGTTATTGAGTGATCGGAGGCTATTGCAATTTATGAAGTGAAAACGATTATTGGATGAAGGCCTGAAGTAGAGCTTGGACCGAAGATTGGAAGAAAAGACCTATCCGCAAAAGTTCTAAAGAATGTCGAGACACGAGGGCGACTTCCTGCACTATAGCAGGAGGCCTACGTCATATCCGACCGATCCGCACTGTAGCGGCGGTATATATTTGTATTCACCTGTTCCGCAATGTAGCAGATTTTCGCATCACCGACCCGCACTATAGCGGGCATCTTTGTATCATTCAGATTTTATTGGATGACCTCCGCTACATTTTCATCGTATCATTGAGCTTCGTCTGCATTCTGTGTATTACTGTTGTATCTAGACTTTCTTTCTCTTCCGACGCCTACGGTCTCACGCATATGCCTGTTTGCTCGAGGGTAGGGGCCTTACGACGATCGCTACACACCAGAGAGTGAGAGGGCGAGGTGCCCAGCGTGCAGATGCCCCTCGCCGGACAGTGGTAACGATGCACACCAGAGGGGGCCTGATCCAACCCCGCGCCTGTTCTTCCCGTTCACTTGACCTCCTTCTTCCCGACACCTGAACCCGACGTGAAGCGAGGCGGTTGCCCGGTGATCCTCGACGCATCACCCACTCCTTGAGAAGATAGGCAAGAACCTCGGCATCAGACATATATTCCAGATACTAGCATTTTAAGTTCATTGAATTGTTTGCATTGTTTCACACACTTGAACAGAAAGATTGCTTTTGACTACCTAACTTTGATCATCCACCTTTTTGCATCAGTTTTGATCATACGAGTGTGCATTTTTCTATTGAACGCATAGATTAAGAATCTTCTTCTTAGCTTAGATCATAAGAAGAGGAAAACTAAAATGAACAAAATGATTGAAGAGTAGTTTAGGAAATATGAAGAGCGATTTAGGGAGATGGAAATTAATGCGAGTGAATCTATAAAATCAAAGTTTGGTATTGTGATGACCCTAATGCAAACAATAAATGCAATATCTGATACTATCCAGCTAATGGGCTTATTAAGTATTAAAGATGTAAAGAAGAAATGGATTCGGAGATTTCTAAATTGAAACATAAGATTGGCATGTTGACTAACCAAGTTAGGGACATACAAACATTGAAGTCTGATAATGAACATGAGGTAAAAGTTCAAGGCATATCTGCACAAAAAGATTCATTAGGTCTTAGAAAATCCATGCCTAGAGTAATACCTAGGAAATCAAGTTGGGTTGAGAAGAGACCTATACATTGCTTTTGGTGCGATTAGTTTGGACATATGATCTGGGATTGTCTGCCATGAAAGTGCATGCAAACATGAACTAATAAGTGAACATGAAATTAAGATTTGTAGATACCAAGATAGATCACCTTTGCATTTGAATGTAGGAAAATGTGGGATGAAAGAATATTTTGAAGAGACAAAAACTAGATAGAAATCAGTTCAAAGGATGTGGAAACCAAAAAGACTTGAGAACAGTAAATTTGATAAACAAACGAGTATGACATCTATTGAGAGTCAAGAAAAAACTATTGAAGAAACTAAAGCTAGACAAGTAAAGGTCGAAAAGCAAAATATTGAGCAAATATTAAGAGAACAAATGGAAATAGATAATAAAAGAGAATCTAATAGAGAAACTAAAGAGAAATCAAAGAAAGATCAGGATGTATATGTATCATTTGATGCGAACCTTTTAACTAATGAGAATCTATTTGATCAAGATAAAGTTGCGAAATTACAATCCCAATTAAACTTTGATAAAAAAATGAAGAAGAAATTCAAGAAGATACAAAATCTGATAAACGAGTTAACAAAGCGAAAAAATAGTTGCTTGATGATATTATTAAGCAAAGTGAGGGGAGTATGAAGACAACTTCAAAGACTTCTAACACTTGGAAAAAGAACAAGAGAACTAAAAATCTGACTTTTCAAGACATATTTGCAAATCTTGAATGATAATTGAAGAAGAGTCAGAATGAAAACATACAAGAATGATCAAGAGCTATTGAATGTTGATGAATGATGATGATGATGATAATTGACCATGATTGATAAGTGATTCATAACGATTGATGTTGATGATGAATGATGATAAATGATGATAAATGATTGATGAATTATTAGTCATTGATGATGATGATGGTTTATGATTGTTGATGGTTGATGATTGATGATTAATGAAAGATGATGATTGATCATTGATTGATGATGATTTATGATTGATGGTTTCTAATGATTGATGATGATGAAAGATAATGATTGATGTTGAAACTGATTAACAATGATGATTAATGAATGATGATTAATGATGATTGATGTATGATGATGAATGATGATGAAAGATGATTTATGATCATTGATGATGATGATTATAATGATTATGATGATTATGATGATGATGATGATGATGATGATGATGATGATGATGATGATGATGATGATACTGGAGGATGTTGATGATACTGATGTTGATGCTGATGAAGAATGATAGATCATGAAGATGAAGGAAAGCTAGATCAATCAATGATGAAGATGGACCAAAATGATCAAGTGAAATGTTTCTGATTTGAGATATGTTTTCTTTCTGTTAGAGCATATGCATTGCATTTATGTGTATGGTAAAGATATGTATGGATTTATGAAAATCATGTAGAATGAAGATAGAAAATATCTATTATTATGAATGAAATATGTTAGCATACTAGAGACTTTTGGGAATGAAAGTTTGGGAATGTGATGGCATGCTTAGACTGAGTGAATGTATATGTTGATTGATTTGAACACTCAGTAAGTGGGATTCTTTGGGTCCTACTATTTATTTCTTGCGAGAGCTTACCTCCATATGTATCATGATTTATGAAAAACCTTCATACTCAAGCCAGCTTATATGTGTGTATGTTGTTAGTGCCCTACGATGGGCTAGTAGGCAGGTGGAACCATCTTGGTCGGGTGATCAAGGCTACGAGCCGTAGCTAGTTTCGTCGTAGGCCTGACCTATTTATTGTCATGCGCTTGCATGGGTCGATAGGTGGGTGGAGTCACTCTGGCCGGGTGGTGAGAGCCACGAGCTGACGTCGATTTCATGTAGGACTGACACTGTGTATGTCGTGCACTATGTTGGGTCGGCAGACAAATGGGGTAAACTTGGCCGGGCAGACAAGTCCATGAGTCGCATCCGATTTTGATATAGGCCGATTTGTAAAATTAAAAGTAAAAAGAAAACTGTTGAGCTGAGATGAAGTGAAAAAGAAAAAGAAAAAGAAAAATGAAAAAGAGAAAGAAAAAGAAAGAGATCTAATGGAGAGTTGGACAAATAGGAGATAAATAGTGGGAATCGAGGTATATTCTACAAACACAGTTAGTAGAAACATATGCTGGTACTTAGAATGAGTTGCTGGATCTGAACGAGTTGAACTAACAGAAGATCTAGAAAGGCAACGATTTATTCATGTGATTACTTGTCAGATTGCAGACGTAGAAACATAGTATGATATTTGTGAAGCTTGAATCTGCATAATTTTCAAGAATTCATACTAATCATTATAAAGTTGCATGTACTACATGAGATCACGCTTTGATTTTTAAGAAGAAAGACATTAAAAAGTAAAAAGTGTTTCAAAAGAACCCTAATACGCTTTTGTTGGATCTTGCAGGTTGGCCCATCAGAACGATGTGCAGGTCTAGTGGGGGCGAATGTCGGGATGAAATCCCACAGGGAAGTATGCCTATTTTTTTCAAAGTTGATTGATTTTATGAGGTTTGTGTGGTGTTTTCATTGAGAAAGTGGTAAAAATTATATATATTTTGACCGATTTGATTGTGAAACCATGTTAGAGATGTACATTAGACCTATGTGTGTAATTACCTAGCTTTTGACCCATAAAAACCTAGGCTTGACCCTTAAAAAATCCTTGAAAACGTGACTTTATCCCATGAAAACCGGACTTGAACCCTTGGAAAACCCTTGGTGTTTTGGCCATATCTGTAAATAAATCCTTGGAATGACATGCTTGAGTTAATTGTAGGCATAATTTTTCCGATCAAAAAACCTAGCTTAGACCCTTGGAATTGGCGTTTACCCTAGGTCAAACCCTTAAAATTAATTAATTAATGTACATACAGTGTGAAAACAAAACCTTAGTCCCAGATAAAACGAGAAAAAGAAAAAGAACCAAAAATAGAAACGAAAAATTGAAAAATAAAAAGGAGAAAAACCAAAAATAGAAGTAAGAGATGGGAATTTTCCAAAAATAGCAAATGGCCATGCAAGGTGATCTGGATTTAGAAAGTTGAGTAAGGAGGTTAGAAGTTTCTAAAAGAAACTCCAAGGGGGGAGGGCCTATAAATATGTGCCTAAACTCATTTGTTCCTCCTTGTGGACATTTCTGTGGAACTTCTTTCCAAGTATGCTTTTCTTTTCCTTGTGGACATTTCTGTGGAACTTCTTTCCAGGTATGCTTTCCAGGTATGCTCGTTGTCCTTTCTTGTCCATTCATTTTTATGGTCATGCTTTTCTTTTCCTTATTCATGCTTTACGATCACATGTTGGTTATCTCTTCATGGCCACCTCTGAGATTCTCTATCTGCTACCATGCCAAGAGAAAATTGTAATTTAGAGATGTGTATGTACTCACTTGTGAGTTCTATGAGTGAGAGAGAGACAGAGAGAGATAAATTTCGTTCTTGAAGGAGTCATCGCTGTAATGGATTTAACCTCCCATTTAGTTTTTTTAGTTATCTGTTTTGAAAGAAATGAAAAAGTTCCTACTCGCGACGACTTCGAAAAGAGAGGTGTGAAGCTGCTGTGTGTCACGAAGCTGGAGCGAGAAAATGCATAGCAAATTGGTTTGCTTGGTTGTGTGTAGAGAGAGGTAGAGAGTTGGTTGGTCTTATGATGGCTGTACACCGCCACAAGAGAGAATATGGGGACATCAAAGATCGGCTATACACACCACCACGGACAAAGAGAGATTCAACGATCTTCTTAGCACGCTGTTCTTTTAGAGAGATTGAGATGATTTGTTCCTGCTGTGGGCCGTGGCTATTGACACATGCAGAGAGAGGAGAGAGGTACACCCTGCTTGTCAGCGCAGCTGATCAAAATGTAGAGAGAGAGTAGATGGGGCTCTCGAGTCGGCAGGCCTAGCTGATGCACCGACAGAGAGGAGAGACGTGGATGTTTCGCCGTTCACACACACGCAGAAAATCTAGGACCTGATAGAGAGAGATGGTTCCCTGGAGGCAGCAGATGCCCAGGCTATCGCAGAGACGTCCAGAGGAGAGAGAAACGGTTGGTGACAGCGTGTAGAGACGACGTATCTCGAACCATGTAGAGAGAGATAGAGAAAAAGGATCGCGCCTACGCAGGTGGAATGAGAGAGAGAGAGACGGCCGCAGAGAAAGATCGCCCGGAGATTGTCAACTCGTCCAGAGAGAGAGTCGAGAGAGAGTCTTGCGCACTGATGTGTTTATAGATGAACTCGTGAAGGGCGGCATCTTCAGATCGGCACGCGCACTGAATCACGAGAGAGAGAGAGAGCCTCTGGTTGGCATCGCAGAGATGAAAACAATAAATAGGTCGGTTGACTGTAGAGAGAGAGAAGGAATCGGATGCTTCTCAGATAGAGTTGACCATGGTTCTGGAGAAAGAGAGAGAGAAGTTCTATTTTCTTGTAATTTTTGCGTGCGTTCATGATCTGTAGTTCGTAGGTTTGAATACAACTTCAACTTACGAAAGTATATATTACATAAAGAGGTTAATTATATGCATACCTTATGTTGTAAAATCCTCGGTTATGCATGGTTCTTGATCTTTACAATCATTGTGCGTCAGCATCAGTATCATCAACATCCTCCAGTATCATCATCATCATCATCATAATCATCATAATCATTATAATCATCATCATCAATGATCATAAACCATCTTTCATCATCATTCATCATCATACATCAATCATCATTAATCATCATTCATTAATCATCATTGTTTATCTTTCATCATCATCAATCATCAGAAACCATCAATCATAAATCATCATCAATCAATGATCAATCATCATCTTTCATTAATCATCAATCATCAACCATCATAAACCATCATCATCATCAATGACTAATAATTCATCAATCATTTATCATCATGAATCATCATTCATCATCAACATCAATCGTTATGAATCACTTATCAATCATGGTCAATTATCATCATCATCATCATTCATCAACATTCAATAGCTCTTGATCATTCTTGTATGTTTTCATTCTGACTCTTCTTCAATTATCATTCAAGATTTGCAAATATGTCTTGAAAAGTCAGATTTTTAGTTCTTTTGTTCTTTTTCCAAGTGTTAGAAGTCTTTGAAGTTGTATTCATACTCCCCTCAATTTTCTTAATAATATCATCAAGCAACTATTTTTTCGCTTTGTTAACTCGTTTATCAGATTTTGTATCTTCTTGAATTTCTTCTTCACTCTTTTCATGTTCAATTTTTTTATCAAAGTTTAATTGGGATTGTAATTTCGCAACTTTATCTTGATCAAATAGATTCTCATTAGTTAAAAGGTTCGCATCAAATGATACATATACATCCTGATCTTTCTTTGATTTCTCTTTAGTTTCTCTATTAGATTCTCTTTTATTATCTATTTCCATTTGTTCTCTTAATATTTGCTCAATATTTTGCTTTTCGACCTTTATTTGTCTACCTTTAGTTTCTTCAATAGGTTTTTCTTGACTCTCAATAGATGTCATACTCGTTTGTTCATCAAATTTACTGTTCTCAAGTCTTTTTGGTTTCCACATCCTTTGAACTGATTTCTATCTAGTTTTTGTCTCTTCAAAATATTCTTTCATCCCACATTTTCTTACATTCAAATGCAAAGGTGATCTATCTTGGTATCTACAAATCTTAATTTCATGTTCACTTATTAGTTCATGTTTGCATGCACTTTCATATGCCAGACAATCCCAGATCATATGTCCAAACTAATCGCACCAAAAGCAATGTATAGGTCTCTTCTCAACCCAACTTGATTTCCTAGGTATTACTCTAGGCATGGATTTTCTAAGACCTAATGACTCTTTTTGTGCAGATATGCCTTGAACTTTTACCTCATGTTCATTATCAGACTTCAATGTTTGTATGTCCCTAACTTGGTTAGTCAACATGCCAATCTTATGTTTCAATTCAGAAATCCCCGAATCCATTTCCTTCTTTACATCTTTAATACTTATGCCTTATATGCATACCTTATGTTGTAAAATCCTCGGTTATGCATGGTTCTTGATCTTTACAATCATTGTGCGTACGCTATGGAGTTGAGAGAGACATAGAGAGGGACATATGGGGAAAAGGCGGTGAAATTAATAAATGCAATGGTGGTCAAGATTCTATTGGCTTATTATGGTATCTGATTATGGTAACTCCAAATAGAGTATGATCATAGGCTACTTAATAATGTAAAATTGGCAAGATCGCTTCTGTTGCGCATAGAACAGTTTTCCTTAGAAGCTGAATAATAATTCATATTTATTTAAAGAAAGAACATGCGTGCTGTTATATGGGAATGAGTTTATCTTTTGAACAAGTATGCCTTTCAAATACATAGTGAATAACAATAGGCATTTACTTGTTGCGCCATATGCAAAGGTTTTTTATAAAAGATGTATGCCTCATACCTGCATTGACTAAAATACCAATTGGGAACCTCGCAAAAATACTTATTGTCTTTCGAGCTAGATAGGAAGGAGCCCATAGTACTCTTCCTCTTTTGGATATATCTCGTATTGATAGAAAATGCTTAATAAAAGTATCGTTTAAATCAAAGGTTGTATGGTAATTCATTGCATGATTTTCATAAACAAAATATGAAATCTTGATTATATTTGATACTCTTTGTTCATCCTCATGATAATTCCCTAAGTACTTTTCCTAAACCTTTGAAGTACAAACGATCATTTTCTAACCCCACTCCGTGGATTGTTCTTACGGAACTTCTTTCCAGGTTATTGTGGTTTCTCATGATTTGCTAAGAGGATTATATGAAGTAAAGAGTACTGAAGACAAGCTTTGAAGATTGAAGAGTACACTCCGTGGATTGTCCTTACAGAACTTCTTTCCAGGTTGATGATTTTGGAGATTATATGAGCTAAAGAAAAGAATTGAATACCCGAAGTGAAGATCGAAGTAAAGAGTACCCCGTGGTTTTCTTCTGTGGAATGCCTTTCCAGGTTATTGCAATTTCTCATGATCTGATGAAGGATTAAATGAAGTGACGAAAAGCTTTGAGGACCAAAGATAAAAAGATATACCCTCGTGGATCTTGCTTGTGGAACTTCCCTCTAGGTTATTGAGTGATCGGAGGCTATTGTAGTTTATGAAGTGAAAACAATTATTGGACGAAGACCTGAAGTAGAGTTTGGACCAAAGATTGGAAGAAAAGACCTATCCACAAAAGTTCTAAAGACTGTCGAGACACGAGAGCGACTTCCTGCACTATAGCTGGAGGCCTACGTCCTACCGGCCGATCCGCACTGTAGCAGCGGCATATATTTATATTCACCTGTTCTGCACTGTAAAGGATTTTCGCATCAACGATCCGCACTGTAGCAAGCATCTTTGTATCATTCAAATTTTATTGGAAAACTTATGCTACATTTTCATCGTATCATTGAGCTTCGTCTGCATTTCGTGTATTACCGTTGTATTTGGACTTTCTTTCTCTTCCGACGCCTATGGTCTGACACATACGCATGTTCGCTCGAGGGTAGGGGCCTTACGACGATCGCCACACACCAGAGAGTGAGAGGCCGAGGCGCCCAGCATGCAGACGTCGCTTGTCAGACAGCGGGAATGGCGCACACCAGAGGGGGCGTGATCCAACCCCGCGCCTATTCTTCCTATTCGCTTGACCTCCTTCTTCCCGATACCGCAAGTTTCTTTACCTCCACAAGCTCAACCAATTGTTGAAAGAGAAAGCTCACTACCAAAGGAAGTCTATGTTCTGACTCCATAGATGACGAAGAACCTCTTTCAATTCAACAACACTCTCAAAAGTTCTTGCAGGAAATACAAGAAGAGAAATGGGCCAAGGAGAAGGATAATTCTGCTCCTATTCTTGAGATTGATGACCTTCATGATCAATTTCCACAAGAAATTCCATCTATTTATGGAGACCAAGTAGAGCAACAAGAGGAAGAAAGTTCAGTATTTGAATCCAATTCTTTACAAGAGTTTCCATACTTCACAGGCCTGTGGGAATCTAAATCTCTCCAGATCAGAGATCCCACAATATTGATAAGAAACGAAGACTCTGTGGTTCTAAGAAACACTGAAGTCGTTAAGAACACTAAGGTTTAGTGTCATCTCACTTTAGAAGAGCTGCTCAAAGTAAAACCTAAGTTATGGAAAACATGTGGCAAATTAGGTTCTAGAATTTGATTCCAAAATACCAAAAGCAGACTCTAAACAAAAATTACCGGAGATACCTGTAGATAAGATAGGGGACGTGAGCGAAGGGGAGGAAGGTAATACTTATCTTCCGATCACCTACTAAGGTTACACAACCAAAGCGATCATAGATTCAGGTGCTGATGTTGCTATTGCAACCACCTCCTTGTGGAAGCAATGGGGTAAACCTGCATTAAGACCAACTAGAATGAAGCTTTAGATGGCTGACGGCCATGTGGAAAGACCTCTAGGATTGCTAGAAGGGATAACTCTAACCACTTGTGGCATAGAGTTTGAGCACACCTTTGCTATATGTGCTTTGGTAAAACTGATACCTACGAAATGATCCTAGGAAGACCCTTCCTACGATAACCGCAAGTTGTACAGGATTGAGAAAACAACTCCTTATACTTGCAGTGCTTAGGGGTCACAAACAAGGTCAATTTGAAGGATTACACCTTTAGAGATGTACCACCCCTACAGTGGAATCCTATCCACAAGGAGAATGAAGATTCAATCTCTGTGCATTCTAAAAGTTCATCTGATACATCCTGGTTACATGAAGATACTCATTTGTGGATGTGCAAGGTTGCAAAGGAAGAGGAAAAATGCCTAAAAGCAAGAGAAGAAGGAACTTCTCAAGGCAATAGACCAGTCAAAGACCCAGCCTATACACAGATAATCTTTCCAGATGAGGAATTTGAACCTCATGGTTGGGCAAAAATCTTAGCCGCCATGGACATTGTTGTCAATGAAGAGCAATGGACACCTCATTGTGATGAGGAGGGTTATGATATTTCAGTTTCCATTTTTCAACCCATGCTAGAAGGATGTGACTTTAGTGACTTCATAAAAGAAGAAGAGAATGATGATGATCTAGAGTCCATTGTGATGGATAGTTGCTTTATTTGAGAGAAGCATTATCTAGAAGACATAGGAGTATTTACACAAAAAGAAGAAGAACCTCTCACAAGCATGAAAATGGTAAATTCAAAGGATGGAAGTGAAGGTGATCAAAAGAAAAATAAAAGAATATTAATGAAACAGGAAGAGGAGGAACCATTGTTTGAAGTACTAGAGAATCTCAAGAAATATGAAGTTGAGGACCGAAAAATTTAATTTGGTACGAATGCCTAAGAGAGAGGCCACAACAGGAGAAGCATATGATAACAAAGAAAAGAACAAAAAAGTCGTACTCACCATTGAAGAGAACGAAGAGAGATGAATGTACATAGGAGATGACCTAAGTAAAGAAGAGGAAGCAGAGTTGGTAGCCTTATTAAGGGAATATAGGGACGTGTTTGAATGGCACTATAGAGATTTGAAGGGAGTAGATCTGAA
Source organism: Ceratopteris richardii (assembly GCA_020310875.1). Lineage (NCBI taxonomy): Eukaryota > Viridiplantae > Streptophyta > Polypodiopsida > Polypodiales > Pteridaceae > Ceratopteris > Ceratopteris richardii. The sequence goes on from CM035427.1 coordinate 10,056,255, forward strand.
AATTTGTTCTCATATGATCCCCATGATAGCAGATGCCAAGCCCACCAAACATAAGCACTACACACGTAATGACACTTATGCAGCCAAAATAAAAGAAGAAATTGATAGATTGATTGAAGTTGGATTTATCTATGAGATTGAACATATGGAATGGGTGTCCCCCATCATTGTGGTGCCCAAGAAGAATGGAAAGTTGCGTGTATATATTAACCTTAAAAAAGTTAATGCTGCCACAATAAGGGATAGCTCTCTGCTTCCAATCATTGAACATTTATTGGAGTGTGTTGCAGGCAAGGAAGTTTATAGCTTCCTTGAGGGATTTTCAGGTTACAACCAAGTAGCCATTTCCTCGGAAGATCAACATAAAATGGCCTTTGCCATAGAGTGGGGAGTCTTTGCATTTCATGTGATGCCATTTGGGCTCACCAATGCACCTGCAACATTTCAAAGGCTCATGTGTCATGTCTTCAAAGAGTTCTTGCGAAAGAGCTTATAAGTATATGTGGATGATTTATGTGGTCATTCCCAACAAAGAAAACACCACATCCCTGAGCTCAGATGGATCTTCAACAAGTGTAGAGAATATCGAGTGTGTCTAAACCCAGAAAAGTGTGTATTCATGGTATGTCAAGGTAAAATCTTAGGTCATATTGTTTCTAAGAATGGAATATCAACAGTTGAGGACAAAGTAAGAGCCATAGCCGAGTTATTGAGGCCAAGGAATGTTAAAGAGGTCCAAGCCTTCATGGGTCACTATGGATATTATCGCAGGTTTATTCACATGTATGCAATCATAGCTAAACCTCTTTATGTCTTGTTGACGAATTTCGAATGCAATGATGAATGCAAAAATTCCTTCAATGAGCTGAAGAGATGTTTGTGCACAACAGGAATAATGACTACTCCTGATTGGAATAAACCATTCCATGTTCATGTAGATGCATCCAATCATGCAATACGATGTGTGCTAACACAACCCACAGGCGAATGAAATTTTTTACTTGCCTATAGTATATGCTAGTAGGCAACTGAATGCAGCTAAACGAAACTATATAACAATAGAGAGAGAGAAGGCTTAGGCATGGTATATGCCGTAAAGAAGTTTAGACACTATCTATTGGCTAACAAGTTTAAGTTTTTCAATGATCATCAAGCCTTATTATATTTGGTCAATGAACCTTGCAATACGGGATGCTTAGTAAGATCGTTCCTCTTAATAATTGAATATGAATTTGAAGTCATTGTTAGGAAAGGTAATGTTGGATTTTATTGACCTCCAAAGTATAGCTGGAAGTAGGTGGAACCCCCTAGGAACAAGTTGACCTTCTCACAAACTTCATCACAGAAAACCAGTCATGCTTGTAGAGCTTACTGTTCTCTAATGGCTTAGAATTTTTTAAAACTGTTTTAACCACATATACTAGAGACCAAGAGATTTCTAATGAGCCAAAGAACACTCAATTTGGATAAGTACACAAGGAGATATGACCTCTGCAAGTTGGAGGTTTAATGGAGACCTTTAGCAGGGGTGAAACCCGAGAACACACACTACTTGCAGAGAGTACTGCTCTCAGTTCACAAATCCAATGATTATGAAAATTGACAATATGAAAGTCCACAGTAAGGAATTTAAAATGAGCTATCAAACATGTAATTTGGATATACAATGAGGGAGATACAAACTCTACAATATCTGCATACAAAACTACAGCATCGTAGAGATACACATATGACTCTCTTGGACTTCCCACAAGATCACGACTTTTCTCCTCTTTTTATAGCATGGGGAACTAATCTAAAACCTTCCGAATACATTTAAATTCGTGGTAGACACTTGGATGGAGGTATTACATGACTCAAGTGCTCAAATAAGCAAAATATTGATGGACTTTGAGAACTATCCACATCGACCTTCCACTAGGACACCATTGCAGCTCCCTTATGACTCACTAATTTGACTCACCATGTTATAGAACTCACGTGGTATTTTGGCTATATTTTATGAATAATATGAGCCTTCTTGACGTATTTGAAGACTTCCCAAAGGTATTTACATAATTTGAAACTTGTACCCTACATAAAACAAATGTTCGCAACATTCTCCCCCTCAAGTTTCAAAGGGTATTTCCTTCATGCCAAGAATATAGTTGAATCTTTGAAGCTTTGATCCATCCAAGGATTTGGTGAAGATATCTGCAACTTGATCCTTTGTTCCCACAAAAGAAACTTGTACTTCATTGTTTATGGCCTTCTCTCGAACATAATGATAGTGTACTTCTATATGCTTTGTTCTAGCATGAGGTCATATGAATGCTGCTCAAGTTATCCCCATATATCAGTGGTACATCAACCTGCACATTCAAATCATGAAACAACTTTTTAAACCACATAACCTCAGTAGTAGCCAATGCTAAACCTCTATACTCAGCCTCTGTAGAAATAGGATTTGAGGTCATATGAATGCTGCTCAAGTTATCCCCATATATCAGTGGTACATCAACCTGCACATTCAAATCATGAAACAACTTTTTAAACCACATAACCTCAGTAGTAGCCAATGCTAAACCTCTATACTCAGCCTCTGTAGAAGATAAAGCAACTGTAGGCTGTTTCTTTGAACTCCATGTTAATGTCTTGTTTCTTGCTATTACCACATATCCACTTGTGGATCTTCTATCATCTTTGCTTCCAACCCAATCTACATCACTAAAGACTTTAAGAGTTAGATCAGCATCATGACTATAAAATAATCCTTCGTTCATGGTACCTTTCAAATAGCTAAGCACTCTTTTTGTTGCATGCATATGAGGTACTCTAGGTTCATGCATAAACTGTGACAATACTCCCACTGCATAGCATATATCAGGTTAAGTTTTTCTTACATAAATCAAAGATCCTACCATGGATCTATATGCATTAATATCATGCAACTCATCACCTTCCTTTGCACTCAACTTTACATTACATTCCATTGGAGTAGAAACAAATTTACATTCCTGCATACCAAACCTTTTCAGCATATCACATATATACTTTCTCTGTATCAACCACATACCTTCATCGCCATACACAATTTCAATCCCAAGAAAGTATCTAAGCAAACCAAGATCTGAAATTTTAAATTCTTTTCCCAAATTACCTTTTATCTCATCAATTGCTTTTGCATCATTCCCTGTAATCAAAAAGTCATCCACATAAATGCATACATAGACACACATGTCGTCTACATATTTTACATAAAGTGAAGGATCAACATGACTCGTTGTGTATCCTTGCAGCATAAGATACTTTACCAACCTTGCATTCCATGCCCTTGGTGCCTATTTAAGACCATACAATGCCTTCTTTAACCTGCATACATGATTAGGACATTTTGCATCCACATAACCATCTGGTTGTAACATATACACTTCTTCACTTAACTCGCCATTAAGAAAGGAATTCTTTATATCGAGTTGATATATATACCATCTTTTACTTGCAGCTAAAGCCAACAAAGTTCTCACTATTGCCATGTTTGCTACTGGACTAAATGTTTCCTCATAGTCCAATCCTTGAGTTTGATTATATCCTTTTGCTACAAGTCTCGCCTTATATCTTGACACGCTACCATCACTATTTCTTTTAATCTTAAAAACCCACTTGCAACCAATTACCTTATGTTTTGGTGTCTTTGGAACTAAATTCCAAGTCTTGTTATCCTGTAGTGCTTCCATTTCTTCCCTCATTGCTTTCTCCCACTTTTCATCTTCTTTTGCCTCCTCATAACATGTGGGTTCATTTTCCTGCTCAACTTTTGTCATAAAAGCATAATGAGTATTCATGAAAGATTCATAAGTATACCTTTGAGGTTGCTTACTCACTCTTGAAGTTCTTCTTACCTCTAATGTAGATGCTCTTCCTTTCTTATTAGGAACCTTTGATGATTCTCCATACCCACATACATCACTAATTTCCTCTCCTTCATCATTAACTTCAACAAGTTTGAGTTTACCTTTACTTTTAACACTTGGAGGTGACTCTTTCCTTAATCTTCCATTGAAAGGTAGCTCTCTTTCTTCATCCAAACCAGTTTTCTCATCACTTAAACTTCTTGTGGGCTGAGGTGAGCACTCATCTCCTTCACCTGTATCTTCTTCATCTCCATTTATGAACTGCAAACTTTTCTTATCTACATACCATGAAAGTGATTCATCAAAATTTACATCTCTTGAAACAACCAGCTTATTGGTTTGAGGATTATAACATCTATATCCTCTTTGAGTATCTGCATAACCAATAAATATACACTTTTCTGATTTCACATCAAGTTTTGATCTCACTTCACTAGGTACATGTACATAACATACACAACCAAATACTTTCAAATGACTTACACTTGGTTTTCTTCCATGCCATACCTCATATGGTGTCAAATGATGAACTCCAGCAGTAGGTACTCTATTCATAATGTACACACTTGTGCTAACAGCTTCAGCCCAAAAAGAATTAGGCAAACACATATCATTTAGCATGCTTCTAGATGCTTTTGCGATGATTTTGTTTCTTCTTTCAGCGACTCCATTTTGTTGTGGAGTATACCTGCATGTAACTTCTCTTTTGATACCTTCATCATACAAAAAATCAGTAAAATCTTGAGAGAAATACTCTCCCCCTCCATCGGATCTTAGCTTCTTAACATATCTTCCTGTTTGCTTCTCGACGAATGATTTAAAATTTTTGAAACAATCAAAGACTTCACTCTTATGTTTAATGAAATACACAAATGTCATTCTACTATGATCATCAATGAATGATACATAGTACTTATTACCATCCAAGGATGCCTCTTTAGTAGGACCCCATACGTCCGTGTGTATAAGGTCTAGCAATCCACTGCTTACATAGCTTGAATGCTTGAAAGGCTATCTACTCTGCTCACCCATTTGACATGCTTCACAAAGATGCACCATATGTTGCTTAGTAAGATCAGGTAATCCTTCAACAATCCTCTTCTTTGATAGCTCCTTTAACCTATGTACATTCATGTGTCCAATCCTTTTGTGCCATAGATCAAGCTCTGCTATTCGATGCATACCATAAGAGAAATAGTTTGTATGATTTGGATTTACCTTGAATGTAAACAATCTACCTTTTTTTTTACCTCTAGCAATTAACCTCCTTTGCTTTGGATCCTCAATGAAGCAACCTGCATGATTAAATCTTATTTGCAAACCTTTTTCTACCATTTGACCAACGGACATCAGATTCTTAGTAATCGTTGGCACATAAAGTACATCCTTCAAGCAATTTGTCTTGCTGTTATCTTGCATAACAACATCTCCAACCTGCATAATCTTATGTGTGTATCATCTCCTGTTTCAACATGACCTTTACATGAAGGATTATGCATATTAGAAAACCATGAAGCATCATGTGACATATGGTTAGAGCAACCACTATCTACATACCATACATCACTATTGCAATTCATCTTATTTTCTACATTCATCATAAGAAGAGAATCATAATCATCACTTTTACCTTCAACTGCATAATTTCCTTGTTGTTTACCTCTTCTTGAATAGCCTCCTCTTCGATTACCACCTTGATTATTTTCATTTTGATAACAATCTTTGGCATAGTGTCCATACCTTCCACATATATAGCAATTGTTGTTATCTTCACTCCTTTGTCTTTGATTGTAGTTGTAGTAGACTCTCGTACCTCTAGCGCTTGATCTTCCTCTTCCTCTTGTGTTGAAGAAGCCACTTGAAGTCCCTTGATCATCGCTTCTTCTTCCTCGACCTCTATTTGAACCTCTTCTTCGTCAGTTTCCACCTCTTGATGATCCTACATAAAGAGCTTGTCCTTGAGATCCTTTTTTATTTTAAGTAGAACCATTTAGATTCATCTCCTCCGTGACCATAAGAGCGAAAAGCTGATCAAAGTTTGGTAGTTCTCCTCTAACATAAACTGAAGTAATGAATGGTTTCCATCTCTGATCATCCTTGAGTCCGTTGAGAGTATGTGCAACCAAGTCATTGTCCTCCACATGAGCTTGAATTGATCCTAGTTGATCTGCAATCTCTTTAACCTTCAACAAGTAATCATTGACCGATGTCCTTGTATCTTTCTTTATATTATTCAACTCATTTTTGAGTTGAATCTTCCTTGCTCTTGTACCTGTAGCATACAACCTTTCCAATGCAACCCAAACATCTCTACTTGTGTCTAGATCTTGTATGTGTCCTACCATTGAATCTTGAATATTTTGTGATAAAATGAATATAACCCTTTTGTCTCTTTCATTCAAAAGTCTAAACTCCCTCAATTGTTGCTGATTTGGATCCTCTGGTAATATAGGTCTGATATCCGTTCCATCAATCAAACCATACAAGCCTCTACCTTGCAAGTATGTTGTGATTCTAAATCGCCATGCTTGATAGTTGTTCTTATCAAGCTTCTCTATTTGTGCATGTTGATCACCCATTGTGTAAATACTAAACTTCCTCCTTCAACTCTCCTTTTGGATATATGTGATAAGAAGAAGTATGAGATTTACCTTTGTAATAAAGTCTATGCACCTTTCTTTGCTTGGATGTTGCTTGAGATGCTTCTTTGCTATCTCCTTCTACCTTTGTGTAGTGTCGATGATGAACGGCTGCTCCAATAGCTTCAAATTCTTCATCAAGGTATTATAACAGTCTCCAAGCTTCCATTCCTTGCTCTGATACCAATGTTGGATTTTATTGACCTCCAAAGTATAGCTGGAAGTAGGTGGAACCCCCTAGGAACAAGTTGACCTTCTCACAAACTTCATCACAGAAAACCAGTCATCCTTGTAGAGCTTACTGTTCTCTAATGGCTTAGAATTTTTTAAAACTGTTTTAACAAAATATACTAGAGACCAAGAGCTTTCTAATGAGCCAAAGAACACTCAATTTGGATAAGTACACAAGGAGATATGACCTCTGCAAGTTGGAGGTTTAATGGAGACCTTCAGTAGGGGTGAAACCCGAGAACACACACTACTTGCAGAGAGTACTACTCTCAGCTCACAAATCCAATGATTACGAAAATTGACAGTATGAAAGTAGACAGTAGGAGCTTTAAAATGAGCTATCGAACATGTAATTTGGATATATAATGAGGGAGATACAATCTCTGCAATCTCTGCATACAAAACTACAGTAGTGTAGAGATACACATATGACTCTCTTGGACTTCCCACAAGATCACGACTTTTCTCCTCTTTTTATAGCATGGGGAACTAATCTAAAACCTTCTTAATACATCTAAATTCGTGGTAGACACTTGGATGGAGGTATTACATGACTCAAGTGCTCAAATAAGCAAAATATTGATGGACTTTGAGAACTAGCCACATCGACCTTCCACTAGGACACCACTGCAGCTCCCTTGTGACTCACTAATTTGACTCACCATGTTCTAGAACTCACGTGGTATATTGGCTATATTTTATGAATAATATGAGCCTTCTTAAAGTATTTGAAGACTTCCCCAAGGTATTTACATAATTTGAAACTTGTACCCTACATAAAACAAATGTTCGCAACAAGTAAGACCACCTGAGAGCGGATCACCTTTCTCGCATCACTTCAGGAGAGCCACCACAAGGAGTGTCTGATGAATTGCCCGACACTTATCTGCTCAATCTAGAAGTTGTTCCTAAATGGGCGAATAAGTTCGTACCAGTCCTCACCTTTGGACCTACAAATAAGAATGTGAAGACGAACAAGGATGAAATTATACGATCACAGATATATCAAATATTAGTAGGAAGCATGTATAAACAAGATACGAAAGGTGTTCTTGCTTGTTGTGCCGAGGATGATGAACATAGTAGTTGGTTGCAACAAGCCCATGAAGGATTTCTAGGGAATCACTATTCTAAACAACAAACATTGCAAAATCTAAAAAGTTTAGGACTGTATTGGCCTACTATGGATAAAGAAATACATGAGTGGATTAATAATTCTTCAGGGTGCCAGGAAAAACCTCCAATAGAACATGCTACACTTTATCATGTGTCATTAATTCTAGATTGGAGCGCTCTCAACACCATGTGCAAAAGAGATATCTTCATAGAGAGTCATGGGACATAGTGTGTTGGGCTTGGCTTGGATTCCCATCTCCAAACCATCTTCATGCTTCCGTTGCAAGGTATCTTCAGATTTGTTTCAAGCGAACGAATAAGCAGTAGGCTTTTCCGAAAGCATTCAATGTAGGTGGACATAGTATCTCCATATTTCCATCCAAACGTTGTCCATGATCGATGAGCATGTAAGTGGAACTGAGGAGGAAGGAAGGACTATCTGATCTTTTCTTGAAATGCTTCCCATGTGGTGGGGGGTCAGTGCTATGTTGTAAGAGATTCCACCATAATTCGGCCTTACCCACCAAATAATTAGTAATGAATTTCACTTTCTCAATTTTAGAATATGATTCGTGAAAATAAAAATCATCATGTTGGGCTAAGCTTGAGAGAACAAGTTGACCATCCTTTCACTCATTGAATCGAGAAAATTGGAAATTTTTGGCACCAATCTTGGAATGCATGCCTTCCTCTTGAGTGGTGATAATGGCCTTCAACACCCTAACTAGGTTATTTCCGTCACTTTGAAATTGTTGGAGTGAAAGCTATTAAGCCTCTCAAGAATCAGAAGAAGTAAATTTGTGGAGCTCCATCTTTTGCTCCTGGTCTGGTTTTTTTTCTCTTTTCATCTTCTTTAGTTATAAATGTTGTCAAACTTATTTCTTTCAACATGGAAGGTCTTACTAACCCCGTTCAAGGAAAAATTATCAACAACTGGCTAAAGGATTCCTCTTTTGTACATGATTTTATTTGCTTGCAAGAACTCAAAATTGGGGGCTTCTTGCTTAGAGAAATCAATGGGTAGCCATGAAATGCAAAGATCCCTTGAAAGTTATTGTGGTTTTTGTGTATGTTGCCAATAATGCTATGGACAAAACTAGATGTTGGGAAAAAATCATTATGTTACCAGTGATATTATCTTGACTGTTGATTTCAATATGGTCACCAATCCTGCTGATAGATATGGTAACAGAGATAATGTGTTGGTTGGCAAAGAAAACGAGTGTTGGTTTAACTTGGTCAATTCTCACAACTTGTTTGACTTGTCTATTAATTTTGGGCATACTTGGAATAATAGAAGTATTAACAAAAAGCTTTCTGCCACACTAAATAGATTTTATATGAATTTTTCTAGGTATCAAGAGTTGTGGAATAGTAGTTGTGAGTTAGACCAGTCCCTTCAGCTTTCTGACCATGTTCCTCTGATTGTCAGGTTGTATAGAAATAACCCTGATTACAAAGCTGGTTGGCCTCATTTGGACGTCTCTTTACTTAGAATTCCATATGTGAAAAAGCAAATTGAAGACGTTCAACAATCACTTTGCCAAAGATATTTCTCCCTTCTTGGCTTGGGAGTTAGCTGCCAAAGAGATTCAAAGAGTGCTCACTACCTTCAAGCAAAAATCTAAGGCTATTAGGTACAACAGAAGGATGATGATATTAAAAGAGATTGAAAAAATTAAGTGTTTTAATATTAGTAACACTTCTATTAGTCAAAAGGTCCTAGAGCTTGAGGATAGATTAAGGTATGAGGACCACCTTCTTGCTAGTGGTGCTCTTGTCACGTCTAGAGAATTTTGGGCTAGGAAAATTGACAAACCTAATAAGCACATGTATGATCTCAGGAGGAAAAAGAAAGCTAGAGATTTTATTCCTATGCTTAAGAAAATTCTTGTGGGTATGCTTCTTCTATGAAGGAGAACTTATAGGAGGCTTTAAGCTTCTTTACCAATGTCTTCTCTATGCTTCCCAAGAGAGGGGAGCATATCCAGAGTGTCAAGGCTACTATTTCTCTTAAAAGGAAGAAAATGATTCCTAATAGTTTGGTCTCCCTCCTGGATCTCCCCCTCTCTACTTGTGAGGTTAGAGAAACCATTAGTATACTGAAACCCTATAAGTCTCCTAGACATGATGGTATTCCCAATGAATTCTTTCAAGAGTTTAAGGAAATTTTGGTGCCCATTATTCTCTTGATCTGGCAAGAAGCCATTAGAAGATGTACTCTTTCTACCTTTATCAATAATGGAGTTATTAAATTAGTGCAAAAACAAGGACCTAAGGATGATCTTAACAATTGGAGACCAATCTCTTGTCTGACTTCTTTGTACAAAATTTATGTTGCCATGCTTGCTAGAAGGTTGAGTCCCTTAATGGATAATATCATTCTCCCTGAGCAAAAGGCTTTATTAAAGGTAGATATATTCTTGATGCCATCATATCCATTTGGGAAGGTCTTGATTATGCTAAAGAGATCAACTTAGATACCTACTTCTTTAAAGTTAACTTTGATAAAGTTTATGGTAGGATTGAGTGGGAGTTTATCCTTCACCCTCTCCATGACATTGGAGCTAGTAAAAGATTTATCAAGTTTGCTAGTGTGCTTTTTGGAAATGCTCACGTTAAGATTGCTATGAATGGTCATCTGTTTGCTCCCTTCAAGCTTTGTAGGTCTATAACACAGGGATGTCCTCTTGTCCCCCTCCTTTTTTCCATTACTAGTGATGCTCTGGGTTGGTTAGTTAGAGTCTGTATTGATCAAGGCTCTATCCAAGGTATTGAGATTCCTAATGCCCCTTCCCACCTTTGTCTCCAAATGTTTGCTGATGATACTAACATGATTGTTAGGACTGATGATTTCTGTGCTTCCAACTTTCTTAACTGTTTGAACTTGTTTTGCATAGCCAATGGTTCAACTGTTAATCACAGTAAAACTAGTTTTTATGCCTCTAACAAGTTCATTCTTGATTGTGTTAAGACTGCAGGTTGTGATATCATCAAGGAAGGTAAAATCTTCAGACTGTTGAGTATTCCTATGAGATTTCAAATTTCTAATGAACAAAGATGGAATTGGGTTATGGATATATTTTGAGCAAAAATCTTCAAGTGGATGGATCTATAGCAAAAGATATCACAAAGATATTTTTTTCTTAAACATTAGATTTTACCTACCCTGAATTATTATCGGGCTTGTTGGCGGCCTATTAAGAAATAGCTCGCTCAAGCCATCTCTCTGACCAGGAGGTTTTTGTGGGGTGGTTCCAAACTTCCAAAGGCTGCTTGGAGCATATGTTGTATGAAGAAATCAGAGGGCAGCCTTGGTTTAATCTACCCTTCTAGAATGGTTACCTAGATGGCTGCCAAGTGGATACCAAGAGCTACTCTGAGGATTTTTTGGCGTGTCTAATTATGCGAAGTGTAAATAAGTTTTGTTTAAAAAGTAATAAGAATTGGTCTAACTTTCAATTGTGGGATATTGTGATCTCTCCTGTTGCTTTTGTCCTAAAAGGTAGCAACCTTATCTGCAACTTCTAAAAAGCTTGGATGTTGGTAAAGGAAAACTATTCTTTGTCTTTTTGGTAAACTAATAATCTTTCCTTTTTCTTGGAGGACTCTGTGGATAAGCTAGATTGATAATCCTAACAATGCCTCCTTATTTATAAGAATGAATAAGTATTAAAAAAATGGCTTTTTAATTGGTAGAGTCTATAAATGAACGAAGCTGTGATTGAAGACAATGAAATTATGGAAATAGACTCTTTGTCCTTGTCTTGTAAACAATTAAGTAAAGATAAGAATCTGAAGCTCCTAGAAAAGCTGGATTGCAACCTTTTAGAGAAACAAGTCTCTATGAGTGAAGTGGCTAAACACATGTTCTTCAACTTCAAAAGAACTTATACCAACATTAAGACTCTCATTGGAAGAAATTTGGGTAATATCATTGGTAAAGTGATTGGGAAAAAACATAGGAGTGGATTCAATCCCAAATGGGATCCTCAGACCCTTGTTGAAGTGGATATTTTTGAAGACTTGAAATCCCTCCTATATATTGAAGATAGCTAATCCATGAACAAAAAATAGTGTACAAAAATCTTCCCAATGCTTGCTTCAACTGTTTGAAGAAAGGACACGTGCTACCTACTCAATCTCAGCCTATCTATGGTAATGTTTCTAAACATTCTTCCTCTTTAGATGAAGACTCAGAACCTGATGTCTCTAAAGAAGTTGTTTTCACAACACAACGTAACCAACATGATATGGAAAAATACAAGAAAGATCATCAGTAGCATGGGAAGAGCATGGATGTGGAAATGCACCAGGCTACCGATTCTATGCCTAAGAAAGTCTCTCATGGTAAAAGTAAAAGGAAAGACACAGTCAGTGTATCTACTTCTACCCTTAAGCCCCCCAAAAATCATAGAAAATGATCTTTGTTTCTGTTGATCATCCTTCTTTCCTGGTTGTTTGATGGATACTCTTAAAGTTATTTCTTTTAATGTGAAAGGGTTTACTCACCGAGTTAGGGCTAAGGTTTTTAATCAGTGGCTTAAAGATATGTTCTATGATCCTGATATCATTTGTCTAGACGAGTTAAAAACAGGTGGATTCAATCTTCAAACAAATTTTAACATTGCCTCTAGTAGACATAAATGGTTTTTTACCAATCATATTTGTGGAAAGGGAGGTGCTGCCATAGGTGACCTAGCGGTTGATAAAGTATTATCTAGCAATTCTAGCTGACGGATTGCTTTAAAGTGCATGTACCCTCTCAATTTTACTTTTTTTAGTCTATATGCTGCTAATAATGTTGTTGACAGATGTAGCTACTGGACCAAACTTGCTACTCTTATTGATGATGTGATGATTGCTAGTGATTTCAATGTGGTTGTTCATGCTATTGATAGACAAGGTAATGTTGGCAATGTAATGCAGGGTAACGAGAAAAGTTAGTGGTTTAACATGGTAACTTTGCTTAATCTTATTGTGCAAGAGAACAAGGATTACGACCACCACATGCTAGAGAGATGACTCTCCTCCCAACCAAATGCCTCTATATATAGCTCTCTCTAGGGGACTGCCTTCTTCAGCAGGTGGATACTAACCATCCAAGTGTCAGCCATGTAACTAAAGGTGTGCCAAGTGTCCCAGTTAACCAGGGTTAACTCAAGTGGATGCTTCTAGAAGGCTCTAGAGCTCTTTGGGCAAAACACTCTCCCCATGTACCCCATGGGGGTTGAACCCAAGACCTCCTCCTTCACACCCTTGAGTTTTAACCACTAGGCTAAGTGGATTACTTGGTTACAAGACTAAATGACCTTCTAGTAAGTCTAGACTCGAGATCTTTGGTCATACACACGGGTGACCAAACGATGTTTGATTTCAGATCTGTCTGAACCAGTCAGACCCTTAGATCATAGACTTACTTTATTACATTCTTCCCCCCTTGGAAAATATTTTTGTCCTCGAACATAGAGCTATATATCTATTGTAGGTAACCCCTGAGCCTCATGTTCTAAAATTGGAAGAACATGTCTCATCTCTGTGGTGGCATTCCTGCGCAAATGATTCAAAAAACTATCTCGTTTTTCACTTTGATAAAATATTCAAAGTACAAAATAATGAATGAATAATAAGGGTGGATGTAAAAACATTCCTAGCCAATTCACAGTTTTTGGATGTGCGATCTAGGCACAAACATGTGAACTAGATGGATTCAAATTACTAGTTCATTTCTAGGCATAACTGGTGCATGGACTTAGTAATGAAGGTGGGATTCTTATCCCTTGCAAGACTTTGAGAACTCTTCATTCACTTGAATTTGTTTTGGAGAATTTTGAAGTTTGGTTGTCCCAAACATCTAACTTAGATGTTTGTGCAATGGTTTACTTTGATCCAATAGTTACTTGATTTTTTTCACCCGACTAGAGGATTACTTTGTCCTGATGAGTTTAAAAATCCTAGGTAAACTGTAAGAGAAAGTTACCATTTTCTTTGAGTCAACCATACTATAATTTTCCCAATACAAATTTGCAATGAAATTTGTCCAACTTAAGATACTATTCTCAAAGAGTAGTTTTTAACTAAAAGTTCTTGGGAATTGTCAATCTGTTGAGAAATTTCTAACTTCTCTATTCTAGAGTATACTGGACTCTAGGAAATCATTTATGCTATAACTTGAAACAAACAGGTATTGAAGCATTTTTTCAACAGGAAATCTATTTCAATAGGTATTGAAGCATTTTTTCTATCTTTAAGAGAAATAATCTGGATTTTCAAAAAGATTCAAGACAAATCAAAAACATCATCCAACCACAAAATACTAGTGTGGTAACCAGAGCCAGAGCCCATATTTCCTTAAAGAAAAAAAATGATCTCTCCGGCCATGGCTTCAATCCTGGACCTGCACCTCACTGCTGGTGAGATGAGAGAAACCATTCGTAAATTGAAACCCTGCAAATCTCTTGGTCTTGATGGTATACCAAATGAATTCTTTCCGGAACTGGTTGATTTGATGGTGCCCATTGTTCTCTTGGTGTGGCAGGAAGCCACTAGGAGAGGGAGTCTTTCTACCTTCATCAATTCTGGTGTGATCAAATTGATTCATAAAAAAGGGTCCAAGGATGATCTTAACAACTAGAGACCTAACTCTTGTCTGAATTCTTTGTATAAAATTTTTGCTTCCAACCTAGCTAGGAGACTAAGCCCTATCATGGATTCCATCATTTTTCTTGAACAAAAAGTTTTCATCAAAGGTAGGTTTATTTTGGATGCCATAATTTCTGTTTGGGAAGGTCTTGAATATGCCAAAGATCAAAATATATATTCCTCCTTTTTTATAATTGAGTTTGATAAGGCATATGATAGAATTGAAAATGACTTCATTCTTCAGTCTTTACATAATGTTCCTCTTGAGAAAAAGTTCATTAAATTCACTAACATACGTTTTGGAAATGCTAATTCTAGATTTGCTATGAATGGCCATATTTCGGATTCCTTTAGACTTTGTTGGTCTATCAGACAACGTTGTCCTTTAGCCCCTCTCATTTTTGCTATCACTAGTGACAGCTCTAGGATGGTTGGTTATAGATTTGTTTTGAAAAAGGTACTATCAAGGGTCTTGAAATTCGTGGTTCCCATTCCCAACTTGGTTTGCAGATGTTTGCCGATGATACTAACATGATTACTATTGCTGATGACATGTCTGCTGAGAATTTTTTGAAATGTCTTGTTATTTTTTGTACCGCCAATGGCTCTATTGTTAATCATCATAAATCTGGATTTTTTGCTACTAATGATTTGGTTCCTTGCTGTGCGACAGATAAGAAGTGCAATGTTATAAAAAGAGGTGTTATTTTTAGATTACTAGGTATTCTTATCAGATTTGATGTGACTATGGAACAAAGATGGAATTGGGTTATGGAAAAATTCAAAGTAAAAGTTTTTAGATGGATTGGGATGGAGTAATCTCTTACTCAAAGAATTTTTGTGCAAGCACTACATTGTACCATCTCTAACTTATTTTTTGTCTTGTTGGCAGCCTTATAGGAAACATCTTAATCAAGTTGTGGCCTTTGCCAGAAGGTTCCTATGGGGTGGCTCACCTCTCACTAAAAATATCCCTCAGGTAGGTTGGAACATATGTTGTCTAAGGAAAGAGGAAGGTGGAATGGGACCCATATGTCCAACCAAGATAGCTAACCAGATGGTTGCTAAGTGGATCTTCAGGTCTACTACATCAAGTGACTTTTGGGCTAATCTTATCAAAAGGAGCATATCCAAATTCCATATTAAAGGCTTTAAAAGTTGGTATAATTTTGATCTTTGCGACATTGTTGTTTCCCCTCTGCCCTATGTTCCTAAAGGAAGTACTCTCGTCTCCTCCCTCTGGCCTGGTTTAAAGTTAAGGAAAATTACTCTTTATCTTATAGATTTTCTAATAACTCATGGTATATTATGCAGGACTCCATGTGGGTGGGATGGTTTAAGGATAACTCTCTTAATATTATAGCTAATAAATGTAGAAAAGATGGCTTTTCTAATTGGGCCTCTCTTTGGAGATCTGATGGACTTCTGAACTAGCAAGCCCTTCTTAGTACCCAAGGGCTCTCTACTGCATGCAAGCATCTTCTTGTTAAGAAATTGGAATGGCTCATTGACAACTTTCTATTTATCTTGAATGCAGATATGTTCATATGCATCAAGTGGCTGAAGGAATGTAAAGGAATGTATTGCAGATATAAAAAGTCTTATACTTCAATCCAACTTATTGTGTCGAGACTTAATAAAAGATGGGGTGTTTCTTGGCCTTGTCACCAGTGGAGATATCGGTTCATGTTGATATGGGCATTTTCTTCAAACATCAAACACCTTCTGCTGCTATGGATGATTCTACACAGAGCCATATGGACAAGAAAAAAAGCTCTTCAATGTAATATTGGTGATGGCAAATGTACTACGTGTGGAGCTCTCGAGGATTTGGAACATGTTTTTCTGGAATGTCCTAAAGCTGCCAAATATTGGAAAAGGTTTAATGATTTCTATCTTGCAATGGGGGACCCTTCTTCTTCACCTAAAGAAGTGCTGCTAGGAGAAAGTTCTAGATTTGAAGTTGGAATCTGGTAATTGCTTAGAACTCAATGTATCTGGTTCATTTGGAGAGAGGAAAATGAGAGAATCTTCTTTAAGATTCCAAAAGATTTTCTGTACACCTGTAATCGAAAGATTATAGGTATCATTGTCTCTTGTAGGTCCTACATGTCTTCTGCCCCTTGTAACTCCAGACCTTGGAGAACCATTTGTAGAAACAGCAGTTACAGTCATTGAAAAAAGGTTGTTTTGTAACTCCAGACCTTGGAGAACCATTTGTAGAAACAGCAGTTACAGTCATTGAAAAAAGGTTGTTTTGTCTTTGAACTCAGGGAAAAGACTCTGTCTCATAGAGTTCTTATCATCTACTATGTAACTTTGCCAGCAGTCTTTTTTTTTTTTCTATCTTGGCTCCCCTTGTGGGTTTGTACTCTATAACCTTTTAATCTAATTTTGCTATCTTCCCAAAAAAAAATCCTGTTCCTATGCTTTTCGTCGATTCTTGAGCGGGTTGGGCCAACACTATGAGTGGACTATCGGAGTTGTGTTGAAGGAGTCCCTATTACCTAAGGGTCAATTCAGACTATTCCGGAGGCACAAGATGGTTTCTTCGTCGAGGATCACTTCCTCCGCCTTAACTAATTCACACAGAGCGGCATTCTAATGAGATTAGAATTCATCCCTATCGTTGAATGATGAGAGAGAAATTTTCTGACCATAGATTGATGATGTTCCACCAGTCGCTATTTCGTTCCGAGGGGTAGAGCTGCCACAGTCTTCTGTGGGTCCGGAATCAGTGCATTTTTTCTAGGACGAATCAGTGTATGCCACATAGAAATACATCAGAACTATCCTGCTGCCGCCGCTCAGTGTGAATCCACACTAATACCTATCTGCTGTCACATCCAATATTACTCCATTTAAAAATGAACGGCACAAAATGCACAGCATGGGTTGTCAGCCTGTCAATGCTATAACAGTGGGACCACGTTGGAAACAAAAGTCCTTTTCATCACTTTAAATGTAACGTGGGTATTCAACATTACTGTCCATCCTCGATTCTCAAACACAGACCTTATCTTCGCTTTGTGACAAGAAAGAGACGAGAAAACAATACAATGTATGCTCGTCAAAGGCCTACACTCACTTTTGTGAATACAATATAATTTTCTTTCTTCACATTTTTTTTTTTTTTTTTTTGAGAAAACGGGAAGAATAAAATTGATGATATCAAAAAATTACAACCTTAGACGAACACATCTCAGGAGAGAGGGGAAGACCTCACTTGAGATAGTGACTGACATAATCATCAAGGTAAGTGATCATGTCACACCTGGGTTTTGAATACATAAGCAGGAGTTTGTCTTTCCAAACATTGTACCGATTATTCTTCATGATCTTAAAGGGGCACAAATGGACAATATTCGAGCTCTGACAAGAGGTATGGTAGTAACTAAGGATTTTCTTCAACCCTATGAGACAGGAGTAAAAGTGATCTTTACAATTTTTTCTAAAGATGGCATAATTCCTATTCTTCCAAATAGACCAAAAGAGGTGGTTTCTGATAATCTGCCACAAAAGGATGTCCATGCCACAAGATTCACCAAGCAAAATGTCTTTACAGCTGGGAATTTTGAGACCCTGAATCTGACAGAAGGACCAGATACCCTCCCAGTATTTGACAGCAAATTTACACTTGATAAATAGATGATTCAAGTCCTCTTCTTTACCACAGAGCTTGCAGAGTCCAGGATCAATTTTAAACTTCCTAGCATGACAACCAGTCCAGACACCCTTGTGGAGGATGAGCCAATTAAGAGTGGATTGTTTGTTGGACATAGAGAAGGCCCAAGCACACTGAAACCTATACTTCCATTGAAGGTGGGTCCATTGAATATCCCATTTCTTGTTCAGTTTTCCAGAGATCTCCTTAATGCTTCTGACTCTTCTCCTGTAGGAACAAAACATATCCTCAGCCAAGTCATGGAGAGTGATCTTTTTCTTCCATAAGTTGGCCTCCATCTTTTCCAGCAGCTGCTCTTTCTTGCCCAGGAGAATCTGTTTACACAAGACAGACAAACCTTCAGAATCAAGGAATACAATGAATACAATGTATGCTCTTCAAAGCCCTACACTCACTCCACTGAAATTGCCTATATGATCCATTGGACAAGAAACTTTTGTGAAAAAAGCATGTCAGTACAAAGGAAAAACAAACAAAAAAAATATTGTCATATGCTTCGCCTTAATTTTAGGTCATCTCCAAAATGAGTGGG
The DNA here is from genome assembly GCA_020310875.1 of Ceratopteris richardii. Taxonomy (NCBI): domain Eukaryota; kingdom Viridiplantae; phylum Streptophyta; class Polypodiopsida; order Polypodiales; family Pteridaceae; genus Ceratopteris; species Ceratopteris richardii. The sequence goes on from CM035427.1 coordinate 10,074,993, forward strand.
CCAACAATGCAGGTGGTGTTGGAGTTCTGACTCCCGAGTCCCAAGCGCCAAGAATGAAAGATAATGTGTTGTCATTCCTAGTCCAATGTGGTCTCACTGTTATGACAATTTTTTTTGAGAGAACAGAGAAAGTAATAAATTAAATGGGAAGTGTTACAAGAAAGTAATAAATTAAATAGGAAGTGTTACATATGTAAGGTCAAATGAGACACGACACCATCAAAGTGGTGGAATTACAAAATACTATAAGCCATTCAGAATCTCTCAGGAGCATACAATTTCAAGAGTTCCCTTCTCCAATTTTGGTAGGGGGCTCGATTACAAAATCTGTTGAGATTAAAGCCATCAGGCCGAACCTCCTCAGTACAGTTAATACACCATTTGGAGATTTTAGACAATTCAAATTTGCAAATGATTGTATAATTCTTAGAACCATTCTGAAACACTCTCTAATTCTTGCTTCTCAAGATGTTCCACAGTATGGTTGACCTCCAGAGGTGCCATAGGGCAGCATCAAATTTGCTACAAACACCAATCAAGGCTTCTTTTTTACTGATGAGCGTCATACCAGTAGTTTGGCAACTACTTTTAATTAACTTCCAGAAGCTTTGGGCATGCCTGCATTGAAGAAGAAGGTGTTCTAGGTCTTCAAGTTGCCCACAAAAGTGACACTTCCCATCCCCTTTATTACAAATCATTACTCTCTTTCCAATCCATATGGCATTATGGAGAATCATCCAATGTAGAAAGGAATGATTAATCTTGCAAGGGAAAGCCCATAAGAGCTTCGAATATGTAGTTCCACTGGTGGTCAGCCCATTGAGCTCCCCATCTTCGATTTAACTTTTTGAAAATGTCAGAAATAGTTGGGTGATTCTTCTTCTACCGAAAGTAAATATCTTCTACCACCTTGGTGATGTCGATAGGTTTGAAAATGCAAAAGTTAGCAGCAAGCAGGTCCAACTTGTTTCTTTGCAGCAACACCTGTTTACAAGACAAACAGGGGTGAGTTAGATCCATGATAAATTGGGGATCCACCACCTTACCATCCCTTTGTCAGGTCTTTCCAGGTAGAGAAACCATTCTTCTTGCACTTATTACATTTAATGGTTATAATGTTATCCACCCTAGAGTTGGACAAGCCATTCCAAATAGATTCCTAAAGAATGAAGAAGAAATTGTTAGCAAATTTGGGCTTAAGGCTATAATTAGCTTTGGCCTCCATCCAGGAACTCCACAAACTACATATAAGTCTACACCCGATAGGAATGTAAACTGTAGGGGAGCTGACAATGTCCCAGAGATCGTTATTATTCCAGGATTTAGCTTTTCCAATGTAGAATTGAGCACAATTCCTCTTGATCAGGTGAGCCCGTAGATCGTTAGAAATGGGGGACCTTAATATCCACTTAGCTGCTATTTGCTTGGCCATTTTGACAGGACAAAGAACCCCAAGCCCTCCTTCCTCCTTTTTATAACAACAGGTTTTCTAGGAAACTCTAGCAATAGGACTAGATGATAAATGCCCACACCACAGAAATTTTCTTGCAAGGGCAATAATCTGCATAAAATGAATGTAAGTAGGCTTCTAGCAAGCAAGAAAGTAAATGAAAGAAGGGAGAATATAGTGGTTTAAAACAAAAACCTTGTGAGAGATAGCACTTTGCATACCAATCCAAGACAAGATTTTAGAACGGAACTTAATGAGAACCCAATCCCACTTTTGGTTGAGAGAAACGTTGAAGCCCATTGGGATCCCCAAAATTCTAAATATTTTCCCATCCTAAATAACCTCGCACCCCAGCCTTTGGACACAGTCAGGAATAACACTGTTGGACGCCTTAAAAGTAGTTTTGGTCTGGTTAACTATAGAGCCAATCGCTAGACAAAACAAGTCCAAATAGGAAATGAAGTTCTCAGCATATTCCTTTTTGGCAAGGGTAAGCATATTGGTGTCATCATCAAACATTTGGAGCCCAATTTTATTATGATAGTTGGAGATTTGAATACCTTTAATAGTACCTTTTTGCATGTAATCCTTAATCAACCACTCTAAGGCATCACTCATTATAGCAAATAACAGAGGAGCTAAACGACAACCTTGTCTGATAGAATTAGAGAGTTTAATGTGTCTAGACAAGTGCCCATTCATGGAGACTCTAGTTTAGACATTTTCAAAGAGAATGCTCATGTACTTAATGATGTTTTCACCTAAACCAATGTCATGGAGCGACTGCAATATAAATTTCCAGTCCACACGGTCATAAGCCTTGTCAAAGTCAACCTTAAAAAAGAAGAAGTCTTGATTACTTTCTTTGGTAAAGTTCATTCCCTACCACAAATTAATAATAGTGTCCAAAATGTATATGCCCTTAACGAAGCCTTTTGTCTCTAGGAGAATTATTTTGTCCATAAGGGGACTTAGTCTATTGGCCAAAGTAGAAGAGAGAATTTTGTATATGGAAGTCAGACATGTAATGGGTCTCCAATTGTATATGTCATCCTTGGATCCTTTTTTTTTGAATTAGCTTGATAACACCAGTGTTAATAAAGGCAGAAAGAGTACCTTTTCTCAAAGCATCTTGCCATGTCAAAGGAATGTAGGGTATCAAGAAGTCTTTTAAAGTAAGGTAAAACTCATTAGGAATACCATCCGATCCCGGAGTTTTGCAAGGCTTCATCTTACCAATGGTCTCTTTAACCTCACCAACAGATAGGGGAAGGTGTGAAAGGGCTACCAGGTCTTTGGGGAGCATTTTGTCCCTTTGAAGAGAAAGTAATAAATTAAATGGGAAGAAAACTCGCTGATAGAGAGTTTCCTTAAAAGTTTCCTTCTGTGTTGAGGAGTCCTCCGCGCGTGGTTGCCCCCTCACGGGGGGGTCTTTGCTGCTGCTTTCTCGCCGTAGCAATGGCGCTACATGAGGCGCTTAGGGATGGCATCACCGACACTTGGTATGACACCATGCTAAATCGTGTGTTCGACTCCAAAGGACTTCCCTCTGGTGCTTTAGATCCGACTGCTCAATGCGCTGTGCAGGGCAACAGTAACCCTATGATGTCTCCTCAGAAACAGGTTGGTTTTTCTTATGCAACTGCAGTTCAGTCCTCGGTTCGGGCTCCCTTCTCCATGTTCAATAATCAAGGTCCGTCAGGTATTCACTCTTCCATTAGTAATAGCTGCGATAGAAAAGGAAAAAATAAAGTGCATGAGGGTGTTTACGAGGACAAAGGTTCTCCGCACTTTATTAACTTGGGAGATATTGAAGAGGATAAGGATGATTGCACTCTAATAATTGGAAGTTCCTCTTTAGAATCTTGGAATAATCATTTGTCTGAGAAGGTTGTGATTGGTCTTTGCCATGGCCCGCGGCCTGCTCTAGAAAACCTAAAATATTGGATGAAAATCAATTGGGAAAGCAGAGGTTTGTATGTCAAACACTTACAGTACCTCCCCAATAATTACTTTCTCTTCTTTTTTGAAGATGCCCATAATGCAATGCAGGTTATTGCAGAAGGACACTGGATCATAAGGAATACACCTATTTCCTTTTTTAAATGGCATCCTGGATTTAATCCTAGGGGGAATAAACCCACCAAGGTTCCTGTTTGGGTTGAACTACCTGACTTGCCTGTAGAATTCTATCCCTGGCTTGAACAATTGGGTAATCTCATTGGTAAAGTCTTGGGTCAGAAACCTAAAAATGGGTTCAACCCTAAATGGGACCCTCAAATTCTTATCGAAGTCGACACTTCTAAAAAAATTAAATCTGTTTTAGTTCTAAAGAATTCTGAAGGTCTTAAACTTCATGAACAGAAGGTTTTGTATAGGAACTTACCTAATGCCTGTTTTAATTGTTATAAACAAGGGCATCTGATCAGAGATTGCCCTAGCCTGATGGCAAATAAAATCAAAGACCTCAATAATGATGCTAACAAGAAGCCAGTTGGTAATAGTTTAAAAGAGGAGGCTGCTCATTCAGATCAGACTGGTAAGAAGACTTCTTTTAAGAATAAGAGAAAAACCACCAGTATTGGGCAGACACCTGAGGTTTCGGTTAAAGAAATTAGTAATCCTTATCAAATTCTAGAAGATTTTGATAATGCTGATGGTGTAGGTGTAGGAAGCATTAGTAAGGACAATTCTGGACATATCTCCCCTGAGCATATTGTTAACACTGGTGAAGATTCAGGTTGGACCACTGTTGGTAAAAGAGGTAGTAGTAAAACATTTGGTAATCTTCCTACTCTCTCTGGTATGAATAATGTTATAGGAAATAACTCCAAAATCAGTGATGATGTTTTTATTGATCAACTGAACAAAAGTGATGAAGACTTATTGCAGGATGAACTAGATACTAAAAACTTGGATGTGATTATGGCTTCTGACAGTCCTCTAGCTAAAGAAAAGACTAAATCAAAAAGAAAAGAGGTGGTCAGAAGCTCCACCTCGGCAGTCAAACCTCTCAAGAACCATAAGAAGTAACTCTTCTCTTTCTTCTGTTTTTATGGACTGTCTCAAAATCGTTTCCCTTAATACGAAAGGTCTAACAGACCCGGTCAGAAGCAAGATTCTGAACAAATGGTTAACTGATTCTTCTTTGATGCCTGATTTTATATGTCTTCAGGAAATTAAAAGTAGTGGTTTCCACCTTACTTCTAATCTCAAAGTTGTTAGCAGTTGTTCCTCCTGGTTTCATACCAACCACTGTGGTAAGGGTGGTGCAGCTATTGGAGTAAATGCCAACATGTATAATCTGGTTGAAGAAGTTCTGGTAAGTGACACAAATCAATGGGTAGCCCTCAGATGTAAGGAACCTTTGAATTTTACCATTGTCTGTGTATATGCTGCTAACTGTTCTGCTATCAGAACCAAGTGCTGGGAAGAAATTGGCAAACTTTCAGGAGATATCATTCTCACTGGGGATTTCAAGATGGTCACAAACTCGGGTGACAGAAATGGCAACACGAACAACATCCTTTCTGGTAATGAAAAAAATGTTTGGTTTAATATGATTCTTAATCTTAATCTCATAGACTTATCTATCAACACTGGTCATACCTGGAATAATAGGAGTGACAACAAATTTTTGTCTGCTAGAATTGATAGGATTTATATGAGCACTAATAGGGTTCAGTCCTTTTGGAACTATTACTGTGATGTTGATCCTTCCTTGCAGCTGTCTGATCATATTCCTTTAGTCGCTAAGTTTATGAGTAATAACCCTAGCTACAGGGCTGGATGGCCTCACCTTGACATGTCTTTGATTAAAATTCCCATTATGAAAGATCATATCACCTGTATTTTCAATAAACATTTTTTCAAGGGGTGTGCCCCTTTCAAAGCCTGGGAGGAGGCGATCAAAGAAGTGCAGATTGCCCTTACTATGTATAAAAGAAAGGCTAAACTCACTAGATATAAGAGAAGGATGATGATTATCAATGAGATGGAGAACATAAGGAACTCTATAACTCCTGACCAAGTGAAAAATCAGAAGATTCTTGATTACCAGGAAAAAATTAGGCATGAAGATTATCTTCTTACTCGTGGTGCCCTTGTCACGTCTAGAGAATTTTGGGCTGGTAAAATTGATAAGCCTAACAAGCATATGTTTGATCTTATGAGGAAGAAAAAAACCAGGGACTTCATCTCCCTGGTTAAAAAAAATAATGGTGATTTTTCTACTTGCATGGAAGAAAACCTTCAGGAGGCTGTCTATTTCTTTACCAATGTTTTCTCTGTGCCTCCCAAGAGAGGGGATCACATCTGGAGTGCAAGAGCTGCCATTGCCCAGAAAAGGAAGAAAATGGTTCCTCCTGGCTTGGTCTCCCTCCTTGATCTCCCCCTCTCCGCTGGTGAGGTTAGAGAAACCATTAGTAAATTGAGGCCTGGCAAGTCTCCTGGACATGATGGTATCCCCAATGAATTCTTTCAAGAGTTCAAAGAAGTTTTGGTGCCCATTATTCTCTGGATATGGCAGGAAGCAATGAGAAGAGGTACTCTTTCCGCCTTCATTAATACTGGTGTCATTAAGTTGATTCACAAAAGAGGTTCTAAAGAAGATCTTAACAACTGGAGACCTATCTCTTGTCTGACTTCTCTTTATAAAATCTTTGCCTCCTCCCTTGCTAGAAGGTTGAGTCCTTTGATGGATAGTATTATTCTCCCTGAGCAAAAAGGTTTTATTAAAGGTAGGTTTATTCTTGATGCTATTATTTCCATGTGGGAAGGGTATGAGTATACCAAGGAGATGAACATTGACACCTTTTTCTTCAAAATTGATTTTGACAAGGCTTATGACAGGATTGACTGGGAATTATTCTTCAATCCCTTCATGACATAGGTTTGGGAAAAAGTTTTATTAAGTACACTAGCATCTTGTTTGGTAATGCCTATTCTAAAGTTGCTATGAATGGTCAGCTTTCTTCTCCCTTTAAGATCTGTAGATCGATTCGGCAGGGTTTCCCTTTAGCTCCCCTTCTCTTTGCTATCACGTCTGATGCTCTTGGATGGCTTGTGAAAGACTCTATCAATCATAATTGCATCAAGGGTATTGAGATTCCCCAAGCTCAGTCCCAATTGTGTCTTCAAACATTTGCTGATGACACTAACCTTATTATGAAAGCTGTGGAGTCTTCTGCTGATGCTTTTCTTCAGTGTCTTAATACCTTTTGCTTGGCCAGTGGTTCTGTTGTTAATCATGAAAAGACTGGTTTTTATTCCTCTAATGGTTGTATTCCAGAATGTGTTAAAAATGCAGGTTGTGATATCATTAAAAAGGGCTCTGTCTTCAGGTTGTTGGGCATTCCCATGGGATTTGAAATTACTCAAGAACAAAGATGGAACTGGGTCCTGGACAAGTTTCGTAAAAAAATCTTTAAGTGGATTGATTTTCAGGCTAATATTGCTCAAAGATCCTTTGTTCTCAAACATTACATTCTGCCTTGTCTAACCTACTTCTTGTCTTGTTGGCATCCTAATAAGAAGCAGCTGGCTCATGCTATCTCTCTTGCTCGAAGATTTTTATGGGGAGCAAAGAAGATCCCCAAGGTGGCCTGAAAAACCTGTTGCATGAGGAAGTCTGAAGGTGGTCTGGGTTTGATTTGTCCATCCAGAATGGCTACTCAGATGGCTGCTAAATGGATCTGTAGGGCAGTCTCTTCTAATGATTTTTGGGCCTGTCTCATCAAAAGGAATATTCCCAAATTTTGGGTTGCAGATAATAAGTGTTGGACTAATTTTGATATCTGGGATGTGATAGTCTCTCCTGTCATTTTTGTGCCCAAAGGAAGTATGCTAGTGTGTAACTTTTGGAACTCCTAGATGACTATTAAAAAGGACTACAAATTACCTGTTTGGTTTAAGTTTAACTACCCCTTTTTGTTTTGCAGGACTCCCTTTGGATAGGATGGCATGTTAAAGAAACCAACTCCCCCTTCCCTATAAGATGGAACAAGTGTAGAAGGAAGGGATTCAACAAATGGAAAGACTTGATGTACAATGGTAATCTTCTTGATGATAGACAAATAATGAATATTGACTCCTTGTCTTTTGCTTGTAAGCAGATCCTGCAAGTCAAAAAGACAGAGCTGATGGGAATGATAGCTACTAATATGTGGGAGAAGGATGTCAGTCTTGCTGAAGTTTCTCAGGATATGTTCAACAACTTTAAAAGATCTTGCAACAGTATCAATTTGCTGATTGGAAGACTTAACAGGAAATGGTCTCTCCACTGGATTGCTCATCAATGGAGATATAGGTTCCTGTGTGTTTGGTCCTTTCCTTTGGCCATAAAGCACTCCTACCTTCTGTGGTTGATCCTTCACAGGGCTATTTGGACTGGAAGCAGGGCCAGGGAATTTAAAATTGATGCAGGAAATTGTCACTTCTGTGGTATGAATGAGGATTTGGAACACCTATTTTTTAGATGTAAAAATTCTGTCAGATACTGGAATGTCCTCTTCCTTTACTGTCAAACTGCTGGAATTAAGCCCCCAAACTCCAGAGTTCTTCTTATTGGAGAAGCTAATAAATTGGACATAGTACTTTGGCAATTGATGAGAGCTCACATCCTGTGGGCTATCTGGAAAGACAGGAACAGTAAAATTTTTTATAAACATTGTAAAGATCATTTCTTCCCTTGTATGATGGGCTTGAACAACCTTATTGATTGGTGTCTTAGAAACTCCTGTAGTACCTCCTTAGGTGATGTTAACCCCCATTCCTTGATTAAAAAGTACCCTTGTAATATGTGGAGATCCAAATTGCTCCAAGCTCCTTCTGTTATTAGAGATAATATGTCCACATTCATCAGGTGGCATATTGAAAAGCTCAAGATGTAAGTTTCTCCTTCCTTTTGGAAGGACCTCTGTCCTTTTTTTTCTCTTGCATCAATTTTAAATTTCCTGTTTCCTCGAAAAAAAATAAATAAATTAAATGGGAAGTGTTACAAGAAAGTAATAAATTAAATAGGAAGTGTTACATATGTAAGGTCAAATGAGACACGACACCATCAAAGTGGTGGAATTACAAAATACTATAAGCCATTCAGAATCTCTCAGGAGCATACAATTTCAAGAGTTCCCTTCTCCAATTTTGGTAGGGGGCTCGATTACAAAATCTGTTGAGATTAAAGCCATCAGGCCGAACCTCCTCAGTACAGTTAATACACCATTTGGAGATTTTAGACAATTCAAATTTGCAAATGACTGTATAATTCTTAGAACCATTCTGAAACACTCTCTAATTCTTGCTTCTCAAGATGTTCCACAGTATGGTTGACCTCCAGAGGTGCCATAGGTCAGCATCAAATTTGCTACAAACACCAATCAAGGCTTCTTTTTTACTGATGAGCGTCATACCAGTAGTTTGGCAACTACTTTTAATTAACTTCCAGAAGCTTTGGGCATGCCTGCATTGAAGAAGAAGGTGTTCTAGGTCTTCAAGTTGCCCACAAAAGTGACACTTCCCATCCCCTTTATTACAAATCATTACTCTCTTTCCAATCCATATGGCATTATGGAGAATCATCCAATGTAGAAAGGAATGATTGATCTTGCAAGGAAAAGCCCATAAGAGCTTCGAATATGTAGTTCCACTAGTGGTCAGCCCATTGAGCTCCCCATCTTTGATTTAACTTTTTGAAAATGTCAGAAATAGTTGGGTGATTCTTCTTCTACAGAAAGTAAATATCTTCTACCACCTTGGTGATGTCGATAGGTTTGAAAATGCAAAAGTTAGCAGCAAGCAGGTCCAACTTGTTTCTTTGCAGCAACACCTGTTTACAAGACACACAGGGGTGAGTTAGATCCATGATAAATTGGGGATCTGTTGGAGTTAGACGTCTGCGGAAGCACGCGAACAGCACAAGGAAGAAGAAGAAGCTTGGAGCACAACACACAAGACTGAATGTATTACTAGAGAATGTACAAAGATAAGTAGCCCATTAGGGCAATAGGCGTATATACAAGCCGGGGGAAAAAAACCTCCTAAAGAGGGAAAAAAGTGCCCCGGCAGTCCTAGAGTGTTCACACACATCACTACCTAAATATATCAACAAATCCCCCCTGGGAGTGATGCGGTGAACAAGGAGCTGGCACTCATGTATAAGGAAGTGCCAAGCTATGTGGAAATCACTCCACAAAAGGAAGTAAGCCCAAAGCTTTGCGGAAAGCTTCAAACTTCTCCCTAGGCAAAGCCTTCGTGAAAAGGTCTGCAATGTTCTCCTGCGTGGGCACATATGCCAAGCTGATCTCCCCAGCAGAGAACCTCTCCCTGACATAGTGATAATGCACCTCAATGTGCTTAGTGTGAGCATGGAACACAGGGTTCCTCGCAACTGCCAATGCGCTCTGACTGTCAGTGAAGATGGTGGTGGCAGAAGACTGGCCAACACCCAAATCAGCCATAAGGCGTCTGAGCCACACACTCTCAACAGTCGCTGTGAAAGCTGCCCTATACTCAGCCTCACAACTGGAAGTGGCCACAGTAGGCTGCTTCTTGCTCAACCAAGATATACATGAGCTACCAAGCATGAAGCAAAAACCACTGGTGGACACACGAGTGTCATAGCAACCAGCCCAATCTGAGTCGAAAAAAGCATGCAAATCTGGCGGTAGTGATCCCCCCTTGGGATAAAACAACCCAAGTAGCCGAGTACCACTCAAGTAGCGAAAGATGCGCTTAACCGCTTTCCAATGCGTGACTCCTGGGCAATGCATAAACCTGCTCATCTGTGAGACAACAAACTGAATATCTGGCCGAGTAATGCATAAGTAAATCAAGCATCCAACAGCCTGCTGATAGAGAACAGCATCAAATGCATCTCCAGCATCATGAAGACTCAATCGTAAACCTGTCTCCATAGGAGTGGCAATAGGCTTACAGTCTTCAAGGCCAAAACGCTGCAATAATGTGTCAATATATTTCGTTTGACACAAAGCCATTCCACCATCAACGTGCATAAACTGAATGCCCAAATAGTGATGCAAATGCCCCAAATCAGACATCTCAAATGAGGCATGCAAATCAGCCTTGAAATCAGCAATATGCTTCTCAAGAGGACCAGTGAGCAGCATGTCGTCTACATAGACAACAATGATCAGAAGCACATCATTAGCACGCTTAACATATAAGGTGCTTTCAGTTGGACTGTTCTCAAAACCATGTGCAATCAGATAGGCATGTATTTTCTCATACCAAGCACGTGGTGCTTGCTTTAAACCATATAACGCCTTCTTTAACCTGCACACCTGGTTTTCATGCCCTTTTTGCACAAAGCCACGGGGCTGAAAAACATACACTTCTTCATGCAAGGCACCATTCAGAAATGTTGTTTTAATGTCCAACTGATGTACATTCCAACCATGATGGGCTACAAGTGCACAAATGCTCCGAACAGTAGTCATACGGCATGTAGGTGCAAAGGTCTCATCAAAATCAATGCCTCTTTCCTATGCATAACCCTTTGGAACAAGCCTTGCCTTATACCTGTCAACTGTACCATCAGGTTTACGCTTCAGCTTGTATACCCACTTAGTGCCAATGGCCTTCTTGCCAGGAGGCAAGTCACATAAAGACCATGTACCATTCTTCATTATAGCATCATATTCAGATTGCATAGCAGCCATCCAATTGTCTGAATTTTGTGCTTCATCAAAAGAAACAGGCTCATTCTCATCACAGAGACTAGATGCAGCCATAGCATAGCAATCTGATGCAAAGGAGGCACTATGAGAGCCTGAACGAGTACGATATGACAAAGGAGCATCTAATTTGCTGTCCCGCAAAGTCTGCACCAGCCATTTTGGCATAGTTTTTGCCTGCTCAATATCAGCTCTCTCATCAACAAGTGCATCATGTAAATCTGCATCAGAAATGGAATGATCTGCATCATCATATGAAACCTGCAAAGGCTGAGAAGTTGCCTCATTAGGACCAGCACTAGCCTGTCCACCTGTAAAAAGAGGCATCAAAGTATCATACATGTCTTTGGAGCTAACAGATGTCTCCTTAGTACATGAAAGCAATGGCTGAATAGCATCTTCCACAAAGACAACATCACGGCTAACCAGAATGCGTTTAGTCTGTGGATGATACAGACGATAGCCTTTACTTTCAGAACTGTACCCAACAAAAATACATTTTACTGCCTTATCATCCAATTTTCTGCGATGTTGTTCAGTCACTAATGCATATGCCAAACAACCAAAAACACGCAGATGAGCAACAGATGGCTTGCAGTCATGCCAAGCCTCATATGGAGTGATAGACTGCAACGCTTTAGTGGGACACCTGTTCAGTACATATGCTGCACACATGACAGCCTCAAGCCAGAAACTATGTGGTAAAGCCTGACTTTTGACCATGCACCTCGCCATCTCCATGAGTGACCTGTTCTTTCGTTCAGCAACTCCATTCTGTTGAGGTGTATACGGCACTGTACACTGGTGTTTTATCCCACGTTCAGCCAGAAATGCATTAAAATCTGAAGACATATATTCCCCCCCTCGATCAGAATGGAGGGTGCCCATTTTACATGCTGACAGATTTTCAGCCAAAACCAAAAACTGTTTGAAGCACATGAACACTTCGGACTTTGCTTTGAGTGGATATACCCATGCATGCCTGGAAAAAACATCAATAAAAGTCACGAAGTAAAGGTAATTTCCAAAAGAGGGTGTCTGCATAGGACCACAGACATCACTATGTACAAGCTGCAATTTTTGCGTAGCCCGAACTGAACCATCTTTTGGAAAGGAAGCACGCTGCATTTTGCCCAAAATACAGCCTTCACAAACATGTTTTCCAGGTGCCTCAAGTTTGGGCAAAGAGGACACCATTTCAGATTTCTGCAGGCGTAACAAACTAGCAAAATTCAGATGACCAAAGCGTGCATGCCAAAGCTTTGCATCTGACATAGCCTGAGAATCATGAACTGCACATGCCGAATCATTCACAGATCTTTCATAGTCTATGAGCTTATACAGCCCAGGACATAAAATGCCAGAAGCAATAATCACATCGCCATTTGAGAGATCATGGACTGTACACCTGTCATCAACAAATTTCACAACCAAGCCAATCTTGGCTAATGCAGAAACTGATAACAGATTCTTTTTGATCCCTGGCACAAATAAAGCATCTGACAAAGTGAAAGAACTACCATCAGCAGTAGTCAGAATGATCTTACCAACTCCCATAACAGGATAAGAGGAGTTATTGGCGCATGTGACAGTATTCCCTGTAGGGGCAGGCTCGAGTGAAGAGAAGAAACTGCGCTGCGAGGTAATATGTTTGGTCGCCCCACTGTCAAAATACCAAACATCTGAGTCTACTACAGACATGCACTGATCATGAGAAGATGGGTCAAAACTGCAGACAGTGGTAAACGCCCATTCTTCTTCCTGCACAAGATTTGCAGACTCTGTTTTTGGTGTAGAGGCCTCTGCAACAACCATTCCAGCCTCTTTCTTCTTTGCCTCTTTAGCAGCCAGTTTTGGACAGTTCTTTATAATATGATCATTTCCTTTACAGTACTTGCAAAACAATTTCTGCTTTTCTGATTTCTTTTCATCTTTATCCTGGTTCTTCGATTGTGCAGCATTTGCAGATTTCTGCTTACTAGTAGAAGAGCTCCATTTTCCTTTGCCCTTCTGACTAGCCAGGAAAGCTTGATCTGCAACACGCATAATGGACCTGTTCTGCCTGGACTGATCTTCCTGCAACAGAACAGAGACTAATTCCTCAAATGACAAGGCATTCGGATTGCCTTTCATCATCAACCGAAGAGTAGAGGCAAAACTCTGATACGAATCAGGAAGACCATTCAGAACGGTCTGCACAAGTGAGCTATCTGGTATAACCTCATCAGCAGAAATCAATTGTTCCTTCAGGTCTTTGATCTTTGTAAGAAAACTGTCCATAGAATCACCTTCATTCATGTGCTCACTCTCCAACTGTTTTCGGAGGTAAGCAACACGAGCCTCATTCCTAGCCTGGTACAAAGTGGTAAGTGTATCCCAAGCATCCTTTGCTGTTCTGCAAGAGCGAATGTGAGGAATAATGGCACGTTTGACAGACAAAGCTATCAATGCATGTGCCTGGGCATCTCTGCCATCCCAACGAATCTGCTCTGCAGTAGGTGCAACAGAAACAGCAGCACGAACAGGAATCTGCGGAATATCATCTTCGACACCATCTTCATCAGCTCCAACACCTGTATTTGCAGTACCTGTCGTTACAGGTGTAACATGACGTCTTTCGTTCCACAATCCTTTTGCAACCAGTACATGTCGCATCATATAAGCCCATAATGGGTAGTTGGTACCATCCAACTTATCCTCAACAGCCAACATACGGAATACATCACTGCTTTCAGCCATGGCCGGTGACTAAAATACCTTGATGCAAAAAATTGACTGTATCTCAAAAAGTTGAACAAAACTGCCCAGACGAGTTCTGCTAGACCTGTAGCAGACTTCGAGATGCTTAAACTGGCGAACAGAAACTGTTATATACCTTTGGCACAAAAGGACGAAATAGCCTGCACAAGCATTGCGATAGTGCGTTCGGAGGCCGAAACGAGCTCAGATCGCGATTTCGGCCGAAACGAGCTCTGAGACTGCAAACGGAGGACTGTTGACGGTGCCCTAGAAGAAGCGACGACCTGCTCTAATACCAATTGTTGGAGTTAGACGTCTGCGGAAGCACGCGAACAGCACAAGGAAGAAGAAGAAGCTTGGAGCACAACACACAAGACTGAATGTATTAACAAAGATAAGTAGCCCATTAGGGCAATAGGCGTATATACAAGCCGGGGGAAAAAAACCTCCTAAAGAGGGAAAAAAGTGCCCCGGCAGTCCTAGAGTGTTCACACACATCACTACCTAAATATATCAACAGGATCCACCACCTTACCATCCCTTTGTCAGGTCTTTCTAGGTAGAGAAACCATTCTTCTTGCACTTATTACATTTAATGCTTATAATGTTATCCACCCTAGAGTTGGACAAGCCATTCCAAATAGATTCCTAAAGAATGAAGAAGAAATTGTTAGCAAATCTGGGCTTAAGGCTATAATTAGCTTTGGCCTCCATCCAGGAACTCCACAAACTACATATAAGTCTACGCCCGATAGGAATGTAAACTGTAGGGGAGCTGACAATGTCCCAGAGATCGTTATTGTTCCAGGATTTAGCTTTTCCAATGTAGAATTGAGCACAATTCCTCTTGATCAGGTGAGCCCGTAGATCATTAGAAATGGGGGACCTTAATATCCACTTAGCTGCTAGTTGCTTGGCCATTTTGACAGGACAAAGAACCCCAAGCCCTCCTTCCTCCTTTTTATAACAACAGGTTTTCTAGGAAACTCTAGCAATAGGACTAGATGATAAATGCCCACACCACAGAAATTTTCTTGCAAGGGCAATAATCTGCATAAAATGAATGTAAGTAGGCTTCTAGCAAGCAAGAAAGTAAATGAAAGAAGGGAGAATATAGTGGTTTAAAACAAAAACCTTGTGAGAGATAGCACTTTGCATACCAATCCAAGACAAGATTTTAGAACGGAACTTAATGAGAACCCAATCCCACTTTTGGTTGAGAGAAACGTTGAAGCCCATTGGGATCCCCAAAATTCTAAATATTTTCCCATCCTAAATAACCTCGCACCCCAGCCTTTGGACACAGTCAGGAATAACACTGTTGGACGCCTTAAAAGTAGTTTTGGTCTGGTTAACTATAGAGCCAATCG
Organism: Ceratopteris richardii; assembly: GCA_020310875.1. Lineage (NCBI taxonomy): Eukaryota > Viridiplantae > Streptophyta > Polypodiopsida > Polypodiales > Pteridaceae > Ceratopteris > Ceratopteris richardii. The sequence goes on from CM035427.1 coordinate 10,090,244, forward strand.
CTAGACAAAACAAGTCCAAATAGGAAATGAAGTTCTCAGCATATTCCTTTTTGGCAAGGGTAAGAATATTGGTGTCATCATCAAACATTTCGAGCCCAATTCAATTATGATAGTTGGAGATTTGAATACCTTTAATAGTACCTTTTTGCATGTAATCCTTAATCAACCACTCTAAGGTATCACTCATTATAGAAAATAATAGAGGAGCTAAACGACAACCTTGTCTGATAGAATTAGAGAGTTTAATGTGTCTAGACAAGTGCCCATTCATGGAGACTCTAGTTTAGACATTTTCAAAGAGAATGCTCATGTACTTAATGATGTTTTCACCTAAACCAATGTCATGGAGCGACTGCAATATAAATTTCCAGTCCACACGGTCATAAGCCTTGTCAAAGTCGACCTTAAAAAAGAAGAAGTCTTGATTACTTTCTTTGGTAAAGTTCATTCCCTCCCACAAATTAATAATAGTGTCCAAAATGTATATGCCCTTAACGAAGCCTTTTGTCTCTAGGAGAATTATTTTGTCCATAAGGGGACTTAGTCTATTGGCCAAAGTAGAAGAGAGAATTTTGTATATGGAAGTCAGACATGTAATGGGTCTCCAATTATATATGTCATCCTTGGATCCTTTTTTTTTGAATTAGCTTGATAACACCAGTGTTAATAAAGGCAGAAAGAGTACCTTTTCTCAAAGCATCTTGCCATGTCAAAGGAATGTAGGGTATCAAGAAGTCTTTTAAAGTAAGGTAAAACTCATTAGGAATACCATCCGATCCCGGAGTTTTGCAAGGCTTCATCTTACCAATGGTCTCTCTAACCTCACCAACAGATAGGGGAAGGTCCAAAAGGGCTACCAGGTCTTTGGGGAGCATTTTGTCCCTTTGAAGAGCAATAAAAGCCCTTGTTTTCTGGATCTCTTCACCCCACTTGGGAGGCTTAGATAAGACATTCGTAAAGAATTCCTTGACCACTTTTAAGTTGTCCATAATGTCAACAACATGATCATCCGAATCTTTCTTAAGCATGGGGATAAAGTCTTTAACGTTTTCCTTTTTTAACAAGTCAAACATGTGTTTATTGGGTATATCAACCTTTAGCCCAAAATTCTCTTGACATGGTAAGACTACTATGGGCAAGAGGGTGTTAAGGGCACATTTTCATTTATTGACTAAGGTTCATTTGGAGGGTTGGGAGAAGGTTGAGTGTGAAGAGCCTTTAAGGCCACCTTTTTGTATAAATATGGCACTTGGTTAATGAACAAATCTTCTCTCTTGTTTTCGTCGCCATTCATGGCCTTCGACGTTTTCCTTTAGAGTAGTTTTGAGTTAGTTCTTGTAATTGGGACGTCTGGGAAATCGTGCCCTAAGAATGCATGTTATGTCTACGTTTCGCTGATGTTTGTAGCTATGGCGACGTCGACACTTCTCTTCTCTCTCTCTTTCACTATTGCAGGGAGTCGCACCACTCCCTGTAAACACTGGCGACCACAAGTGGCGTTCCCCCGCTATTGGCTATGAAGTTCAATTGACATCTTTCCCTGCTGTTCATCCATTTTGCGGTGTTGTACTTCCTTTCGTTGTGCGCTCTCAGAGGCACTAATTGGGCATCTCATGATCAATCTCAACATTTATTATCCTTTAGACTTCCCTGATGATTACGTAGCCTTTATCTGCCTTGTCACATGGCAAAAAGTTTCAACCGTGATACAATCTTTATATGCAAGATTTTGTTCAGTGGTGCTGCGCCCACCTTGTCCGCATGCTGTTCACCTTCCACACATTGCTCTCTCATGCGCCTACGGCTTGCATTAGAACTTTGATTTTCTATGTGTGGCACTCATACTTTTCAGTAATTGTTTGGAGATAGTTTTCGGTGATTGACACTTTTTTTGGTGACTGTTTCTTTTCGGAGATAGCTACAGATGGACTGATGCAAGAATGTTTTCACTCTCTTCTGGGAATGTGCCTCATAAGGCGGCCATAGTTCTTGGCTCAATGGCGAGTCATCGACATCTTCATACTTTTTCAGCGAATTTCATGGTTCCATTGTGTGTCCAATTTTGCATTACGGATTTTATGTTGTTGAGGTTGACCCTGGTTCATCGCACTACTGTTCATTGGGCAGTTTTCACAGAACTTAATCGCACATAACTTCATCGCATACATATGGACATTGTAGCTTTATGTTATTTATGTGACCGCTTGTGTGGTATGATCCGCACACATACAAAATCTGATGGAAATTAGTGCACATTTTCTTCTTTCATAGTTCGCTATGCATATGGGGGAAGTAAGGGGCACAATGCGAATTTCTTTTTTCCAGCACCATTGTTTTACTACATTGCTTTGTGTGATGAAAATTGGTATCTTCCTGCACCACTATGATTAGTGGTGTTATTGTCTTGTCTCGAAATGACCGATTCATGTCTTGCCTTCCCTCCTCTTATGGGACATCATATCATGTGCGTTGAGTCCTCCAAGTGTTCCTAATTTTAATATGATGTAATAAGGTTTAAACTTGTTCATGCTGATTTGCGAGTACATTTTATATCTCAATTATATTCACATATCATATTGATGTCTTTTAAATGCATTTTCGAGGTATGTTTCTCTTGCTTTGGATAGGTTATTCAACATTTATGGCATTACTTGGGGTCTTGACAAGAATCTTCAAGAACGCACGTGGAAAGAAGGCAAGATAGAGTAAAGCATGAAGCCATTTAGAGCTTTTTTTTAACCCTTTTTCCTTCCCTATGTGTGATCCATTGTGTGATCCTTATGATTCATGATATTATTGGAATCACATTTGTGTGCATCTAGGAGGGCAGGCTATAAGTTGTGTGTAGTGTATTTGCATACCTTGGATTCATTCCAGGCACTTTGCTTTGCATTACATATTGCTTATGGTTCTGGATATGTTATGAGCCTTACTTGCACTCCATACCATGGTCTAACCATGCAGAGGAGCAAAGATCCTCAATCTATTTCTTGATCATCATTCTTCTATTCGCTCTAATGTTTTTGGCCAGCCTCTTATAGTGAGTAAATAATTTTTAGACTTGGATAATAGCATTCTCCTAGACAATAAGAGGCTTATTGAAGGTCGAAAAGCAATGGGTAAAAATCACCTTGACCTTAGAAACGATACTAGGAATCTTCAACAGTTTGGGGTTGAGATGGTACCAAACCGCCCTGAAGTTAGGAAAAGAATCGTGGAGCTTAACAATGACCGATAAATGATCAGAGAGTTGAAGCAAAGAATAAGCCAAAAACTTAATGTCCCAATAGTTTTGCATCATGTTTGTGTTAATATAGCCTCTATCAAGTCTAGCTGCGAGGGGAGTGCTTTTAGAGTGATTAGACCACGTGATAGCCAATTCTATGTAGTGTGAGTTTCTTTGTGCATTACATTTTTTAATGGAGTAATAGGATTATAGGATTTTGGCCACTACATATCCATGGACCACGCGTGATGCACATGAGCGATGACAGATCACATTGCCATGATTGTGATTTGCATCTGTGAGTTGAGCTTACATCAGGCTATTTTCCATTTTTTTTTCTTTTTAATTTTTCTTGAGCACAACAAGAAAGAAGTAAAAATTAAAGAAAGCATGTTAGAATATGTACACGGGGAAGGAACGCCAGATGCAAGGAAAAGCTGAAGTCCTTGCACACGAAAATGAAGTCCTTGCACACAAAACAACGAAACAATGTCCAAGCTAGGTTAGCCTAGTGGCTAATGCCTTGACGTTGTAAGGAGGAAGTCCTGAGTTCAAGTCTTGGCTGGACATATCCATAAGCCTCTCATGATGGGTGCCTCTACCTTACAAGGTTGGGTGTGTGAGTGTGTATTTCCAATTTCTTGTACTCTAAAAAAAAAACAATGAAACAATAGTAGATACTTCAATACAAAGATAACCTAAATGAAGACCCACAGGTTGGGCTTCCTTGAAAGAGATGAAACTCTTGAAATTAGTGCTGGTCAGCCCAAACTTGATAACAAAAATGAACACCATTTTTCTACTGTGGAAATAAGCTTTTTTTTTTTAAACCGAATGCAGGCCAAGGATAAACCATGACTACTCATTTGACCATTAACACTCATAATCCCATTGTTCGTGTAAAGAGACAACCAGCTAGAAAATCCAACTTTTTTGCATTTATTATTTTTGATAGACAAAGGGCAAGAATTACACTAACCAATCCATAGGGAGTCATACGTGATGACCATAATTCAATAGTAAAAGAATCAGGGAGAGAATATCCATTTTTAATTTTCATCTAAGCATTGTTGATATATTAAGGTAGTGATGTGTGTGAACACTCTAGGACTGCCGGGGCACTTTTTTCCTTCTTTAGGAGGTTTTTTTCCCCCGATTTGTATATATGCCTATTGCCCTAATGGGCTACTTATCTTTGTACATTCTCTAGTAATACATTCAGTATTGTGTGTTTGTGCTCCAAGCTTCTTCTTCTTCCTTGTGCTGTTCGCGTGCTTCCGCAGACGTCTATCTCCAACAATTGGTATCAGAGCAGGTCGTCGCTTCTTCTAGGGCGCCGTTGACACTCCTCCGTTTGCAGTCTCAGATTCGCACGAAATTTGGTGAGCATACTCAAGGTGTTTCCGAGATCAAAACAGCTTCGCTATGTGGTGCCGAAATCGCGATCTGAGCTTGTTTCGGCCTCCGAACGCACTATCGCAGCGCTTGTGCAGGCTATTTTGTCCTTTTGTGCCAAAGGTATGTACCAGTTTCTATTCGTTAGTTTAAGCGTCTCGAAGTCTGCTACAGGTCTAGCAGAACTCATCTCGGCAGTTCCGTTCAACTTTTTGAGATACAGTCAACTTTCTGCATCAAGGTATTTTAGTCACCGGCCATGGCTGAAAGCAGTGATGTATTCCGTATGTTGGCTGTTGAGGATAAGTTGGATGGTACCAACTACCCATTATGGGCTTATATGATGCGACATGTACTGGTTGCAAAAGGATTATGGAACATTGTGCACGGTGTTGAAAGATGTCCTGTTACACCTGTAACGACAGGTACTGCAAATACAGGTGTTGGAGCTGATGAAGATGGTGTCGAAGATGATATTCCGCAGATTCCTATTCATGCTGCTGTTTCTGTTGCACCTACTGCAGAGCAGATTCGTTTGGATGGCAGAGATGCCCAAGCACATGCATTGATAGCTTTGTCTGTCAAACGTGCCATTATTCCTCACATTCACTCTTGCAAAACAGCGAAGGATGCTTGGGATACACTTACCACTTTGTACTAGGCTAGGAATGAGGCTCGTGTTGCTTACCTCCGAAAACAGTTGGAGAGTGAGCACATGAATGAAGGTGATTCTATGGACAGTTTTCTTACAAAGATCAAAGACATGAAGGAACAATTGATTTCTGCTGATGAGGTTATACCAGATAGCTCACTTGTGCAGACCGTTCTGAATGGTCTTCCTGATTCATATCAGAGTTTTGCCTCTACTCTTCGGTTGATGATGAAAGGCAATCCGAATGCCTTGTCATTTGAGGAATTAGTCTCTGTTCTATTGCAGGAAGATCAGTCCAGGCAGAACAGGTCCATTATGCATGTTGCAGATCAAGCTTTCCTGGCTAGTCAGAAGGGCAAAGGAAAATGGAGCTCTTCTACTAGTAAGCAGAAATCTGCAAATGGTGCACAATCGAAGAACCAGGATAAAGATGAGAAGAAATCAGAAAAGCAAAAATTGTTCTGCAAGTACTGTAAAGGAAATGATCATATTATAAAGAACTGTCAAAAACTGGCTGCTAAAGAGGCAAAGAAGAAAGAGGCTCGAATGGTTGTTGCAGAGACCTCTACACCAAAAACAGAGTCTACAAATCTTGTGCAGGAAGAAGAATGGGTGTTTACTATTGTCTGCAGTTTTGACCCATCTTCTCATGATCAGTGCATGTCTGCAGTAGACTCAGATGTTTGGTACTTTGACAGTGGGGCGACCAAACATATTACCTCGCAGCGCAGTTTCTTCTCTTCACTCGAGCCTGCCCCTACAGGGAATACTGTCACATGCACCAATAACTCCTCTTATCCTGTTATGGGAGTTGGTAAGATCATTCTGACTACTGCTGATGGTAGTTCTTTCACTTTGTCAGATGCTTTATTTGTGCCAGGGATAAAAAAGAACCTGCTATCAGTTTTTGCATTAGCCAAGATTGGCTTGGTTGTGAAATTCGTTGATGACAGGTGTACAATCCATGATCTCTCAAATGGCGATGTGATTATTGCTTCTGGCATTTTATGTCGTGGGCTCTATAAGCTCATAGACTATGAAAGATCTGTGAATGATTCGGCATATGCAGTTCATGATTCTCAGGCTATGTCAGATGCAAAGCTTTGGCATGCACGCTTTGGTCATCTGAATTTTGCTAGTTTGCTACGCCTGCAGAAATCTGAAATGGTGTCCTCTTTGCCCAAACTTGAGGCTCCTGGAAAACATGTTTGTAAAGGCTGTATTTTGGGCAAAATGCAGCGTTCTTCCTTTCCAAAAGATGGTTCAGTTCGGGCTATGCAGAAATTGCAGCTTGTACATAGTGATGTCTGTGGTCCTATGCAGACACCCTCTTTTGGAAATTACCTTTATTTCGTGACTTTCATTGATGATTTTTCCAGGCATGCATGGGTATATCCACTCAAAGCAAAGTTCAAAGTGTTCATGTGCTTCAAACAGTTTTTGGTTTTGGCTAAAAATCTGTCAGCATGTAAAATGGGCACCCTCCGTTCTGATCGAGGGGGGGAATATATGTCTTCAGATTTTAATGCATTTCTGGCTGAACGTGGGATAAAACACCAATGTACAGTGCCGTATACACCTCAACAGAATGGAGTTGCTGAACGAAAGAACATGTCACTCATGGAGATGGCGAGGTGCATGGTCAAAAGTCAGGCTTTACCACATAGTTTCTGGCTTCAGGCTGTCATGTGTGCAGCATATGTACTGAACAGGTGTCCCACTAAAGCGTTGCAGTCTATCACTCCATATGAGTCTTGGCATGACCGCAAGCCATCTCTTGCTCATCTGCGTGTTTTTGGTTGTTTGGCATACGCATTAGTTCTTGAAAAACATCGCAGAAAATTGGATGATAAGGGAGTAAAATGTCTTTTTGAGTTCCGAAAGTAAAGGCTATCGTCTATATCATCCACAGACTAAACGCATTCTAGTTAGCCGTGATGTTGTCTTTGTGGAAGATGCTATTCAGCCATTGCTTTCATGTACTAAGGAGACATCTGTTAGCTCCAAAGACATGTATGATACTTTGATGGCTCTTTTTACAAGTGGACACGCTAGTGTTGGTCCTAATGATGCAACTTCTCAGCCTTTGCAGGTTTCATATGATGATGCAGATCATTCCATTTCTGATGCAGATTTACATGATGCACTTGTTGATGAGAGAGCTGATATTGAGCAGGCAAAAACTATGCCAAAATGGCTGGTGCAGACTTTGCGTGACAACAAATTAGATGCACCTTTGTCATATCGTACTCGTTCAGGCTCTCATAGTGCCTCCTTTGCATTAGATTGCTATGCATGGCTGCATCTAGTCTCTGTGATGAGAATGAGCCTGTTTCTTTTGATGAAGCAAAAAATTCAGAAAATTGGATGGCTGCTATGCAATCTGAATATGATGCTATAATGAAGAATGGTACATAGTCTTTATGTGACTTGCCTCCTGGCAAGAAGGCCATTGGCACTAAGTGGGTATACAAGTTGAAGCATAAACCTGATGGTACAGTTGACATGTATAAGGCTAGGCTTGTTGCAAAGGGTTATGCACAGGAAAGAGGCATTGATTTTGATGAGACCTTTGCACCTACATGCCGTATGACTACTGTTCGGAGCATTTGTGAACTTGCAGCCCATCATGGTTGGAATGTACATCAGTTTGACATTAAAACAGCATTTCTGAATGGTGACTTGCATGAAGTAGTGTATGTTTTTCAGCCCCGTGGCTTTGTGCAGAAAGGGCATGAAAACTAGGTTTGTAGGTTAAAGAAGGCATTATATGGTTTAAAGCAAGCACCACGTGCTTGGTATGAGAAGATACATGCCTATCTGATTGCACATGGTTTTGAGAACAGTCCAAGTGAAAGCACCTTATATGTTAAACGTGCTAATGATGTGCTTCTGATCATTATTTTCTATGTTGATGACATGCTGCTCACTGGTCCTATTGAGACACATATTGCTGATTTTAAGGCTGATTTGCATGCCTCATTTGAGATGTCTGATTTGGGGCATTTGCATCACTATTTGAGCATTCAGTTTATGCACGTTGATGGTGGAATGGCTTTGTGTCAAACGAAATATATTGACACATTATTGCAGCATTTTGGCCTTGAAGACTGTAAGCCTATTGCCACTCCTATGGAGACAGGTTTACGATTGTGTCTTCATGATGCTGGAGATGCATTTGATGCTGTTCTCTATCAGCAGGCTGTTGGATGCTTGATTTACTTATGCATTACTCGGCCAGATATTCAGTTTGCTGTCTCACAGATGAGCAGGTTTATGCATTGCCCAGGAGTCACGCATTGGAAAGTGGTTAAGCGCATCTTTCGCTACTTAAGTGGTACTCGGCTACTTGGGTTGTTTTATCCCAAGGGGGCATCACTACCGCCAGATTTGCATACTTTTTCTGACTTAGATTGGGCTGGTTGCTATGACACTCGTGTGTCCACCAATGGTTTTTGCTTCATGCTCGGTAGCTCATGTATATCTTGGCTGAGCAAGAAGCAGCCTACTGTGGCCACTTCCAGTTGTGAGGCTGAGTATAGGGCAGCTTTCACAGCGACTGTTGAGTGTGTGTGGCTCAGACGCCTTATGGCTGATTTGGGTGTTGGCCAGTTTTCTGCCACCACCATCTTCACTGGAAGTCAGAGCGCATTGGCAGTTGCGAGGAACCCTATGTTCCATGCTCGCACTAAGCATATTTAGGTGCATTATCACTATGTCAGGGAGAGGTTCTCTGCTGGGGAGATCAGCTTGGCATATGTGCCCACGCAGGAGAACATTGCAGACCTTTTCACGAAGGCTCTGCCTAGGGAGAAGTTTGAAGCTTTCCGCAAAGCTTTGGGCTTACTTCCTTTTGCGGAGTGAATTCCACATAGCTTGGCACTTCCTTATACATGAGTGCCAGCTTCTTGTTCACCGCATCACTCCCAGGGGGGATTTGTAGATATATTTAGGTAGTGATGTGTGTGAACACTCTAGGACTACCGGGGCACTTTTTTCCCTGTTTAGGAGGTTTTTTTCCCCCGGATTGTATATACGCCTATTGCCCTAATGGGCTACTTATCTTTGTACATTCTCTAGTATTACATTCAGTATTGTGTGTTTGTGCTCCAAGCTTCTTCTTCTTCCTTGTGCTGTTCGCGTGCTTTCGCAGACGTCTATCTCCAACAGGCATTCCATAAAGAGCAGACCAGAGCACTTCCTTTGGGAACAAAAATGAAGGGAGACACAACAACATGCCAAATCTCTAGGTTATTCCAACTTTTAAAGTCTGTGATGTGAAATTTATGAATGTTTCTTTTCGTTAAGCAAGGTAATTAATCATTGGACAATGTAGCTCTCATAATCCATTTTCCAGCCATCTAAATAACCATTCTGGTAGGGTAGATAATGTTGGTGCATTTTACCCAAGCCTACATGCTTGATATGCTTGATATTATCCTCATTTTTAAGTCACATGAGTAGTCATGTGAACACCTGTTGTAAAAGAGTACATTTTATCTCTTGCAAATGGAAAAAGAAAAAAGGAAAAGGATGGCTTACCACATCCATGATGTAAAAGCAATTTCGTGGTTCTAACTACCAAAATCACAAACTTTTGAGCTGAGGCAATATCTCCTAACTTTGGGGATCACTTTTAGATGAAGCCATTCGAATTCGAATTCAAAACTCCCTCCAAAGAATAGCTATAAAAGGAGCAAGAAGGAAGAGGCGATTAGCAAGCCTTGTACGTGACCACTTCATGTCATTTTGTAGAGATTGAAGAGCTTACTCCATAGCTCTATCATTCTACTCCCATTCTGCAAATATTCATTGCCAATGTGGTTGTAGTCATATGTGAATCTATACATTTATCATCGTCTACTTCTCTATTTTGTTCTCTGCTATACTCACTCAGAGCAGTAAGTTCAGAAGGTCATATCTCGAGTTCTATTAATCCTTTTCTAGTGATTTAACGTGCGTTGGATAGCTCTTATTGTCTAGTGTCTGATATTAATTTTCCAGGTCATTGGAGTTATAGTTTTGGAGATATCTGCATTTTACTGCTCACTAGTCTATCTCTACAGAGCCCCGAGAATGGTGGGCATGTTCCAAAAATTGATAAATCTTGTTCTCAGTGCTCAGTCCATCATTTGAAGTGTTTTAAATTGGATTGGGAAGCTTGCTAAGTCTATTTGCTATTCCCAAAAGGCATGTTTCTAATTTCTACCAGGTTGAGAGCACTGTTCATTTTTTCCAGCTGGTGTATGTCCAAAAATAGCAAGTTTTGGGAGCTAGTCATTTTGCAACTAGTCTGTCTTGACTTAAACTTTTGGGATACATGTTCCAAAGTACTTGGCTGATATTTTGATGGATTTAGGAAGCTTAAAGGGTCTACTAATCAACTCTGAAGTCTCAGTTGGATGGTGTGAAGCTGTTTGTAGCAGCACCTAAGATCTTTGGATTGCATCCACCATCTGTCTTCACAGTGGTATCAGAGCATAGTCAAGCAACATGGGAGATGGATTTCCATCAACAATTGACAAATTGGATCAAAACAACTACCCGGCATGGTCTCTAAGGATGGAGGCTTACCTTCAAGGGAGGAATCTATATGGATTCATATCCGGAGATGAAGCAATGCCAACCATGAGGAACAAAGGGCAACCATCACATGAAGAAGTGGAAGGACTTTCGAATTGGTGTTCGAAGGATGCACTTGCAAGGTTCTATATTCTAAACTGAATCTCTGATTTTCTTTTACCTCATGTCGAGGGATGCAAGACATCAAGAGAGACCTAGAATGCACTTGCTTCTTTCTTCTCTTCCAACACTCGAGCAAGGAAGAACCAATTGGGGATGGAGTTCACAACAATGAAGAAAAGCCCAAAGCAAAATGTGACTGATTATGTCACAAAGATGAAGGAGATTTCTGACCAACTTGGAAGCATTGGAGAGGTAATTGAAGAGGAGCAAATCATAAGACAAATCATGAATGCAATCAAAGCAGACGACAAGTGGGAGTCATTCACAACAGCCATGGATTTATACATGGATATGCATGTACCCGACCTCAACATCATGGTTTGATGATGACAGGAAAGTGAAGCTGCCTTATGACTTGGATGAAGATTTTCCATCACTTCAACCAAAGGAGACAAAGCAGATTGAAGAAAGTGATTCGGAGATTGACCTAGAAGACTTGGAAAGACTAAAGCTATGGAAGAACAAAGGTAAAGCAAAGATGCAAGATGCTACATATGGACCCGAGAGCTCACATCAACCACTTAGAAGGTCTTCAAGGGAGAAGAAGAAACCAGAGAGGTTTGGTTATGATACTTCTTTGGTCACCAGGCACTCAATCTACATTGCAAAGGATTCAACCAATGAAGAACCTACCACATTTGAAGAAGCACAAAGCAAGAAAGCTTGGAGAGATGCAATGGATGAAGAAATGGAAGCCTTGAAGGAAAATGACACTTGGGAGCTTGTACCTAACAAGCCATCTATGAAGGTAATTGGATCTCGATGGATATACAAAATCAAGAGGAATCCAGATGGAAGTATAAATAGACACAAAGCAAGGTTAGTTGCTAAAGGGTTTGCTCAAACCCATGGTATTGATTATGAGGAGACTTTCTCTCCTATTGCAAAAATGCCTACAATTAGGGTTCTCATTAGTCTTGCTGCATCTAGAAATTGGAATCTTTATCAACTTGATGTAAAGAATGCTTTCTTGAATGGATGGATTTCTGAGGAAGTGTATATGGCACAACCTCCTGGATATGAGGATGCACATCATCCTAACTATGTATGCAAACTAAAGAAATCTTTGTATGGATTGAAACAAGCTCCAAGAGCTTGGAATTTCAGATTGGTGACTTATTTGCAGGACCAAGGATTCAAAGCTAGCAAGGCGGATACCTCTTTGTTCATAAAGAGGATTGGATCTCAAGTGATCTATTTATGTGTGTATGTTGATGATATTATTATCACAGGCAATGATCTTGAAGGAATCCAACAGGTAAAGAGTCAAATGAAGGAGGAGTTCAAAATAAGTGACCTTGGACCACTCACTTATTTTCTTGGATTGGAGTTGATCTACACAGATTCAGGTATATACATCACACAAAGGAAGTATGTCCATGACATGCTCGTCAAGTTCAAGATGGAAAATACCAAGTGTGCCGGTACACCTATGGAGCAAAATCATAAGCTTAGTGCTTATGAAGGAGAGCCAATTGAAGACATCACAAGCTATCAAAGCTTGGTTGGAAGTTTGAACTATGCAACACTCACAAGGGTGGATATATGCTATAGTGTTAGCATATTGAGTCAGTTTATGCATAAGCCGAAAAGACCACATATGGAAGCGGCCAGAGAGTCCTCAAGTACCTAAAGGGGACCATGAATGAAGGTTTGTTTTATTCATTTACTTCAGATATTGAGCTAAAGGTCTACTCAGATGCAGATTGGGCCGGATCTAAAGATGATAGAAGAAGCACATGAGGGTATATATCATTTGCAGGTTCAAAAATCATTTCTTGGTCATCGAAGAAGCAACCAATCGTGGCATTATCTTCTACCGAAGCCGAATATAGAGGTTTGGCTAATGCAACTCAAGAAATCATGTGGTTAAAGTCTTTGTACATAGATCTTGGACTTCATTCTTCAACACCTCACATTTTTGGTGACAACACAAGCTCACTACATCCAGCAGCTAATCCGGTATACCACGCTAGAACCACGCATATTGAAGTCCACTACCATTACATAAGGGAGAAGCTATTGAGCAAGGATATTCAACTATCCTATGTCTCTACAGATATGCAATGTGCAGACATGTTGATGAAATCTCTTGATGGTACGAAGTTAAGTAGATTCAAGTTGATGATTGGCTTGCAGGAAATCAAGGACAATTGAAGACTTATTTGGAGGACAAGCATGTTAGGCTTGAGGGGGAGCTGTTGGTGCATTTTACTCAAGCCTACATGCTTGATATGCTTGATATTATCCTCATTTGTAAGTCACATGAGTAGTCATGTGAACACCTCTTGTAAAAGAGTACATTTTATCTCTTGTAAATGGAAAAAGAAAAAAGGAAAAGGATGGCTTACCTCATCCATGATGTAAAAGCAATTTCGTGGCTCTAACTACCAAAATCATGAATTTTTGGGCTGAGAGAATATCTCCTAACTTTGGGGATCACTTTTAGGTGAAGCCATTCGAATTCGAATTCAAAACTCCCTCCAAAGAATAGCTATAAAAGGAGCAAGAAGGAAGAGGCGATTAGCATGCCTTGTACGTGACCACTTCATGTCATTTTGTAGAGATTGAAGAGCTTACTCCATAGCTCTATCATTCTACTCCCATTGTGCAAATATTCATTGCCAATGTGGTTGTAATCATATGTGAATCTATACATTTATCATCATCTACTTCTCTGTTTTGTTCTCTGCTATACTCACTCAGAGCAGTAAACTTAGAAGGTCATATCTCGAGTTCTATTGATCCTTTTCCAGTGACTTAATGTGCGTTGGATAGCTCTTACTGTCTAGTTTTTGCATATCAATTTTCAAGGTCATTGAAGTTATAGTGTTGGAGATATCTGCATTTTACTGCTCACTGGTCTATCTTTGCAGAGCCTCGAGAATGGTGGGCATGTTCCAGAAATTGATAAATCTTGTTCTCAGTGCTCATTCCATCATTTGAAGTGTTTTAACTTGTATTAGCCAGAAGATTATTGGATGCAAGTGGGTCTACAAGACAAAGAGATATGTAGATGGAAGTGTGTCTAGATATAAAGCTAGACTTGTTGTGAAGGGTTTTGCTCAGACATATGGTATTGATTATGATGAGACCTATAGTCCTGTGGCAAAGATGACAACCATCAGGACACTCATAGCAATTGCTGCATGTAAAGGTTGGAAATTATGTCAATTAGATGTGAAGAATTCTTTTTCAAATGGTTACATTTCAAATGATGTTTTCATGGAGCAACCTCAAGGATTCAGTGATGGAAGGTATCCAGATTATTTGTGCAAGCTCAAGAGAGCTTTGTATGGGTTGAAGCAGGCCCCAAGGGCATAGAATTATAGACTTGTGAAGTTCTTGAAAGAACTTGGATTTCAAGTATCAAAAGCAGATAGTAGTTTGCTTGTCAAAGCAATGTGCTAATGGGTTCATTTACATATGCATATATGTTGATGATATAATTATTATAGGTACAGATGAGAAAGGCATTCAAAGCCTAATGAAGAAAATGGAGAAAGAATTCAAGATCAGTGATTTGGGAGACTTGTCATACTTCTTGGGCATGGAGATCTCATACACTCAACATCGAGTGTATGTAACTCAAGAAAGGTATTTGAAAAACTTGTTAATCAAGTTTAAGATGAATGATTGCAGGATAGCCCCTACTCCAATGGAAGTGAATCACAAATTGAGCAGATATGGTGGAGAAGAGTTCAAGGATATGAAGCTATATCAGAGTTTGGTTGGTGGTCTTATCTATGCTACATTAACTACACCTGACTTGTCATATGTAGTTGGAGTATTGTCTCAATTTATGCATTGTCCTAGGAAAGAACATTGGGTTGTAGGACAAAGAGTGTTGAGGTACATTAAGGGTACACTCAAAGAAGGTTTGTATTATGGTTTTACATCAGATACAAACATCAAGATATATAGTGATGCAGATTGGGCAGGTAATCCTGATGATAAGAGGTCAACTTATGGATACTTCTGTTATGTGGGAGATAAGTTAATTTCTTGGTGTTCAAAGAAGCAACACACAGTTGATTTATCATCTACAGAAGCTGAGTACAAAGGCATGGTTGAAGCTGCAAAGGAAGTGATATGGCTTAAGACTTTGATGAAGAGTTTTGATATCATTCACAATACACCTACTATTCATGGAGATAACATGAGTTCATTGTATTTAGCTGCTAACCCTGTGTTTCATGCCAGGACTAAACACATTGAGATTCAGTATCACTTTGTAAGAGAAAAGGTGATGGATAAAGAGATTGAAGTTATACATACTTCAACAAAAGATCAGATAGCTGATATGCTTACCAAAAGCTTGGATGGACCAAAGCTTCAGAGATTCAAAGACATGGCAGGTATAAAGAAGATAGAGAAAACATCAATTGATGATTGAGGGGGAGCTGTTGGTGCACGACAATCAACAATTGATGTTTTAATGAAGAATTGGAGTCAAGGATTGAAGAAAAGGTTCAAGTTGAGAAGCATGAAGGAAGAATACATTCAGAAGATAAAAATGTGTACACATATGTACATTAATTTAGAGAAAGTTCACTTATATCCTTGAGTAGTCATAAGCTTGTAAATTTTTGTCTATATATACTATGAAAAAATGTCGGGGCAAGTATGAGAGAGCATGAGAATAGAGTAATCAGAAGTTGTATGAGACATTAGACATCTTAGAAGTTAAGACTCTCTCATCACTCAGTTGTATTTTTCTCAGAAATGAAGAAAATGTTGCGCCCGATATTTATGCGTTTTCTCCTTCTGTGTTAGATCTTTTGTGAAATGCTTTTGTACAAGTCTAAGTCTATAGTTGATTGACCTCTGTACAAATTTTCAGCTTCTAATTGTAATTAGGCTGAGAGAATTGAGTGTAGGAACATTTACATGTGTAAATGGAAAGAAGAGAAGTTGCAAGAGGTGCAAAATTCGATGCTAATGTTTTGATTAGTTCTCCTTCCACAGTGTAACGTTCTGAGCAAGCAAGCACTCAATCTTTAAGTTGGAAGGTAAGCTATTCGTGGCTAAAAGCATTTCTAGAAACAGGTTCTAGATTGAGAGAACCAAGGGTTAAAAGTTATAGGTGTCTAAATCGACTTCTCAGAAGTGCAGTTTTAGACATAGGTGACTTGTTAAGTTGATTTCTCAAGATCTACAGAATCTTTTGGAGTGATTCAACTTGGAAAAGGTGCGCAATCTATAAGCGACACCTCGTACAGAGTTTTATAAAAAACTTTACACATTTGATAAGGCAATGAGTGAGTTATGTGCAGCAAACTTTCTGTGTAATCTTCTTCTTCACAGTTTGTTCAAGAACTTGACAATTGAGTATTGATCTTCTAAAATTGGTAAGGGTTTGAGTTATTCTTGTTATAGAGGTGTTCTAAATACAAGAGTAACTTGTTCATTTTGTTGGTGTAAATCACAAGCCTACACATTTGGCTTGAAAGATATCATGAAGACTTTACATACATGAAGAACCATAGGAACACATGCTAGTGGTTAATTACCACTTTTATCTCATTGTAAAAGTCAAAATGACTTAGAATCTTTTGTAATCACCTACCAAAGTGAGTCGTGTAAAAGTAGCTCATTTTATTGAGAGAATATCTCCAACCTTTTACGAGCTTGATCATAGGGAGCCAAAAGTTTGAATTTGAATTCAAACTTTAGTTATTTCCTATAAAAATGGATATGAAAAAGTCGTGCGTAGAGATCACTTCATCCCGAGGCTCATTCTACTGATTTTGAGAGTGTGTGAGGACTATACCATACCCTACACCTCTATACACCATTTGGCAATGCTAGTCATGCCAATGGGATTGTACACAAGTGTTAATTTATATATACATTTACATCATTCATTTCTGTGTTCTCTACTTGTCTACTCAAACGTCTGTCAACTTTTCAAGGGCATATCTCGGTCAATACTTCATCAAATGCAGTGATTCAAAGCTTATTAGATTGAGCTTGAAGCCTACTACATGCTGTCAAAGTTTCAAGACATTCTATTCAGCCAATTCTGGGAAATCTACGTCGAGGTGCTCAATGTTCTATTTCTGCTACAGTCCTAAAAAGTCGAGGGTATTGCTTATCTTGCTAAATTGATTTCTCTTAGCATAGTTTATCTTTTTACATCATTCCACTTGCAAATGGTAGCTTACAAAGATAATTGAATACCCCTAGAAGGAAGTTTATCAATTGCTACTGTGCTGGTCACACTGAGAAAAACATCCAGCAGGTGTCAAGACATAAATATAAGGTTTTTGTGAGTTTGTGACCTCCAAAGTTATCTGTTTTGATTCAATCATTGCACCCATCATCTCCAAAGCACATAGGGTATTTTTTGGTGTCAATGGTAAGCTAAGGAGGTCTACTAATCAAGTCTGAAGCAAAAGAGGGCTGGTACAAAGCAGGTTTAGCAGTACCTACTCAGTCTCTTGGATCATCCATCCATCTTTCCCAATAGTGGTATCAGAGCAAATAAGGTAAAATGGGAGATTGTCTTCCTTCATTTATTGATAAATTGGACACGAACAACTATCAAGCTTGGTCTCTAAGGATGAAGAGCTACCTACAAGGAAGGAGTCTCTTTGGATACATCTCAGGAGATGAGGAATTGCCCTCATTCAAAGCAAGAGGTTTGCCAACCAAGGAGGAACAAGAAAAACTCAACACATGGTGTGCTAAGGATGCTTTGGCAAGGTCTTACTTACTCAACTCTATATCTAACTTTCTTTTACCTCATATCAGAAATTGTAAGACATCCCAAGAAACTTGGGAAACCTTGTCATCATATTTTTCCTCCAATACAAGGGCTAGGAAAAATGAGTTGTGGATTGAATTCACAACACTAAGGAAGCAAATTAAGCAAGCTGTTTCAAAATTTGTGACCAAGATCAAAGATGTTGCAGATCAGTTAGCAAGCATAGGAGAAGAGATTGAAGAGGAAGAGATTGTAAGGCAAGTAATCAATGGGATCAAGGCTGATGACAAGTGGAAAGGCTTCACCACTGCAATGGATCTCTACATGGACATGCACACTCCAGATCTTACAACTCTCATGGGTCAACTATTTACACATGAAGCAAAGCTCACCAAGAGTGGAGATACATCCAAAGGTAACAACTCTTTTGCCCTATACACTGATAAGAAATCTAAGGATAAAGGCAATTGTAAGAAGGTGGAAGATCAAGGCTCTACCTCCCAAGCCAACTATGCAGGGAGAGGTAGATCTTCAAGAGGTAGGGGCAAAGGAGGTAAGCAAGGTAGGGGGAGACCCTATAATTCATCACCATGTAACATTTGTGGTTTATCAAATCATACCACAGATGAGTGTTTCAGGAATTACAAAAAACAGAGAGGAAGAGGCTACCAAAGGGGTGGTTACTCACAGTCAAGAGGAAGTTTCAATCATCACCAAGGCCACAAAAAAAATTACAACAACAATTACAATGGCAACTACCAAGGAGGATACAAATCCAGAAAAGATTACAATAACTACACAGAGGAGCAGGATGATTCACTTCTGATCATGAACATGACTTCAAAGTCAGGTACAAATGATGATCACTTATTTTACATTGACTCAGGATGTTCAAACCATGTGGCTAGCAATGTGGCACTACTCTCTGACCTTGAGGAACCAAAAGGTAACATCAAGTTCAAACAGGTGATGATACAAAGCATTCAGCTATTAAAGTTGGAAATGTTAAAACTTGTGATGGAAATCTGAATTTGTTGAGCAGGGTACTTTATGTACCAACCATTACCAAAAATTTAATGAGTGTTGGCCAGATTGTAGAGAAAGGGTTGCAGATCAGATTCAATCAATATGGAGCATTTGTGGAGGACCCAATACATGGATTCAAAAGGATAGATAAAGGAGAAAAATCAGGTAGACTTTTCACTTTTGAGTTAGAAGACATAAAGAATATTGCACTATAAAGTTATAAGGATCAAACACTTTCAGAGCTTGAGATTTGGCACAAGAGATTAGGACATATAGGGGAAAGAACCTTGAAGCAAATGTGCAAGGACCAATGTGTGCTTGGGATACCTAATGTATCCAAGCAACATGACTACCTAGAACTTGTACACATAGATGTTTGGGGACCTAGCAAAGAACCCTCAGTCTCAGGATCAAGGTACTATGTGTCTTTTATTGATGATTATAGCAGATGGACTGTATTGTACTTTATGGAGCACAAGGATGAGGTGTTTAATTGCTTTAAAAAATATCTTGCACTAGTTGAAAATCAGATAGGAAGGAATTTGAAGAGGCTAAGGTCAGATGGAGGAGGTGAGTACTTCTCCAATGAATTTGAGGAGTTCTTGCAGGACAGAGGCATCAAAAGAGAAATAACAAGGTATTCTCGTGAACAAATAGGTTAATTGTTGAGACAGCTAGATCTATGCTTAATGAGAAGAAGTTACCTAACTATCTATGGGTAGAGAGTGTTTCTACTGCTACATACCTCATAAACAGGTTACCATCTAAGTCACTTGATGGTATGACACCCTATGAAGTATGGCATGGTAAGAGACCATCTTTAGATCACTGCAAAATATTTGGATGTGTAGCATATGTGCACATTCCTTCTCAGGTAAGAGGTAAGCTAGATCCAAAGGCTGACAACAATCAGAGTGTTGGTTAGTGTGGCTGCATCAAAGAATTAGAATATGTACCAATTGGATGTCAAGAATGCTTTCTTGAATGGATGGATCTCAGAAGAGGTTTATATGTCACAACCTCCTGGCTATGAAGACCCTAAGAAGGTAACTTATGTTTGCAAATTAAAGAAGGCTCTATATGGATTGAAGCAAGCACCTAGGGCATGGAATTACAGGCTAACTACAGACCTCCAAGACCAAGGTTTTGTCATGAGTAAGGTAGATACTTCTCTATTCATCAAGAGAAGTAATTCAGAGGTAATATATCTTTGTGTTTATGTTGATGACATCATCATTACAGGCAATGATGTCAATGGAATCAGACATATCAAAAGTCAGATGATGAAGGAATTCAAGATTAATGATCTTGGACTATTGAAGTATTTTTGGGACTTGAATTAGTTTACACTAATTCAGGGATATACATCACTCAGAAAAAGTATGTACAGGATATGTTGAAGAAGTTTCACTTGCAGGATGCTAAAGTAGCAAGCACTCCAATGGAGGTAAACCTAAAGCTAAGTGCCCATGAAGGTGATGAAGTCAAAGACATTACAGGTTACCAAAGTATGTTGGGTAGCTTGAACTATGCTACCTTAACAAGAATTGATATTGCATATGGAGTTCGTGTGCTAAGCCAATTTATGCACAAGCCAAGGATAGCTCACTTAGAGGCTATCAAGAGAATCTTGAAGTATCTTAAGGGTACACAGAACCGTGGTTTGTATTTTCCTTATACCTCAGATATTGATATAAAAGTTTATTCAGATGCAGATTGGGCAGGATGCAAGGATGATAGGAGAAGCACTTCTGGATACATTTCTTTTGCAGGTGACAAACCAATTTCATGGTTTGCAAAGAAGCAACCAACTGTTGCATTGTCTTCTATAGAAGCAGAGTATAGAGGGCTAGGTAATGCCACTCAAGAAGCAATTTGGATTAAGCTTTTGTACACAGAATTGGGCTTATATACTAGGCCTCCAATTATCTTTGGAGATAATACAAGTTCTCTTCACCTTGCATCTAATACTATCTATCATGCCACAACAAAACACATAGAAGTTCATTATCATTATGTGAGAGAAATTGATGAGCAAAGATATTCAACTGACTTATGTGTAAACCAACATGCAATGTGCAGACTTGTTGACTAAAGCTTTGGATGGAACCAAACTTTGCAGGTTCAAATCTATGATTGGATTGCAGGATATAATTGAATATTGAAGATGAAGACTTAAGCCAAAATTTTTGGCTTGAGGGGGAGCTGTTGGTGTAAATCACAAGCCTACACATTTGGCTTGAAAGATATCATGAAGAATTTACATACATGAAGAACCATAGGAACACATGCTATTGGTTAATTACCACTTTTATCTCATTGTAAAAGTCAAAATGACTTAGAATCTTTTGTAATCACCTACCAAAGTGACCGTGTAAAAGTAGCTCATTTTGATTGAGAGAATATCTCCAACCTTTTAGGAGCTTGATCATAGGGAGCCAAAAGTTTGAATTTGAATTCAAACTTTAGTCATTTCCTATAAAAATGGATATGAAAAAGTCGCGTGTAGAGATTACTTCATCCCGAGGCTCATTCTACTGAGTTTGAGAGTGTGTGAGGACTATACCATAGCCTACACCTCTATACACCATTTGGCAATGCTAGTCATGCCAATGGGATTGTACACAAGTGTTAATTTATAGATACATTTACATCATTCATTTCTGTGTTCTCTACTTGTCTATTCAAAAGTCTATCAACTTTTCAAGGGCATATCTCGGTCAATACTCCACCAAATTCAGTGATTCAAAGCTTGTTGGATTCAACTTGAAGCCTACTACATGGTGTCAAAATTTTAAGACATTGTATTCAGCTAAGTCTGAGAAATCTGCATCGAGGTGCTCACTGGTATATTTCTGCTACAGTCCTAAAAAGTCGGGGGTATTGCTTATCTTGCTAAATTGATTTCTCTTAGCATAGTTTATCTTTTTACATAATTACACTTTCAAATGGTAGCTTACAAAGCTAATTGAATACCCCTAGAAGGAATTTTATCAATTGCTACTCTGCTGGTCACACTGAGCAAAACATACAGCAGGTGTCAAGACATAAATAGAAGGTTTTTGTGAGTTTGTGACTTCCAAAGTTATATGTTTTGATTCAATCATTGCACCCATCATATCCAAAGTACATAGGGTATTTTTTGGTGTCAATGGTAAGCTAAGGAGGTCTACTAATCAAGTCTGAAGCAAAATAGGGCTGATACAAAGCAGGCTTAGTAGTACCTACTCAGTCTCTTGGATCATCCATCCATCTTTCCCAACACATTTGGAGATTAACACTCTCCATCATACATGTCCACTAACTTGCAAGGAATACACATATACCTCGATGGCCTTAATAGGTCGGTAGCAAGAATGATAAAGACAATGGAATCTGAGATAGTTCCAAGACCATCTGTCAAATATGAAGGTGGTGTCTATATGGACAAGACAATGTAGTAATGAAAAACCCTGATTAGATAAACAAGAGAGGAGAGTTAGAGGGATAGGGAACCTACAGGAGAACCAATACTTGAGAGATGGTGACTACCTCAAGGGGAAAGTCAGTTGTCTATCAAGTGTTAAGAGGAGTCCTCATACTCCAAGATGACTACTTGGTGGATGTGTACTTGTGAATGGATCCGACTTGCTATTACAAACCAATTCACCTACACAAGGAGAAAGCATCAACCCATCTACTATATATGAATTGAGAGATCTTGAAGATTTGTCTAGAGTTACCTACCTAGACCATAATCAAAGGCGATATTGGTCGGTGGACGATGTGGATATATCTATTGGAGTTAGATGTGTGCGGAAGCATCCAAACAACACAAGGAAGAAGAAGAAGGTTGGAGCACAATACACAATACTAAATGTATTACCACTAGAATGTACAAAGATAAGTAAACCATTAGGGCAATAGATGTATATACAAGCCGGGGGAAAAAAGCTCCTAAAGAGGGAAAAAAGTGCCCCAACGGTCTTAGTCTGTTCACATATATCACTACCTAAATATATCGACAAATACCTCTTGGGAGTGATGTGATGAACAAGGATCTGGCACTCATGTATAAGGAAGTGCCAAGTTATGTGGAATCAATCCACAAAAGGAAGTAAGCCCAAAGATTTGCAGAAAGCATGAAACTTCTCTCTAGGCATAGCCTTCATGAAAAGGTCTGCAATCTTCTCCTATGTGGGCACATATGCCAAGATGATCTCTCCAGTAGAGAACCTTTCCTAACATAATGAGAATGCACTTCAATGTGCTTAGTGTGAGCATGAAACACAGTGTTCCTCTCAACTGCTGATGTGCTCTGACAATGAGTGCAGATGGTGGTGGTAAAATAAAAGAGTGACCAACACCCAAATCAGCCATAAGACATCTAATCCACACACACTCAATAGCCGCTATGAAAGTTGCACTATACTCAGCATCACAATTGCAAGTGGCCACAGTAGGCTGCTTCTTGCTCAACCAAGATATACATGAGCTACCAAGCATGAAGCAAAAGCCACTATGGGAAGGGTATTGTAATGATTGTGGGAAGGAACATCTCTTTAGAGATTGCCCAAAAAATCCGAATAAGACCCATGACACTGCATCTATTAATGTAATAGAAGTAATTGATCGTCGAGAAGTGACAATGAATAAACTGTACCATTGAAGGCAATCACACGAGCACAAACAAAAGAATAAGAAAGAAAATGAGTAGACTTAGAGAAAGAAAAGAGTAAAACTATAGAACCCAGAGTACAAGTGGTGCAAAATTCAGAAGACCCACTTGAGAATATTCAAACAACGAAAATTCAAAAGTGGAAGGATAGAAGGGAAAACTCAAGGAAAAATGGATGAAAACTAAAAATAAGGAAGTCAAGAAGGACCCAAGAGGCAATAAGAAACCTAAAAACCCGAAATTCAGGAAGAAACTCCCATTACACCGCAGACACTAAAACCAGACAAGCTAGGATCAATTCTAGCAGACCCAAGACCAAACAATTTAGACATGTTGCTAAAAGCTTATCAAGCTAGAATCGTGAATGGACCAAATGTAGAGCAGCACGAAAAGCTTTACCCACAAGGGAGTTAGGAAAGGAGAGACTAGCGATATGTAGAAAACTCATAGAGATTGCACATGCCACCCTAGAGAAAACTATCCTTGTCCTCCCTGAAATGAGAATATCTGAGAATCAATACCAGGATTGTCTTAAAACGAAGGACCAAAAACCTAAAAGGAAGGATGAAAAGGAAGAATTACTGAGTACCCAGGACAAATCCATGTCCATAGTCCCTGATTTAGAGGCTCATTGGCCAAAAGATTTGTGGAATAAAATTCAAGAAGACCAATGGAAAAAAGATGGAGTTGCAAAGCCGCCTTTTGAGGAATTAGATGTGGAGGACTATCAGCCAATGCCAGATTTGGAGGAAATATATGAAGAAGTTTCTAGGTTAGACCGAAATAGAGAAGAAGCACAAAGCCTCTCCATCCTACCAAAACTATATGGGAGAATATGAGAAGGAATCCATGATCCTCTGTGCTCCCACAGTACGAGGAAAAAAAAAGGAGCCTTTAGACAAGACCTCAAACAATCTAGCAGAACTCAAAAAGACCAAAGTACAATGTCAGTTGATTGTGGAAGAATTACTTCGTGTCAAGCCACACTTATGGAAACAATTGGTGGGACAATTGAAGTTAGAACAGGAGAACAACGAAAAGGAAAGCAACGAAACTAAAAACCCTTCTACTATACAAATTATGGTGGATAAGGTTGGAGAATTTAACAAAGGAGATGAAGGCAACACATGTTTACCCATCAAGTACAATGGATACATGACCAAGGCTATACTAGACACAGGAGCAGGAGTAGGTATCACCACCAAAGAAATTTGGGAGAAATGGGGAAAGCTAGCCCTATGATCAACTTGTATGAAGCTTCAATTAGCAGATGGCCATGTCGAGAGACCCTTGGGAATATTGGAAAAAGTTACGTTGACCACCTGTGGAGTTGAATTTGAGCATACTTTAGCCATATGTCAATTTGGAAAGGCTAATAATTATGACATGATATTAGGACGACCTTTCATGAGACAACTCAAGGTAGTGCAAGACTAGGGACGAGACTCATTATACCTTCAACATCAAGGAAACACTACCAAGATAAATTTGCATACATTTGCGTACATGGACTGTTTGTTGTTAACCTTTGGAGTTGTCCTCTCCAATCATTATAGCACAAAATATCAACTACACATCTTTAAATTGTCAATCCGGGAAGTATGCTGAGACCACAACCCCTTCTAGTCAATGGAATCCAAGAATAAGAGTTGAGATGATTGTTTTTCTGAGAAATTTATGAAGAAGGAGAGAAATATCTAGGGTTTTGATTATCTTGAGTTCTACAACAACATTTTCAATGATCTTTGTGCCGAAAGTGTGCCATTTCCATAGTAGAATACAACTATGAAGTCAAATTTCAAAAATAGTACCTGTATCACATAGACGAGACAATCGTGATTCTGTGAAAACTGAGAATTTCCAATTCCAGCTTTGTTCTTCTACAGTTTCTTACTCAATATACTGAGAATCATCCATCTTCACTCATCTCACTCAGAAATACACAAGATACGTTCACAAATTCCATGGATTACACAATGATAAGACTCAACAAATCAAGAGAAAGAATATGAAAGGAGAAAACACGATTTTCTGCGGGAAAGCTCTTCTCATTACTTGGATAGCATCAGAATAATACAACCAACCTCTTCAAAATAGAAGAAATTATCTTTTATACTTTTTCAAGTGTCCCTTTTCACTCTTGAATTTTGGTCCTTTTCTCCTTCTATTCTAAAAATATGCTATCTAAGAGCTTCTAAAAATTCTAGGAAAAATACATATGATCTTATTTTACATGAGGAAGACTCTTCCTCAATTTTTACAACATTTGTATAAATATGTCTACCAATTTTTGACATTTTACAAATAATTTTCCGTCAAAAATTGCTTCCTCTAACATCCTTCCCCTCCTAGACTTTTTGGCTCCTGAAAAAAATATCCTGACAAGAGAAATAATGAGAGCTTCCTTCATTTCTTCTTTCTTTGATAAACCAGAGACAACAAGTCATGACTCTTTCTTTCTGTACTATTCAAATTGTTGACAATTTCAAATAAAGCTTTCCACCATTGTACGACTGCCTCTGGTCTGTCTATCACATCTTTCTTCAAGTATTCTGTATAAGTAGCTTCGTATGCAGTGAGTCTTGATTTAGTGATTACTAATAAATTCCCGAAAATTTCTGACTCTCTTTCAAAAAATCCATAGTCAAAAGCGTCTTCAAAGATTTGAAGATAATGGCTTCCCAAAAATACTATTCTGCTATAATATGCCATTAAACAAATTCGATCTGGTGTTTCACTTAGGTCAAAAAGTAGAACATCTATGGGTGAGTTGAATCCAATGTAATTGAGAGTCCTGACATCTGTATCTGTGAAGGTTTCTATGCATGCTACCACAAGTCACATTACTCTTACCAATAATATACAAGCTAGATCATTTACATCTTTGTATGTAGATATAACAGATTCTACTGTGTGAATCATATACTTCTTTGTTGGCCATGTTCTTGCTTTTGGTCCTGCTATTTTTGGCAAATTCAGCCATTTTGTTGGAATCTGTCTTGCATTTCTTCTTTCCCAAAACACTGATCATTCTCTTCTTCTTGCTACTGGACAATAGGCTGGATTTATCTTTAACTGTAAAGGTGCCTCTTTCTAGATCTTCCTACATTTCTTGTTAGCATCCAACCATCTGTTCCTCCATTTAGGATTAGCTTTTTCAAACAACTCCTTAGTGGCATTAATGTCTTCTTCATATTCCAAATATTTGTTTGGTGGTAGTCCTACCCTTGCAATCTGATAATTCCTGGCACTTTCCAGAATCATACAGAATGGTATTCCTAAACTATTAGCTGCCTAATGATGTTGATCTGGATTTACTCCTTTATTGAGAGCAAAGTTTACAATCTGCTCCTCATACTCATTATGCATTTTCCTTATGAATTCCATTCTTGATTCCCTGTCTGTTAGAAGCCTTTGAACAAATTCATCTGAATATTCTTCAATAGCGTTGTCTTCTTGTTCACCAAAATTTTGGAATCTGTTATCTTCTCCTCCATGTTCCTCTGCTTGTGTGGTCAGTACCTGTTCTTCAACTTGTTTTTGTGAGCATTCTAAGTTTTTCTGTAACTCTTCTACCATCAACATTAATCCTTGTTTCTGGGCTACCAAGAATTCTCTTTCTGATTTCCATTCACTCCTTTCTTTTGCTATATCCAAATGTAAATTGTTGTATCCTCTCATTGCACTAGCAGCATGCACACTAGCTTGCTTCTCCATTTCCTTGACTTCCTTCAATTCTGCTTGTAACCTTAGAATTTCTTTATTCAACTCCTCCCTCTCATGCTGGGTTATTTCTACAATCTTGCTCTCTTCTTTCATTTGGCCTTCCTCCATCAACAATCTATTTATGTCTTCATTAGCTTTGACCATGATCTGATATGAGCTTTGAAGGGTTCTAAATCTTCCTTCCATTTTCTTTAATTCCATGTCCATCTAACTACTATGCTCCAACTGCTTAGCACATTTGTCCTCAAGAAATTGGATTTTATTCTGGCTCTGAACTTCTTATCCTTCTAATGAAATTATTCTTTGAGACAAAATTTCATTCTTTTCCTTGATGGCCCTAATCTGAGCTTCCAGTTGTTCTTTTTCTTTTTTTTGCTCTTTAATGATCATACTACCTTTTACAAATTCGGACTCAGCCACCATCCCTGATATAATTATATTTCTGCTGGAGGGTCTGAATTGTTCTATGTTACTCATGATGATTTGACATGTAGATCTAATATCCTTTGGTATCCTCTCAAGGCCAGTTTCTAACTCATTTACTTCTATCTGCTTTTCCACTTTATATTCATTTTTTCTCCCTCCTCTTCCTCATATTCTATAACCTGATTCTCTTCCTCTTCATAGTCTTTTTCTTCTTCCATCTCGTCTGCCTTCTTTTCCTCAATTTCCAGTTGTTCTTCTTGAATGACCTGTCTCTCCTCTTCCTGGACTTTGTTTCCCTCAGTTGAGGTTGAGTCACTCTCTACTGAGTTCTTTATCTGATCATTCAATTGCTGCTCCTTTTGTTCCTCCTCCTGCTCATCTATGTCCATAAGATCTAATTCTTTTCCTTTTCCTGATTTTTTGTATGTGTGGACTCTTCATTATGACCTATATCAAAGAGTAACTTCCCTTATACTAATGGAGAGTGTTAATCTCCAAAAGAACAAGTTATCCTTGACTTTAGATCACCTCTATATCAAGAACAACTTCAGACTCCACTTAATTTTAAAGAATAATCATCATCTTATCAAGAAATTGATTAACTGTAGAAAAAACAATTCTCAGAAAAGTCTGTTGTAGATTAATCACGGATTGACTAATCATTTGTGTAAAGTTTTTGTTAAAACTTTGTAGTATGTGCCGCCTTGAGGTTGCGCAACTTCTTGAAGTTAAATCTCTTCAAATGATTGAGTATAGTGTGATAAATTACTGAAATACTTTACCTATGTCTGAAACTGCTTCTTTGCAATGGCGACTTTGACACCCGTAACTTCTAAGCTATGGTTCTCCCAAACTATAGCTCTTTTAGCCAAATGCTTTTAGCCATAGATAGCTTATCTCTCAACTTAAATTTTGAGTCCTCATTTGTGTAAAACTTTACACTGTGCACTGAGCACTGTCCATTTTTTTTACTACAAAATCTGCGCCTGTTTCAAAAGACACTCAGAACTTTTCACATACAAATGTTCCTATTCAAAATTCTCTCAGCCTGTTTGCAATTGGACTCTCAAACTCTAGCCATAGATTGATTAACTATGGACTTAGATGTGTACAAAAGGATTTCTCATAAGATTAAGCACAGAAGGAGAATAGGAGGAAAAATCGACGCGCAAATTTCTGCAACATTTTTTCTTCTCATAACTTCTCATACATTTGATTGATGATACATACAATGTTCATCTTCTACTCACCTATTGTCTTCTCTATCTCATTTATATCTCTCCCTCTACTATGAGTACGTATCTATAGATATATATATACGAGTCGAACTCGTCATCCTTTCAAA
This sequence comes from Ceratopteris richardii, assembly GCA_020310875.1. Lineage (NCBI taxonomy): Eukaryota > Viridiplantae > Streptophyta > Polypodiopsida > Polypodiales > Pteridaceae > Ceratopteris > Ceratopteris richardii. Next base: position 10,119,151 of record CM035427.1, read on the forward strand.
TACATTGAACTATTTACAAGGATAATATACAAAAGAAAAGTTTCTGATTCTATTCTCTTCCTTTGAAACTATTCTTCAATCTTCCACATATCTTTTCACTTCTGAACTTCATGTAGTCATTTATTGATGATTTCTCTGCTCCAACAGCTCCCCCTCAATCATCAATTGTGATTACCTGCATCTTCTTTATTCCTTCCATATCTTTAAATCTCTGCAACTTAGGTCCATCCAAACTTTTTGTCATCATATCTGCAAGTTGATCTTTTGTGGGAGTATGCATTACTTCAATTTCTTTATCAATGACCTTCTCTCTCAAAAAATGATACTGGATTTCAATATGTTTAGTTCTAGCATGAAACACAGGATTTGCTGCCAAATATAAAGAACTCATATTGTCTCCACAGATGATAGGAGTACTCTGAATCACATCAAAACTCTTCATAAGTGTCTTTAGCCAAATTACTTCCTTTGCAGCTTCCACCATGCCTTTGTATTCTGCTTCTGTAGATGATAAAGCAATTGTATGTTGCATCTTAGAACACCATGATATTAGTTTATCTCCCACATAACACAAATATCCATGTGTTGATCTTCTATCATCCATATTACCTGCCCAATCTGCATCACTATATATTTTGACTCTTGTATCTGAGGTAAACCCATAGTACAACCCTTCTTTGAGTGTACCCTTGATGTACCTAAGTACTCTTTGTCCTGCAATCCAATGTTCCTTTCTAGGACAATGCATGAATTGAGATAGAACTCCAACTGCATATGACAAATCTGGTCTTGTTAATGTAGCATAAATCAGGCTACCCACCAAACTCTGATAAAGCTTCATATCTTTGAATTCTTCTCCTCCATATTTAGTCAATCTATGATTAACTTCCATTGGAGTTGGTGCTATCCTGCAATCTTCCATTTTAAACTTGGTTAGCAAATTTTTAAGATACCTTTCTTGGGTTACATATACTCCATGTTGAGTATATGAAATCTCCATTCCCAAGAAGAATGACAAATTTCCCAAGTCACTGATTTTGAACTCTTTTTCCATCTGTTTCTTAATCATTTGTATACCTTTATCATCTGTTCCTGTAAGTATTATGTCATCAACATAAATACAAACATAAATAAATCCATCTTCACTTGCTTTGACTAGCAAGCTACTATGTGCCTTTGATGCTTGAAATCCAAGATCCTTTAAGAACTTTACAAGCCTATAATTCCATGCTCTTGGGGCCTGCTTTAAACAATATAAAGCTCTCTTGAGCTTACACACATAATTTGGATACACTTGATCTTTGAACCCTTCTGGTTGCTCCATGTAAACTTCATCTGAAATGTAACCATTCAAAAAAGCATTTTTAACATCTAATTGAGATAATTTCCAACCTTTGCAAGCAGCAATTGCTATAAGTGTTCTAATAGTTGTCATTTTTGCCACAGGACTATAAGTCTCATCATAGTCCACTCCATATGTCTGTGCATATCCCTTCACAACAAGTCTAGCTTTGTACTTAGACACACTTCCATCTGCAAACCTTTTTGTTTTATAAACCCACTTACATCCAATGATTTTCTGGCTATTAGGTTTAGGAACCAAATCCCATGTCTGATTTTCCATCAATGCGTCATACTCCTCTTGCATAGCTTCTTCCCAATTCTTCTTTCCTTTGGCTTCATCATATGTAGATGGATCTTCATCTGCTTTTATCATGTAAGCATAATCCTTAGTAGTCAAGAATGAAGTATCATAACTATACCTTGTAGGTTGTCATTTGTGCCTTGTAGACCTCCTAAGCTCTCCACTTCTTGAGGTTTCTGGTTCATCACACTCTGGATCAAACCTTGGCACTTCTTCACCTTCAACCTATATTTCATTTTTCTCTTCTTCATCAAATATCTGAACCTTTGGTTTGCCTTTCTTCTGATTCATAATTTCTTCAACTTCTACATACACATTAGATGTACCTGCATACCAAGTACTTTTCTCATCAAATGTAACATCCTTGGACACAAGGAATTGTTTTGTGGATGGACTCCACAACCTATAACCCATCTGCTTGTCATCATAACCAATGAATACATAATTCTCTGCTTTAGGCTCCAACTTATGCCTCAATTGAGATGGCACATATACATATGCCAAGCACCCAAATATTTTACAATGATCCAAGGTAGGTCTCTTACCCCACCAAGCTTCATATGGTGTCATACCCTACAAAGCTTTACAAGGCAATCTATTAACCAAATATGTGGCTGTGTTCACAACCTCAGCCCACAAATAATTTGGGCAATTCTTCTCTTTCATCATGGATCTTGCAAATTCAACAAGTGTCCTATTTCTTCTTTCTGCTACCCCATTTTGTTGAGGAGAGTACCTGCAAGTAACTTCTCTCTTTATACCTGCATTCCATAAGTAATCACTGAACTCATTTGAGAAATACTCTCCCCCTCCATCTGACCTTAGTCTCTTCAACTTATGGCGTGTAATTCTTTCTGCATATGCATGATAGTGTTTAAATGTATTAAACACTTCTGATTTATCTTTAATCACATAGATTGTGATCCACCTGGTAGCATCATCAACATATATGACATAATATCTTGAACCATTTATACTAAAGTCCTTTGAAGGACCCCACACATCTGTATGTACCAATTCAAGTCTTTCTGAATACATAACACCATGCTTATTGTATGATTGCTTATGAGCCTTACCTAACTGACATGCTTCACATCTGTATGTCATATGTTGACCTGCAATGTTAGGCAATCCAACTACTGAACCTTTGTTTATCATTTCTTTGATACCTCTCTCATTAAAATGTCCAAGTCTTTTATGCCAAAGATCCAATTCAGATACCTTCTGCTCTCCATATGTAAACATAGCATGTCCAATATTCCCTTGTACCTTTAATGTGAAGAGTCTTCCTTCCTTTCTCCCTCTAACAATCTGTTTATACCCTTGATTAGGGTCTTCAACATAAACTCCATCATTAGTAAACCTTACCTCATATCCTTTCTCCACAATTTGACCTACACTGATCAAATTCTTTGGAATTGTAGGAACATAAAGAACCTTGCTCAAAAGAGTGCTCCCATCTTTGGCTTTGACTGAACCAATTGACTTTACCTTATGCTTTGTATTATCACCTGTTTGAACTGTATGATTAATTGCATTATGATCTAAATCAGTCATCAAAGCAATGTTTCCACTCAGATGATTGCTACAACTTGAGTCAATATAAAATACTCTCATATCTTCATGTGAGGCTTCACATGTTCATAATAAGAGTCGAATCTTCTTTCTGATCTGATGCATAATTGTAGTAGGTGTTATTATAGGATTGATTTTGGAAGCTTCTTCCTCCACCTCTTCCAAAAGAATTCCTACCACCTCTACCTCTGAAGTTTCCTCTCTGAAATCTACCACCTCTTGCTCTTTGATTAAAGTTCTGATTAAAATTACCATTGCTTTGATTATTATGCCAACAATCATGAGATAGATGATTGGTCTTACCACATATCCAACAAGCTCTGACATTATCTTTGTTATTTCTTCCTCTTCCTCTACTTCTGCCATTTCCTCTTCCTCTTAGGAAGTTTGCTTGGCTCGAAGTACCTTCTTCTTCACCTGATTGTTGCTTTCCTTTGTTAGCTTTCTTCTTGTCTTTAGAGTACATTGCATGACCCGCACTTTTGTCAACATCTCCTTTGATATCATTCTCAAAAGTTAGCATATGTCCTAACAATTGATTCAAATCAGGAGTGAAATGATCTAATGAAAGTTCTGTAGACAAAATAAAAGGCTTCCACTTCTCATCTCCTCTTAGCCTTGTGAGAATTTGTCTTACCAATTTATCTTCTTCAATATCCTCATCCACTGCACCTAAAGAATCTGCAATGTCCTTCATCTTTGTCACATAATCAGATATTGATTGTGAAGCCTTCTTCTTGAAAGTAGTAAACTCTGCCCATAATGAAGCCTTCCTTGATTTGGTTGTGTTCTGAAAATGCTCTTCGAAGGCATTCCAAATGTCACTTGCACTTTCAAGACCTCTAATGTGAGGTAGCAAGTAATCATTGACTGCCATATAGATAATGCTCCTGGCTTGAGCATCTCTCTTCATCCAATTCTTCAAGTCTGACAATTCCTCTCTAGTTGGAACACTAGGATCTCTGAATTGAGGCTTTTCTTCTTCTCCTGTAATGTAAGCTATCAAGTCTTTGCTCATAAGATGAGCTTCCATCCTCATTGACCATGCAGGATAGTTCTCTCTATCCAATTTCTCAATTTGGAGACTATCTCCCATCCTTTCTTCACCTATACTATCAAATCTTTAATCCTTATGAGAAATAAATGTACCTTGGCTTCGAATATTACTCCTTCTGATCCTTTTGACAACTTCAATGTGTCTTCCTTCAAGCTTTCTTCACACTTTATCCTTTTGATCCTTCGAGATGTAAGGTTTGTATGTCTGTAGCAGTCGGAGTCTCCCTTTCCTCAACTTAGATACAACCTGCTCTGATACCACTGATGGAGAGTGTTAATATCCAAAAGAACAAGTTATCCTTGACTTTAGATCACCTCTATATCAAGAAAAACTTTAGACTCCACTTAATTTTAAAGAATAATCATCATCTTATCAAGAAATCGATTAACTGTAGAAAAAACAATTCTCAGAAAATTCTGCTGCAGATTAATCATGGATTGACTAATCATTTGTGTAAAGTTTTTGATAAAACTTTGTAGTATGTGCCATCTTGAGGTTGCGAACCTTCTCCAAGTTAAATCTCTTCAAATGATTGAGTATACTGTGAGAAATTACTGAAATACTTTACCTATGTCTGAAACTTCTTCTCTGTAATGGTGACTTTGACACCCGTAACTTCTAAGCTATGGTTCTCCCAAAATATAGTCCGTTTAGCCACATGCTTTTAGCCATAGATAGCTTATCTCTCAACTTAAATTTAGAGTCCTCATTTGTGTAAAACTTTACATTGTGCACTGAGCACTGTCCATTTCTTTGACTACGAAATCTGCGCCTGTTTCAGAAGACACTCAGAACTTTTCACATACAAATGTTCCTATTCAAAATTCTCTCAGCTTGTTCAATTGGACTCTCAAACTCTAGCCATAGATTAATTAACTATGGAATTAGATGTGTACAAAAGGATTTCTCATAAGATTAAGCACAGAAGGAGAATAGGAGGAAAAATCGACGCACAAATTTCTGCAACATTTTTTCTTCTCATAACTTCTCATACATCTGATTGATGATACATACAATGTTCATCTTCTACTCACCTATTGTCTTCTCTATCTCATCTATATCTCTCCCTCTACTATGAGTACGTATCTATAGATATATATATACGAGTCTAACTCATCATCCTTTCAAATACATTGAACTATTTACAAGGATAATATACAAAAGAAAAGTTTCTAATTCTATTCTATTCCTTTGAAACTATTCTTCAATCTTCCACATATCTTTTCACTTTTGGACTTCATGTAGTCACTTATTGATGATTGCTCTGCTCCAACATATACTCTCTTTCCAATCCTAGTTTTTCCTCATATGGTTGGTAATGAAATTGTTGTGAGAATTTTGTCCATATAGCTTTAAATCCTGTGTCCACTAGTCCACTACTGAAATCTTCCTTTGCTTCTTTTGCTTCACCCTCTTCTTCTCTCATCACTTGTTTACCTTTTAATTTCCTTTTTCCATCCCCAAGACTAACTTGTTTTGTTGATGCTTCACAAATTTGTATCCCTTCTGTTTTTTGACTCAATTCCTCTGGTGTTTTGTTTCTTACAGAAGATTGTATTGTGGTTACTGGAGTGCTAGGTATTGAGAAATTTAAACTTTTAAGAAGGAAATTCTCAATATCACTTTCAGAATCTGAGGAAAATTGTGAAGAAGCAGCTACTCCTTGTTTGTCCATTCTGTGCTCTTCTGCTCCGACTGATTTCTTTTCTTCTGATGATAATTTTATTGACTCTTGCATTTGTACATGTTCAACTGCCTTACCCTTATTCTTTTTAGTTAACTTCTTTCTTTGGGCAGGTTTTTTCTGGACCTTCGTTTTCACTACTATTGTAGTTCTAGTCTCCGAAGGACCTTGTAATTCCTTAAAATAGGCCAATAATTCTACTTCTTTTTTGACAAATACTTCTTTAGTTTCTCCAGCCATCATTTGATCATGCAATTCTTGATAATGTTCCACCTCTTCTTGTACCCAATCAGTTGCTTTACATGAATAATTTTCCAACATTTTTTGATATTGAGCTTCATATATTAACCTCTTATCATTACCTTGAGTCAAATATGAATAGAGTTGTTCCTTGCTTGTTTGAGGTGGATGGGGTTCCTTTGAGGCTTGCACTTCTTTCTAAGCTGCTTCACATTCCTCTTTTGTCACTTCTTCCTGTTCCAAGACCACATTCCTTGGATCTAATCTTCTCTTCTTTACTGGAATTACTTCTTTTGATACCCCTTTCCTTTTTCTTTCTGATCCCCTCATGCTTGTTTGGGCTTTTGCTTCTCTTATAAACATCATCTACCTTTGAAGGACTTTTAGTTCCTAACATCAAACTCTTGAAATATTCATCTTCTGGAGCCAATTTGAGTTGATCCTTCATATCTAAAACATGGTATATAATTCTTGTTAGAAACTGTGCTCCATTCATAAATTTCCTCTGTTCCCAATGCTTTGCTACTTCCTTCAACTAGTCATGAATATAGGGAGTTACATCCATTACTCCAAATGGTTTAGTCTTGTCCTTATTATTGAGCATGACCAATGTTACTGGCTTATGTGGCATTGTATATCTTGGAAACTTTGGGAAACACAAATACTGTAGAAACATTATGATGGCAAATTCTGCATTTTCCTTTCCTTTGAAATCCACAAACTTTGAATATCCAGCATAAGTTGTTTTATTCTTTTTGACAAAACTGCAATCCAATTTAGTTCCCATGGAATAAAATTGAAGAGCTTCCCTGATGTGTTCTGCTTTAATGGTGATCTGTACCTCCTTGTTCTCTTTATCTTAACTGAACACCTGAAATATGCCTCATTACCTTTGCCGACTTCCAACAAACTGGACATGACTTGTGATACTCTTTCAAAATCTATAAAGAATAAATGTTCATCCAGTAGTCTGTGTAGCCCCACTGCTTTCCATCTTTTATAATTAGCCACAACTTTTTGAAATTTGGAGAATTCCTGACATAGCATTGTATATTTATGACCTCCAACTCCTACTATAAAGATATGCTTCCCAATGATATTAATAGTTTCCTTCAGTTCCTTGGCTATCTTCTCAGCTTCTGGGATATCCTTCTCTTCATCAGATTCTAGCTCCACATTTTCTACTGTTGCTTCACTTTCCAAAAACCAATGTCCTCTTGACAAAGTTACAGAGTCAGCTTTGAAATCATGAATGGGTAGTTCCTTTGGATTCACCATTCTGGAGAAAGTATATCATATTGTTCCAACAAAACTGAACTCCACCCACATCAATCACAAGAAATATAAGAAAAAAAATCACATTTATCTTTGAGATAACAATGACATTTGATAAAAAATAAAAAGAAAAGCAATTGCATCACATGCACTACACATTTGAAATGATCATCACATGTGTTAGCAAGATATCTAGTGCTCTCCCCTTCTTTTTCTTCTCTCCCTTTTTTTTTTAAATAAATAAGAGAATAATGCAAGGAAACTTCAAAAGAATTTAGACAGATGTAAGAAAAAAATATCAAAAGACACGAAAAAACAAATAAAATAATTACATAATGAGTGCTTAGTCTTGCTAAATTATAACCTAAATCTTGCTGGTGCTTTATAACTTATGAAAGAAAAAAAAAATAATGAATTTCTCCAATTTCCAATAATTTTTCTCTTCATCTTCTCTTCCCCTCCTATTCTTTTTCCTAGAAAAAAGAATGAGGTAAAGTACATGGAAATAATTTCAAGAGTGTCTTAAATCCATCTTGATGAAATTCTGAGAATCCAATCATTTGTAGCTTTTCATGCTTCTGTACTATTTTTATATCTTCATTCTTATTTTTTCTCCATTGAAGAAGGTCTGACTTTTTCACCCAAAAATACTTGATTCCTGTTGACTTTGTTTTTGGGGTAAAACAATCTGCTTTTGATAAACTGTGTTGGGATGACTTCAGTTTTTTCTTCCATTCGGTGTTGATGAATATCTGTGATGAATAGCACTTGGATGTCTTTGGTTCCCACATCCTTTCTGGTTTGATGCCTAGATTTTTCTGATTATTCCTTTGTAGTTTCTAAAGAAAAGTGAATCCTTCCAAATCTGAGTCATAGATGTCTTGTTGATTTTCCTGTTCTTCATAACTCAATAAAAATATTAAAAACCTTTTGTCATTTATTGTCACTTTGAGATTCATATGTCAAAGTCCAAAATTACTTTACCTTGCTTTAGCCATGGTTGGAAAATCAAATTTTCTGTCATCATATGATCAGGCCATTCTTCACAATCTATTTTCATATATTCCTCATTGAGTTTAAGTTCAATAGATGATGAAGACAAGCTTTGTATTATCTGAACTTCCAGTGTTTTGATAAGAGTTTTACTCTTATTCCTTTTAAATTTGAACTTATCCAACAAAATTGAACTGATCAAATTAACTTGTGCACCTGAATCTATCAAAACCTTGATTTTCTCATTATGAAGATTCATTGTTATAATAGACAAATGCTCTCTCACTCTTGAAGGTGTTTCACACAAGAGGACTTCTCTAATCTCCTTGGCCTTTCTTATTCTTTCCTTTGCCTCCTGTTGAGCCTCATACCTGATTATTTTCCTCTTCTTTTTTCTTGTTTTGAGCTTGATGTATTCTTCTCCATTCATGAACAGTTAATGGAAGATCATACCTTTTTACCCTACATCCACTTATGAAATTTGGCATGGTTTCTCCATCTATATTAGCTAATTGGATAGCTCCACTGTTACTGATTTGGTTGATAATATACGGTCCATGCCCCTTCTTCTGAAATTTTTTCTGATGTTCCTTCACTGTATATGCCAAAACTAAATCCCCTACTTGCAAATCTTTTTCTTTAATATGAACACCATGATAAGCTTTCTGCCTTCTTTTATCTGCATATATGCTCATGATTGCTTGAAGTGGAAGCTCCAAGTTTTTCCAATTCCACCCTCTCTCACATAACTCATGTCCAGTCCACTTGTATTGATTTCCCACCTTTAATGTTGGAATGAGAAATTCCAAAGGCAAAACTGCATTTTGTCCATATACCAAATTAAATGGTGTTGTTCCAATTGCAGTTTTGTATGCCACTCTATAAGCCCATAAGACATGATTAAGTTGCATATCCCAATCATTCCTATTTGTATTTACCAATTTTGACAAAACAGGGGCATGGGACTGTTTTGCTGGAGGATGTATAGGTCCAATGAAATCCAACCCCCACTTACTGAATGCTCTTGCTGAAGTAAGTGGTACTAATGGCATATTATCTTTTTTACTTGGTTGACTTACTTTTTGACAAATGTCACATCTTTTCACATATGTTCTTGCATCAAGAGATAGAGTTGGCCACCAAAAACCAAAATATAATATTAGTTTAGCAGTCCTTTCACTTGAAAAATGTCCTCCTGCCACTCCAGAATGTGCCATCTCTATCATTTCCATATACTTATTTTCAGGAACACAGATTCTTAAATATCCATCCATCACTTTCTTGTACAATTGGTCTCCTATTAGTTGATATTCCTCAGAAATCATTTGTAAATTCCTTGAGTCTGCACTAGCTCTCACTGGCTCTCCTTTTCTATTTCTTCTCAACTCCTCAATTATGTTTGCACTCCAACCCGGATTTTTTTGAAACCAATACAAAGTTATAATTTCTGAATTTTGCAAGGATTCACATTTCAAGCCGTTGGAAACATATTTTTTACATCTTGAATCTTGTTAGGCCAATGTACTCCTATTCTATTGATATTGTTTAAGGTGACTATCATGGAAGCATGAGTGCAAGGATTCCAATAATGAGCTCTTCTTAAATACTCCTGCTGCTCATCTTCTGGAGTACAATATTCCAATACACTCGTATGATTGAAATGATACAATGTCCAGCTAGTAGTACAAAATTCCTACTTTGTAATACCAAATGTGTGTTGTTTTCAGGTGTTCTGCAAGGTCCCATGGTTAGCAAAGGTACTAAAGTCATGGCCCATTCAGGAATACTCTCTATTTTGAATAGATATGCATCTGGTAATTCATCATCTAAATGTGAACTTGGCTCTCTCGTTTGGATTCTGGACAAATGGTCTGCTCTTAAATGAGTTTTTCCTTGTCTAACCACTACCTCAAATTCAAATTCCATCAGTAGGAGGAACCATTTGACTATCCTACCAGTGTGACATGGTTTGTTTACCAAGTAGAGTAAGGCTTGGTGATCCACAAAGAATTTAAACTTGTTAGCTAAAAGATAATGTCTATATTTTCTTACAGCAAAAAATCATTCCCAATCCTTCCCTCTCAGTGGTTGTATAATTATTTTCTACTGAATTCAATTGCCTACTGGCATAAGCAATTGGAAAGTATAATTTGCTCCCTTCTATTGGTTGTGCTAACACACATCCCAAAGCATAATTTGAAGCATCCACATGAACATGAAAAATTTTATTCCATTGTGGGGTTTTTAGAATTGGTGTTGTTACCAAACAAGTTTTTAAAGTCTCAAAAGCTTGGTCACATTATGTGCTCCATTCAAAGTTTTTAATTAATGCATACAAAGGTTTTGCAATGTCTGCAAACTTGTGTACAAACTTTCTATAATATCCACAATGTCCCATGAAAGTTTGAAGTTCTTTTATGTTTATCGGTTTTGGAATATCCACTATGGCCTTGATTTTTCCTTCATCAAGCATCCAATCATGCAATACGATGTGTGCTAACAAAACCCACAGGTGAATGAAATTTTTTACTTGCCTATAGTATATGCTAGTAGGCAACTGAATGCAGCTAAACGAAACTATATAACAACAGAGAGAGAGAAGGCTTAGGCATGGTATATGCCGTAAAGAGATTTAGACACTATCTATTGGCTAACAAGTTTAAGTTTCTCAATGATCATCAAGCCTTATTATATTTGGTCAATGAACCTTGCAATACGGGATGCTTAGTAAGATCGTTCCTCTTACTAATTGAATATGAATTTGAAGTCATTGTTAGGAAAGTAATGTTGGATTTTATTGACCTCCAAAGTATAGCTGGAAGTAGGTGGAACCCCCTAGGAACAAGTTGACCTTCTCACAAACTTCATCACAGAAAACCAGTCATGCTTGTAGAGCTTACTGTTCTCTAATGGCTTAGAATTTTTTAAAACTGTTTTAACCACATATACTAGAGACCAAGAGATTTCTAATGAAACACTCAATTTGGATAAGTACACAAGGAGATATGACCTCTGCAAGTTGGAGGTTTAATGGAGACCTTTAGCAGGGGTGAAACCCGAGAACACACACTACTTGCAGAGAGTACTTCTCTCAGTTCACAAATCCAATGATTATGAAAATTGACAATATGAAAGTCGACAGTAAGGACTTTAAAATGAGCTATCAAACATGTAATTTGGATATATATTGAGGGAGATACAAGCTCTACAATATCTGCATACAAAACTACAACATCGTAGAGATACACATATGACTCTCTTGGACTTCCCACAAGATCACGACTTTTCTCCTCTTTTTATAGCATGGGGAACTAATTGAAAACCTTCCTAATACATCTAAACACGTGGTAGACACTTGGATGGAGGTATTACATGACTCAAGTGCTCAAATAAGCAAAATATTGATGGACTTTGAGAACTATCCACATCGACCTTCAACTAGGACACCATTGCAGCTCCCTTATGACTCACTAATTTGACTCACCATGTTATAGAACTCACGTGGTATTTTGGCTATATTTTATATATAATATGAGCCTTTATGACGTATTTGAAGACTTCCCAAAGGTATTTACATAATTTGAAACTTGTACCCTACATAAAACAAATGTTCACAACATTCTCCCCCTCAAGTTTCAAAGGGTATTTCCTTCATGCCAAGAATATAGTTGAAACTTTGAAGCTTTGATCCATCCAAGGATTTGGTGAAGATATCTGCAACTTGATCCTTTGTTCCCACAAAAGAAACTTGTACTTCATTGTTTATGGCCTTCTCTCGAACATAATGATAGTGTACTTCTATATGCTTTGTTCTAGCATGAGGTCATATGAATGCTGCTCAAGTTATCCCCATATATCAGTGGTACATCAACCTGCACATTCAAATCATGAAACAACTTTTTAAATCACATAACCTCAGTAGTAGCCAATGCTAAACCTCTATACTCAGCCTCTGTAGAAATAGGATTTGAGGTCATATGAATGTTGCTCAAGTTATCCCCATATATCAGTGGTACATCAACCTGCACATTCAAATCATGAAACAACTTTTTAAACCACATAACCTCAGTAGTAGCCAATGCTAAACCTCTATACTCAGCCTCTGTAGAAGATAAAGCAACTGTAGGCTGTTTCTTTGAACTCCATGTTAATGTCTTGTTTCCTGCTATTACCACATATCCACTTGCGGATCTTCTATCATCTTTGCTTCCAACCCAATCTACATCACTAAAGACTTTAAGAGTTAGATTAGCATCATGACTATAAAATAATCCTTCGTTCATGGTACCTTTCAAATAGCTAAGCACTCTTTTTGCTGCATGCATATGAGGTACTCTAGGTTCATGCATAAACTGTGACAATACTCCCACTGCATAGCATATATCATGTTTAGTTTTTCTTACATAAATCAAAGATCCTACCATGGATCTATATGAATTAATATCATGCAACTCATCACCTTCCTTTGCACTCAACTTTACATTACATTCCATTAGAGTAGAAACAAATTTACATTCCTGCATACCAAACCTTTTCATCATATCACATATATACTTTCTCTGTATCAACCACATACCTTCATCGCCATACACAATTTCAATCCCAAGAAAGTATCTAAGCAAACCAAGATCTGAAATTTTAAATTCTTTTCCCAAATTACCTTTTATCTCATCAATTGCTTTTGCATCATTCCCTGTAATCAACAAGTCATCCACATAAATGCATACATAGACACACATGTCGTCTACATATTTTACATAAAGTGAAGGATCAACATGACTCGCTGTGTATCCTTGCAGCATAAGATACTTTACCAACCTTGCATTCCATGCCCTTGGTGCCTGTTTAAGACCATACAATGCCTTCTTTAACCTGCATACATGATTAGGACATTTTGCATCCACATAACCATCTGGTTGTAACATATACACTTCTTCACTTAACTCACCATTAAGAAAGGCATTCTTTATATCGAGTTGATATATATACCATCTTTTACTTGCAGCTAAAGCCAACAAAGTTCTCACTGTTGCCATGTTTGCTACTGGACTAAATGTTTCCTCATAGTCCAATCCTTGAGTTTGATTATATCCTTTTGCTACAAGTCTCGCCTTATATCTTGACACGCTACCATCACTATTTCTTTTAATCTTAAAAACCCACTTGCAACCAATTACCTTATGTTTTGGTGTCTTTGGAACTAAATTCCAAGTCTTGTTATCCTGTAGTGCTTCCATTTCTTCCCTCATTGCTTTCTCCCACTTTTCATCTTCTTTTGCCTCCTCATAACATGTGGGTTCATTTTCCTGCTCAACTTTTGTCATAAAAGCATAATGAGTATTCATGAAAGATTCATAAGTATACCTTTGAGGTTGCTTACTCACTCTTGAAGTTCTTCTTACCTCTAATGTAGATGCTCTTCCTTTCTTATTAGGAACCTTTGATGATTCTCCATACCCACATACATCACTAATTTCGTCTCCTTCATCATTAACTTCAACAAGTTTGAGTTTACCTTTACTTTTAACACTTGGAGGTGACTCTTTCCTTAATCTTCCATTGAAAGGTAGCTCTCTTTCTTCATCCAAACCAGTTTTCTCATCACTTAAACTTCTTGTGGGCTGAGGTGAGCACTCATCTCCTTCACCTGTATCTTCTTCATCTCCATTTATGAACTGCAAACTTTTCTTATCTACATACCATGAAAGTGATTCATCAAAATTTATATCTCTTGAAGCAACCAGCTTATTGGTTTGAGGATTATAACATCTATATCCTCTTTGAGTATCTGCATAACCAATAAATATACACTTTTCTGATTTCACATCAAGTTTTGATCTCACTTCACTAGGTACATGTACATAACATACACAACCAAATACTTTCAAATGACTTACACTTGGTTTTCTTCCATGCCATACCTCATATGGTGTCAAATGATGAACTCCAGCAGTAGGTACTCTATTCATAATGTACACACTTGTGCTCACAGCTTCAGCCCAAAAAGAATTAGGCAAACACATATCATTTAGCATGCTTCTAGATGCTTTTGCGATGATTCTGTTTCTTCTTTCAGCGACTCCATTTTGTTGTGGAGTATACCTGCATGTAACTTCTCTTTTGATACCTTCATCATACAAAAAATCAGTAAAATCTTGAGAGAAATACTCTCCCCCTCCATCGGATCTTAGCTTCTTAACATATCTTCCTGTTTGCTTCTCGACGAATGATTTAAAATTTTTGAAACAATCAAAGACTTCACTCTTATGTTTAATGAAATACACAAATGTCATTCTACTATGATCATCAATGAATGATACATAGTACTTATTACCAGCCAAGGATGCCTCATGTGTACATTCATGTGTCCAATCCTTTTGTGCCATAGATCAAGCTCTGCTATTCGATGCATACCATAAGAGAAATAGTTTGTATGATTTGGATTTACCTTGAATGTAAACAATCTACCTTGTTTTTGACCTCTAGCAATTAACCTCCTTTGCTTTGGATCCTCAATGAAGCAACCTGCATGATTAAATCTTAGTTGCAAACCTTTTTCTACCATTTGACCAACGGACATCAGATTCTTAGTAATCGTTGGCACATAAAGTACATCCTTCAAGCAATTTGTCTTGCTCTTATCCTGCATAACAACATCTCCAACCTGCATAATCTTATGTGTGTATCATCTCCTGTTTCAACATGACCTTTACATGAAGGACTATGCATATTAGAAAACCATGAAGCATCATGTGACATATGGTTAGAGCAACCACTATCTACATACCATACATCACTATTGCAATTCATCTTATTTTCTACATTCATCATAAGAAGAGAATCATAATCATCACTTTTACCTTCAACTGCATAATTTCCTTGTTGTTTACCTCTTCTTGAATAGCCTCTTCTTCGATTACCACCTTGATTATTTTCATTTTGATAACAATCTTTGGCATAGTGTCCATACCTTCCACATATATAGCAATTGTTGTTATCTTCACTCCTTTGTCTTTGATTGTAGTTGTAGTAGACTCTCGTACCTCTAGCGCTTGATCTTCCTCTTCCTCTTGTGTTGAAGAAGCCACTTGAAGTCCCTTGATCATCGCTTCTTCTTCCTCGACCTCTATTTGAACCTCTTCTTCGTCAGTTTCCACCTCTTGATGATCCTACATAAAGAGCTTGTCCTTGAGATCCTTTTTGATTTTAAGTAGAACCATTTAGATTCATCTCCTCCGTGACCATAAGAGCGAAAAGCTGATCAAAGTTTGGTAGTTCTCCTCTAACATAAACTGAAGTAATGAATGGTTTCCATCTCTGATCATCCTTGAGTCCGTTGAGAGTATGTGCAACCAAGTCATCGTCCTCCACATGAGCTTGAATTGATCCTAGTTGATCTGCAATCTCTTTAACCTTCAACAAGTAATCATTGACCGATGTCCTTGTATCTTTCTTTATATTATTCAACTCATTTTTGAGTTGAATCTTCCTTGCTCTTGTACCTGTAGCATACAACCTTTCCAATGCAACCCAAACATCTCTACTTGTGTCTAGATCTTGTATGTGTCCTACCATTGAATCTTGAATATTTTGTGATAAAATGAATATAACCCTTTTGTCTCTTTCATTCCAAAGTCTAAACTCCCTCAATTGTTGCTGATTTGGATCCTCTGGTAATATAGGTCTGATATCCGTTCCATCAATCAAACCATACAAGCCTCTACCTTGCAAGTATGTTGTGATTCTAAATCGCCATGCTTGATAGTTGTTCTTATCAAGCTTCTCTATTTGTGCATGTTGATCACTCATTGTGTAAATACTAAACTTCCTCCTTCAACTCTCCTTTTTGATATATGTGATAAGAAGAAGTATGAGATTTACCTTTGTAATAAAGTCTATGCACCTTTCTTTGCTTGGATGTTGCTTGAGATGCTTCTTTGCTATCTCCTTCTACCTTTGTGTAGTGTCGATGATGAACGGCTGCTCCAATAGCTTCAAATTCTTCATCAAGGTATTATAACCTTCTGCAAGCTTCCATTCCTTGCTCTGATACCAATGTTGGATTTTATTGACCTCCAAAGTATAGCTGGAAGTAGGTGGAACCCCCTAGGAACAAGTTGACCTTCTCACAAACTTCATCACAGAAAACCAGTCATCCTTGTAGAGCTTACTATTCTCTAATGGCTTAGAATTTTTTAAAACTGTTTTAACCACATATACTACAGACCAAGAGCTTTCTAATGAGCCAAAGAACACTCAATTTGGATAAGTACACAAGGTGATATGACCTCTGCAAATTGGACGTTTAATGGAGACCTTCAGCAGGGGTGAAACCCGAGAACACACACTACTTGCAGAGAGTACTACTCTCAGCTCACAAATCCAATCATTACGACAATTGACAGTATGAAAGTAGACAGTAGGAGCTTTAAAATGAGCTATCGAACATGTAATTTGGATATATAATGAGGGAGATACAATCTCTGCAATCTCTGCATACAAAACTACAGTAGTGTAGAGATACACATATGACTCTCTTGGACTTCCCACAAGATCACGACTTTTCTCCTCTTTTTATAGCATGGGGAACTAATCTAAAACCTTCTTAATACATCTAAATTTGTGGTAGACACTTGGATGGAGGTAGTATATGACTCAAGTGCTCAAATAAGCAAAATATTGATGGACTTTGAGAACTAGCCACATCGACCTTCCACTAGGACACCACTGCAGCTCCCTTGTGACTAACTAATTTGACTCACCATGTTCTAGAACTCACGTGGTATATTAGCTATATTTTATGAATAATATGAGCCTTCTTGAAGTATTTGAAGACTTCCCCAAGGTATTTACATAATTTGAAACTTGTACCCTACATAAAACAAATGTTCGCAACAGGTAAGACCACCTGAGAGCGGATCACCTTTCTCGCATCACTTCAGGAGAGCCACCACAAGGAGTGTCTGATGAATTGCCCGACACTTATCTGCTCAATCTAGAAGTTGTTCCTAAATGGGCGAATAAGTTCGTACCAGTCCTCACCTTTGGACCTACAAATAAGAATGTGAAGACGAACAAGGATGAAATTATACGATCACAGATATATCAAATATTGGTAGGAAGCATGTATAAACAAGATACGGAAGGTGTTCTTGCTTGTTGTGTCGAGGATGATGAACATAGTAGTTGGTTGCAACAAGCCCATGAAGGATTTCTAGGGAATCACTATTCTAAACAACAAACATTGCAAAATCTAAAACGTTTAGGACTGTATTGGCCTAGTATGGATAAAGAAATACATGAGTGGATTAATAATTCTTCAGGGTGCCAGGAAAAACCTCCAATAGAACATGCTACACTTGATCATGTGTCATTAATTCTAGAATGGAGCACTCTCAACATCATGTGCAAAAGAGATATCTTCATAGAGAGTCATGGGACATAGTGTGTTGGGCTTGGCTTGGATTCCCATCTCCAAACCATCTTCATGCTTCCGTTGCAAGGTATCTTCAGATTTGTTTCAAGCGAACGAATAAGCAGTAGGCTTTTCCGAAAGCATTCAATGTAGGTAGACA
The DNA here is from genome assembly GCA_020310875.1 of Ceratopteris richardii. Lineage (NCBI taxonomy): Eukaryota > Viridiplantae > Streptophyta > Polypodiopsida > Polypodiales > Pteridaceae > Ceratopteris > Ceratopteris richardii. Next base: position 10,137,195 of record CM035427.1, read on the forward strand.
TAGTATCTCCATATTTCCATCCAAACGTTGTCCATGATCGATGAGCATGTAAGTGGAACTGAGGAGGAAGGAAGGACTATCTGATCTTTTCTTGAAATGCTTCCCATGTGGTGGGGGGTCAGTGCTATGTTGTAAGAGATTCCACCATAATTCGGCCTTACCCACCAAATAATTAGCAATGAATTTCACTTTCTCAATTTTAGAATATGATTCGTGAAAATAAAAATCATCATGTTGGGCTAAGCTTGAGAGAACAAGTTGACCATCCTTTCACTCATTGAATTGAGAAAATTGGAAATTTTTGGCACCAATCTTGGAATGCATGCCTTCCTCTTGAGTGGTGATAATGGACTTCAACACCCTAACTAGGTTATTTCCGTCACTTTGAAATTGTTGGAGTGAAAGCTATTAAGCCTCTCAAGAATCAGAAGAAGTAAATTTGTGGAGCTCCATCTTTTGCTCCTGGTCTGATTTTTTTCTCTTTTCATCTTCTTTAGTTATAAATGTTGTCAAATTATTTCTTTCAACATGGAAGGTCTTACTAACCCCGTTCAAGGAAAAATTATCAACAACTGGCTAAAGGATTCCTCTTTTGTACATGATTTTATTTGCTTGCAAGAACTCAAAATTTGGGGCTTCTTGCTTAGAGAAATCAATGGGTAGCCATGAAATGCAAAGATCCCTTGAAAGTTATTGTGGTTTTTGTGTATGTTGCCAATAATGCTATGGACAAAACTAGATGTTGGGAAAAAATCATTATGTTACCAGTGATATTATCTTGACTGATGATTTCAATATGGTCACCAATCCTGCTGATAGATATGGTAACAGAGATAATGTGTTGGTTGGCAAAGAAAACGAGTGTTGGTTTAACTTGGTCAATTCTCACAACTTGTTTGACTTGTCTATTAATTTTGGGCATACTTGGAATAATAGAAGTATTAACAAAAAGCTTTCTGCCACACTAGATAGATTTTATATGAATTTTTCTAGGTATCAAGAGTTGTGGAATAGTAGTTGTGAGTTAGACCAGTCCCTTCAGCTTTCGGACCATGTTCCTCTGATTGTCAGGTTGTATAGAAATAACCCTGATTACAAAGCTGGTTGGCCTCATTTGGATGTCTCTTTACTTAGAATTCCATATGTGAAAAAGCAAATTGAAGACGTTCAACAATCACTTTGCCAAAGATATTTCTCCCTTCTTGGCTTGGGAGTTAGCTGCCAAAGAGATTCAAAGAGTGCTCACTACCTTCAAGCAAAAATCTAAGGCTATTAGGTACAACAGAAGGATGATGATATTAAAAGAGATTGAAAAAATTAAGTGTTCTAATATTAGTAACACTTCTATTAGTCAAAAGGTCCTAGAGCTTGAGGATAGATTAAGTTATGAGGACCACCTTCTTGCTAGTGGTGCTCTTGTCACGTCTAGAGAATTTTGGGCTAGGAAAATTGACAAACCTAATAAGCACATGTATGATCTCATGAGGAAAAAGAAAGCTAGAGATTTTATTCCTATGCTTAAGAAAATTCTTGTGGGTATGCTTCTTCTATGAAGGAGAACTTGTAGGAGGCTTTAAGCTTCTTTACCAATGTTTTCTCTATGCTTCGCAAGAGAGGGGAGCATATCCAGAGTGTCAAGGCTACTATTGCTCTTAAAAGGAAGAAAATGATTCCTCATAGTTTGGTCTCCCTCCTGGATCTCCCCCTCTCTACTTGTGAGGTTAGAGAAACCATTAGTAAACTGAAACCCTATAAGTCTCCTAGACATGATGGTATTCCCAATGAATTCTTTCAAGAGTTTAAGGAAATTTTGGTGCCCATTATTCTCTTGATCTGGCAAGAAGCCATTAGAAGATGTACTCTTTCTACCTTTATCAATAATGGAGTTATTAAATTAGTGCAAAAACAAGGACCTAAGGATGATCTTAACAATTGGAAACCAATCTCTTGTCTGACTTCTTTGTACAAAATTTATGTTGCCATGCTTGCTAGAAGGTTGAGTCCCTTAATGGATAATATCATTCTCCCTGAGCAAAAGGCTTTATTAAAGGTAGATATATTCTTGATGCCATCATATCCATTTGGGAAGGTCTTGATTATGCTAAAGAGATCAACTTAGATACCTACTTCTTTAAAGTTAACTTTGATAAAGTTTATGGTAGGATTGAGTGGGAGTTTATCCTTCACCCTCTCCATGACATTGGAGCTAGTAAAAGATTTATCAAGTTTGCTAGTGTACTTTTTGGAAATGCTCACGTTAAGATTGCTATGAATGGTCATCTGTTTGCTCCCTTCAAGCTTTGTAGGTCTATACACAGGGATGTCCTCTTGTCCCCCTCCTTTTTTCCATTACTAGTGATGCTCTGGGTTGGTTAGTTACAATCTGTATTGATCAAGGCTCTATCCAAGGTATTGAGATTCCTAATGCCCCTTCCCACCTTTGTCTCCAAATGTTTGCTAATGATACTAACATGATTGTTAGGACTGATGATTTCTGTGCTTCCAACTTTCTTAACTGTTTGAACTTGTTTTGCATAGCCAATGGTTCAAGTGTTAATCACAGTAAAACTAGTTTTTATGCCTCTAACAAGTTCATTCTTGATTGTGTTAAGACTGCAGGTTGTGATATCATCAAGGAAGGTAAAATCTTCAGACTGTTGAGTATTCCTATGAGATTTGAAATTTCTAATGAACAAAGATGGAATTGGGTTATGGATATATTTTGAGCAAAAATCTTCAAGTGGACGGATCTATAGCAAAAGATATCACAAAGATATTTTTTTCTTAAACATTAGATTTTACCTACCCTGAATTATTATCGGGCTTGTTGGCGGCCTATTAAGAAATAGCTCGCTCAAGCCATCTCTCTGACCAGGAGGTTTTTGTGGGGTGGTTCCAAACTTCCAAAGGCTGCTTGGAGCATATGTTGTATGAAGAAATCAGAGGGCAGCCTTGGTTTAATCTGCCCTTCTAGAATGGTTACCTAGATGGCTGCCAAGTGGATACCAAGAGCTACTATGAGGATTTTTTGGCGTGTCTAATTATGCAAAATGTAAATAAGTTTTGTTTAAAAAGTAATAAGAATTGGTCTAACTTTCAATTGTGGGATATTGTGATCTCTCCTGTTGCTTTTGTCCTAAAAGGTAGCAACCTTATCTGCAACTTCTAAAAAGCTTGGATGTTGGTAAAGGAAAACTATTCTTTGTCTTTTTGGTATACTAATAATCTTTCCTTTTTCTTGGAGGACTCTATGGATAAGCTAGATTGATAATCCTAACAATGCGTCCTTATTTATAAGAATGAATAAGTATTAAAAAAATGGCTTTTTAATTGGTAGAGTCTACAAATGAACGAAGTTGTGATTGAAGACAATGAAATTATGGAAATAGACTCTTTGTCCTTGTCTTGTAAACAATTAATTAAAGATAAGAATCTGAAGCTCCTAGAAAAGCTGGATTGCAACCTTTTAGAGAAACAAGTCTCTATGAGTGAAGTGGCTAAAGACATGTTCTTCAACTTCAAAAGAACTTATACCAACATTAAGACTCTCATTGGAAGAAATTTGGGTAATATAATTGGTAAAGTGATTGGGAAAAAACATAGGAGTGGATTCAATCCCAAATGGGATCCTCAGACCCTTGTTGAAGTGGATATTTTTGAAGACTTGAAATCCCTCCTATATATTGAAGATAGCTAATCCATGAACAAAAAATAGTGTACAAAAATCTTCCCAATGCTTGCTTCAACTGTTTGAAGAAAGGACACGTGATAAAAGATTCTCCCCTATTCTTCTGCTCGAAAAAATCAAGAACATAATTCTAAGCATAATGTAGGACAGATAGATAACAATTTTAAGAAAGTGCATCATAGATAAAAAGAAAACAATCTACTAACTGGTTATATAAGAATGATGCTCTTCTACAAAGTCTAAGTAACCCTTTTGTTGTTCTACAAGATACTAATGAGGATTCTGTATATGAACCAAATGCCACTGAAGATTTAGCGACATCTAAAAGTCTTGGACAATTTGTTGAACACGGGAACCAACATTCAGATAAAAATGAGCTTCATCACACAAACAACTCCACTCAATCTCAGCCTATCTATGGTAATGTTTCTAAACATTCTTCCTCTTTAGATGAAGACTCAGAACTTGATGCCTATGAAGAAGTTGTTTTCACAACACAACGTAACCAACATGATATGGAAAAATACAAGAAAGATCATCAGTAGCATGGGAAGAGCATGGATGTGGAAATGCACCAGGCTACCGATTCTATGCCTAAGAAAGTCTCTCATGGTAAAAGTAAAAGGAAAGACACAGTCAGAGTATCTACTTCTACCCTTAAGGACCCCAAAAATCATAGAAAATGATCTTTGTTTCTGTTGATCATCCTTCTTTCCTGGTTGTTTGATGGATAATCTTAAAGTTATTTCTTTTAATGTGAAAGGGTTTACTCACCGAGTTAGGGCTAAGGTTTTCAATCAGTGGCTTAAAGATATGTTCTATGTTCCTGATATTATCTGTCTAGATGAGTTAAAAACAGGTCGACTCAATCTTCAAACAAATTTTAACATTGCCTCTAGTAGACATAAATGGTTTTTTACCAATCATATTTGTGGAAAGGGAGGTGCTGCCATAGGTGAACTAGTGGTTGATAAAGTATTATCTAGCAATTCTAGCTGACGGATTGCTTTAAAGTGCATGTACCCTCTCAATTTTACTTTTTTTAGTCTATATGCTACTAATAATGCTGTTGACAGATGTAGCTGCTGGACCAAACTTGCTACTCTTATTGGTGATGAGATGATTGCTAGTGATTTCAATGTGGTTTTTCATGCTATTGATAGACAAGGTAATGTTGGCAATGTAATGCAGGGTAACAAGAAAAGTTAGTGGTTTAACATGGTAACTTTGCTTAATCTTATTGTGCAAGAGAACAAGGATTACGACCACCACATGCTAGAGAGATGACTCTCCTCCCAACCAAATGCCTCTATATATAGCTCTCTCTAGGGGACTGCCTTCTTCAGCAGGTGGATACTAACCATCCAAGTGTCAGCCATGTAACTAAAGGTGTGCCAAGTGTCCCAGTTAACCACGGTTAACTCAAGTGGATGCTTCTAGAAGGCTCTAGAGCTCTTTGGGCAAAACACTCTCCCCATGTACCCCATGGGGGTTGAACCCAAGACTCCTCCTTCACACCCTTGAGTTTTAACCACTAAGCTAAGTGGATTACTTGGTTACAAGACTAAATGACCTTCTAGTAAGTCTAGACTCGAGATCTTTGGTCATACACACGGGTGACCAAACGATGTTTGATTTCAGATCTGTCTGAACCAGTCAGACCCTTAGATCATAGACTTACTTTATTACATTCTTCCCCCCTTGGAAAATATTTCAGTCCTCGAACATAGAGCTATATATCTATTGTAGGCAACCCCTGAGCCTCATGTTCTAAAATTGGAAGAACATGGTCATGTTCTAAAATTGGAAGAACATGTCTCATCTCTGTGGTGGCATTCCTGCGCAAATGATTAAAAAAACTATCTCGTTTTTCACTTTGATAAAATATTCAAAGTACAAAATAATGAATGAATAATAAGGGTGGATGTAAAAACATCCCTAGCCAATTCACAGTTTCTGGATGTGCGATCTAGGCACAAACATGTGAACTAGATGGATTCAAATTACTAGTTCATTTCTAGGCATAACTGGTGCATGTACTTAGTAATGAAGGTGGGATTCTTATCCCTTGCAAGACTTTGAGAACTCTTCATTCACTTGAATTTGTTTTGGAGAACTTTGAAGTTTGGTTGTCCCAAACATCTAACTTAGATGTTTGTACAATGGTTTACTTTGATCCAATAGTTACTTGATTTTTTTCACCCGACTAGAGGATTACTTTGTCCTGATGAGTTTAAAAATCCTAGGTAAACTGTAAGAGAAAGTTACCATTTTCTTTGAGTCAACCATACTATAATTTGCCCAATACAAATTTGCAATGAAATTTGTCCAAATTAAGATACTATTCTCAAAGAGTAGTTTTTAACTAAAAGTTCTTGGGAATTGTCAATCTGTTGAGAAATTTCTAACTTCTCTATTCTAGAGTATACTGGACTCTAGGAAATCATTTATGCTATAACTTGAAACAAACAGGTATTGAAGCATTTTTTCAACAGGAAATCTATTTCAATAGGTATTGAAGCATTTTTTCTATCTTTAAGAAATAATCTGGATTTTCAAAAAGATTCAAGACAAATCAAAAACATCATCCAACCACAAAATACTAGTGTGGTAACCAGAGCCAGAGCCCATATTTCCTTAAAGAAAAAAAATGATCTCTCCGGCCATGGCTTCAATCCTGGACCAGCGCCTCACTGCTGGTGAGATTAGAGAAACCATTCGTAAATTGAAACCCTGCAAATCTCTTGGTCTTGATGGTATACCAAATGAATTCTTTCCGAAACTGGTTGATTTCATGGTGCCCATTGTTCTCTTGGTGTGGCAGGAAGCCACTAGGAGAGGGAGTCTTTCTACCTTCATCAATTCTGGTGTGATCAAATTGATTCATAAAAAAGGGTCGAAGGATGATCTTAACAACTAGAGACCTAACTCTTGTCTGAATTCTTTGTATAAAATTTTTGCTTCCAACCTAGCTAGGAGACTAAGCCCTATCATGGATTCCATCATTTTTCTTGAACAAAACGTTTTCATCAAAGGTAGGTTTATTTTGGATGCCATAATTTCTGTTTGGGAAGGTCTTGAATATGCCAAAGATCAAAATATATATTCCTTCTTTTTTATAATTGAGTTTGATAAGGCATATGATAGAATTGAAAAGGACTTCATTCTTCAGTCTTTACATAATGTTCCTCTTGAGAAAAAGTTCATTAAATTCACTAACATACGTTTTGGAAATGCTAATTCTAGATTTGCTATGAATGGCCATATTTCGGATTCCTTTAGACTTTGTTGGTCTATCAGACAACGTTGTCCTTTAGCCCCTCTCATTTTTGCTATCACTAGTGACAGCTCTAGGATGGTTGGTTATAGATTTGTTTTGAACAAGGTACTATCAAGGGTCTTGAAATTCGTGGTTCCCATTCCCAACTTGGTTTGCAGATGTTTGCCGATGATACTAACATGATCACTATTGCTGATGACATGTCTGCTGAGAATTTTTTGAAATGTCTTGTTATTTTTTGTACCGCCAATGGCTCTATTGTTAATCATCATAAATCTGGATTTTTTGCTACTAATGATTTGGTTCCTTGCTGTGCAACAGATAAGAAGTGCAATGTTATAAAAAGAGGTGTTATTTTTAGATTACTAGGTATTCTTATCAGATTTGATGTGACTATGGAACAGAGATGGAATTGGGTTATGGAAAAATTCAAAGTAAAAGTTTTTAGATGGATTGGGATGGAGTAATCTCTTACTCAAAGAATTTTTGTGCAAGCACTACATTGTACCATCTCTAACTTATTTATTTGTCTTGTTGGCAGCCTTATAGGAAACATCTTAATCAAGTTGTGGCCTTTGCCAGAAGGTTCCTATGGGGTGGCTCACCTCTCACTAAAAATATCCCTCAGGTAGGTTGGAACATATGTTGTCTAAGGAAAGAGGAAGGTGGAATGGGACCCATATGTCCAACCAAGATAGCTAACCAGATGGTTGCTAAGTGGATCTTCAGGTCTACTACATCAAGTGACTTTTGGGCTAATCTTATCAAAAGGAGCATATCCAAATTCCATATTAAAGGCTTTAAAAGTTGGTATAATTTTGATCTTTGCGACATTGTTGTTTCCCCTCTGCCCTATGTTCCTAAAGGAAGTACTCTCGTCTCCTCCCTGTGGCCTGGTTTAAAGTTAAGGAAAATTACTCTTTATCTTATAGATTTTCTAATAACTCATGGTATATTATGCAGGACTCCATGTGGGTGGGATGGTTTAAGGATAACTCTCTTAATATTATAGCTAATAAATGTAGAAAAGATGGCTTTTCTAATTGGGCCTCTCTTTGGAGATCTGATGGACTTCTGAACTAGCAAGCCCTTCTTAGTACCCAAGGGCTCTCTACTGCGTGCAAGCATCTTCTTGTTAAGAAATTGGAATGGCTCATTGACAACTTTCTATTTATCTTGAATGCAGATATGTTCATATGCATCAAGTGGCTGAAGGAATGTATTGCAGATATAAAAAGTCTTATACTTCAATCCAACTTATTGTGTCGAGACTTAATAAAAGATGGGGTGTTTCTTGGCCTTGTCACCAGTGGAGATATCGGTTCATGTTGATATGGGCATTTTCTTCAAACATCAAACACCTTCTGCTGCTATGGATGATTCTACACAGAGCCATATGGACAAGAAAAAAAGCTCTTCAATGTAATATTGGTGATGGCAAATGTACTACGTGTGGAGCTCTCGAGGATTTGGAACATGTTTTTCTGGAATGTCCTAAAGCTGCCAAATATTGGAAAAGGTTTAATGATTTCTATCTTGCAATGGGGGACCCTTCTTCTTCACCTAAAGAAGTGCTGCTAGGAGAAAGTTCTAGATTTGAAGTTGGAATCTGGTAATTGCTTAGAACTCAATGTATCTGGTTCATTTGGAGAGAGGAAAATGAGAGAATCTTCTCTAAGATTCCAAAAGATTTTCTGTACACCTGTAATCGAAAGATTATAGGTATCATTGTCTCTTGTAGGTCCTACATGTCTTCTGCCCCTTGTAACTCCAGACCTTGGAGAACCATTTGTAGAAACAACAGTTACAGTCATTGAAAAAAGGTTGTTTTGTAACTCCAGACCTTGGAGAACCATTTGTAGAAACAACAGTTATAGTCATTGAAAAAAGGTTGTTTTATCTTTGAACTCAGGGAAAAGACTCTGTCTCATAGAGTTCTTATCATCTACTATGTAACTTTGCTAGCAGTCTTTTTTTTTTTCTATCTTGGCTCCCCTTGTGGGTTTGTACTCTATAACCTTTTAATCTAATTTTGCTATCTTCCCAAAAAAAAATCTTGTTCCTATGCTTTTCGTCGATTCTTGAGCGGGTTGGGCCAACACTATGAGTGGACTATCGGAGTTGTGTTGAAGGAGTCCCTATTACCTAAGGGTCAATTCAGACTATTCCGGACGCACAAGATGGTTTCTTCGTCGAGGATCACTTCCTCCGCCTTAACTAATTCACACAGAGCGGCATTCTAATGAGATTAGAATTCATCCCTATCGTTGAATGATGAGAGAGAGTCTAGGAAGCTCTAATAGCTTTGAAACTTTGTAGAAATATGTATCCACATATGGTCTTTATACATGCTAAACCATATGGCTAACAAAAATTCCTATACGAGATTTTGTAGGGTCTAAGTGGAAAAAATACATTTTTTACTAAAATGCACATGGCATATCAATGTGCTAGAAAATCCATTTACATGTGAAAATCGGGCTATAGACTGCCTTTGATAGGCTTTACAAGTGTATGTATTTTCATGTGATTTGGAGATATTGAAATTTTTACCCTAATTTCCAAAATTTGACCAGCTTTGACCGCTACCTTGGATTTGCTTGATTTCTTTCGAAGTTTGCATGTGAACTCCCTTTGACATCCTTGATGCATCTTGGACTTCTCAGGGAATTCTAACTACCTTCACCAAATGTGTTTCCTGTAGGCCTTCATGAATGAGAGAGGAGAGAAAATATCGACGACATCAACCTTTAAGCCCCCCTAAAAATCATAGGAATTGATTTGTGCTCTGATTGGTTCTAACCTTCTTGTGCTTTCAGTAGTTTCTTTTTTTTATTGTATTTTCCATGGATGTGATAAAAATTGTCTCCCTCAACATCAAAGGTATTATTGATCCTGTTAGGGGTAAGATTTTTAATAATTGGCTTAAAGATATCTCTGTGCTTCCTGATGTCATCTATTTGGGAGAAGTTAAAGTTAGTGGCTTTAATTTGTAGTATAATTTGAACGTTGCTTCCAACAAACATAAGTGGTATTCCACCAACCATATCAGTGGAAAAGATAGTACGTCTATTGGTATTCTAAATGACCTTGCTCACATGGTTGAAGATGTTATTATGAGTGACACTTGTCAATGGATTGCTATAAAGTGCACGTCCCCTTTCAATTACACCATTGTCAATGTTTATGCTGCTAATAATTCTTATGGCAAATGCATGTGTTGGTCTGAGCTTTCCACTTTCTTTGGTGACGTTTTTCTGATTGGAGATTTCAATATGGTTCTTGATCTTGTTAGTATATGATCAATGTCTACCCCTCATGATTGTATGCACATTTTGTAAGGCCCCCTTTATGAGGAGAAGCCAAGCGTGCATTACCCAATTGATGGGAATCCCAACTTGCATGTTGGATGAAGGTCATATTGGACCATGTACGGTATTATAAGGAAAGGGAGTTACCAGGGTCCCCAATTGTGGGGTCCGGGGCAGCGGTGAGCAGCCCCGGCAGGGGGGTCCAAGGGGGCCAGCGGGCCCCCTAGCTAGGGGGTCCCAGGGGGCCAGCGGGCCCCCTGGTGGGGGTCCGGGGGCAGCGCCCCTGGCGCCACGATAAAGGGAATATTCCATGGAATATTCACTGTCGGAGTTAGAAATCATTTATATTTGTTAGGTCGGTTCAACCAGTCTAAGCCGTGTATGGCAATTACGCGGGCGGTGGCCGCCCACGCTCTACCGCCCATGTATAGCCGTCCATGGCAGGCCACCCATGATCCTATATATACATGACTTCTGCACTACCTGAGACACTGAGTTGAGCCAGCATACCTCTACCTTGTATCTCCCGTTCTAGAGTTGTCTAGATCACCATTTAAGCTCTACCTTGAGAGCGCACGGGTGGACAACGCCATCATCTTTGTACTTGGTGCTAGTAGAAAATTATTGAGATTCTCCTAAATCTGTTATCTTCTCTGCTATTGCTCCTGTGTTATATTGTGTAACTTTTGTCTTACAGATCTTACTGACAGAAATGGCAATATTGAAAATGTGTTGCAAGGAAGAGAAAAATGTTTTTGGTTTAATGTGACTTCTTCTGTTAGTCTCATTGATTGTTCTCCCCTATTAGGTCATACTTGGAGTAACAAAAACACTTTTAATTCCTTGTTTGCTAGACGTCACAGATGGTACATGTGTGTTAATAGGTTTTAAGAGCTTTGGAATCATTCTTGTGGCAAAGATGTGTTTCTCCAACTTTCTAACCATTGCCCCTTATTGTGAAGTTGTTTAGGAATTCCCCCAACGATAGGGTTGGCTGGCCGCATTTGGATACTTCTCTGCTTAAGCTGCCTATTATAAAAGATTAGATCAAGCATATTTTTTCTTCCTATTTGTATGGTAGAAATTTGACTCCTTTTATTGCTTGGGAGAGATTTGTTAAAGATACTGAAAGGCTCCTCACCAAGTATAGACAAAAGGTAAAGGATATTAGAAACAAAATAAGGATGATGATTCTTAGGGAGATAGATCTAGTTGACCATACTGACTTGGACCCTTGCACTAAAAGAAGATGATTTATGACCTTCAGGATAGACTAAGATATGAAGATTATCTCTTGGCTAGTGGTGCTCTTGCTTCCTTAAGAGAATTCTGGGCTAGTAAATTGGATAAACCCAATAATCACATGTCTGATCTCGTGAAGAAGAAAGCTAGGGACTTTGTGCCCTTACTTAAAAAGAGTTCATGAGATTATGCTATTTCTATCAAGGAGAATTTATAGGAGGCTGTCAGCTTCTTTGCCAATGTTTTCACTAGGCCTCCCAAGAGGGGGAAGGACATCTAGAGAGCCAGAGCCCTTATTGCCATAAAGAAAAAAAAAATGATCTCTAGGGGCATGCTTCCATTATGGACCTACCCCTCTCTATCGACGAGGTTATAGAAACCATTTGTAAATTGAAACCCTGTAAAACTCCTAGTTTTGATGGTATACAAAATGAATTCTTTTAGGAACTAGTTGATTTTTGGGTGCCCATTATTCTCTTGGTGTGGCAACAAGCCATTAGGAGAGGTAGTCTTTCTACCTTTATCAATACTAGAGTGATTAAATTGATACACAAAAAAGGTCCCAAGGATGATTTGAACAACTGGAGACCTATATCATGTTGGAATTCTTTATATAAAATCTTTGCTTACACTCTTGCTAGGAGACTGAGCCCCATCATGACCAACATTATTCTCCTAGAGCAAAAAGGTTTCATCAAAGGTAGTTACATCTTCGATACTATTATTTCTATTTGGGAAGGCCTTGAATTTACTAAAGACCACAACATTGATGTTTTTTTCTTCAAAGTTGATTTTGGAAAAGCTTATGATAGGATTGATTGGGATTTTATTCTTCAGTCTTTGCATTATGTTGGTCTTGGTAAAAGATTTATTAAATTCACTAATATTTTGTTTGGCAATGCTAATTCAAGAGTTTCTATGAATGTTCATGTTTTGTATTCCTTTAGACTCTGCAAATCCATTAGGCAACGTTGTCCTCTTGCCCCTCTCCTGTTTTCTATCACTAGTGATTCCCTTGGTTGGAGTGTTAAAGAATGTATAGAGAAGGGTACCATTAAAAGGCCTTGAAATCCTTGGTTCCCCCTCCCAACTTTGTTTGTAAATGTCTATAGAGAGTTTCCTTAGATTTCTTGATTTATTTTTTTCAACTAGTGGTTCCATTGTCAATCATCATAAAACTGGTTTTTATGCTACTAACAACTCTATTCCTAGATGTGTGTCAGGTAAAAGATGTGATATCATAAAAAGAGGTGTTGTTTTCAGATTGTTAGTATTCCTATGGGTTCTGAAGTCACTATGGAACAAATATGGTCTTGGGTAATGGAAAAGTTTAGAAAAAAGGTGTTTCACTAGATGGGCCTTCAACAATCCTTGTCTCAAAGAATTTTTGTTCTGAAACATTACATTCTGCCAACTCTAACTTATGTTTTTGATTCCTAGCAGCCAACTAAGAAGCAAGCTTCCCAAGCTATAGCTTTGGCTAGGAGGTTCCTCTTGGGGGGGGGTACTCAACTTAACAACAAGATCCCTAAGGTAGCTTGGAGTACTTGATGCATGAAAAAAGATGAGGGTGGTCTAGGCCTTATCTGTAAAGAGAGATGGTGGATGCAATCCAAAGATGAGTAGGTGCTGCTACAACCAGCTTCACACCAGCCAACTGAGACTTAAGAGTTGATTAGTAGACCCTTTAAGCTTCCAAAATCCACCAAAATATCAACCAAGTACTTTGGAACATGTATCCCAAAAGTTTAAGTCAAGATAGACTAGTTGTGAAATGACTAGCTCCCAAAACTTGCTATTTTTGGACATACACCTACTGGAAAAAATGAACAGTGCTCTCAACCTGGTAAAAATTAGAAAACTTCATTTTGGGAATAGCAAATAGACTTAACAAGCTTCCCAATACAAGTTAAAACACTTCAAATGATGGAATGCGCACTGAGAACAAGATTTATCAATTTCTGGAACATGCCCACCATTCTCGGGGCTCTGTAGAGATAGACCAATGAGCAGTAAAATGCAGATATCTCCACCACTATAGCTTCAATGACCTTGAAAATTGATATGCAAAAACTAGACAGTAAGAGCTATCCAACGCACATTAAATCCCTGGAAAAGGATCAATAGAACTTGAGATATGACCTTCTAAATTTACTACTCTGAGTGAGTATAGCAGAGAACAAAACAGAGAAGTAGATGATGATAAATGTATAGATTCACATATGATTACAACCACATTGGAAATGAATATTTGCACAATGGGAGTAGAATGATAGAGCTATGGAGTAAGCTCTTCAATCTCTACAAAATGACATGAAGTGGTCACGTACAAGGCTTGCTAATCGCCTCTTCCTTCTTGCTCCTTTTATAGCTATTATTTGGAGGTAGTTTCCCCAAAGTTAGGAGATATTCCCTCAGCTCAAAAATTCATGATTTTGGTAGTTAGAGCCACGAAATTGCTTTTACATCATGGATGAGGTAAGCCATCCTTTTCCTTTTTTCTTTTTCCATTTACAAGAGATAAAATGTACTCTTTTACAAGAGGTGTTCACATGACTACTCATGTGACTTACAAATGAGGATAATATCAAGCATATCAAGCATGTAGGCTTGGGTAAAATGCACCAACAGCTCCCCCTCAAGCCTAACATGCTTGGCCTCCAAATAAGTCTTCAATTGTCCTTGATTTCCCGCAAGCCAATCATCAACTTGAATCTACTTAACTTCGTACCATCAAGAGCTTTCATCAACATGTCTGCACATTGCATATCTGTAGAGACATAGGATAGTTGAATATCCTTGCTCAATAGCTTCTCCCTTAGGTAATGGTAGTGGACTTCAATATGCGTGGTTCTAGCGTGGTATACCGGATTAGCTGCTAGATGTAGTGAGCTTGTGTTGTCACCAAAAATGTGAGGTGTTGAAGAATGAAGTCCAAGATCTATGTACAAAGACTTTAACCACATGATTTCTTAAGTTGCATTAGCCAAACCTCTATATTCGGCTTCGGTAGAAGATAATGCCACGATTGGTTGCTTCTTCGATGACCAAGAAATGATTTTTGAACCTGCAAATGATATATACCCTCATGTGCTTCTTCTATCATCTTTAGATCCGGCCCAATCTCCATCTAAGTAGACCTTTAGCTCAATATCTGAAGTAAATGAATAAAACAAACCTTCATTCATGGTCCCCTTTAGGTACTTGAGGACTCTCTTGGCCGCTTCCATATGTGGTCTTCTCGGCTTATGCATAAACTGACTCAATATGCTAACACTATAGCATATATCCACCCTTGTGAGTGTTGCATAGTTCAAACTTCCAACCAAGCTTTGATAGCTTGTGATGTCTTCAATTGGCTCTCCTTCATAAGCACTAAGCTTATGATTTTGCTCCATAGGTGTACCGACACACTTGGTATTTTCCATCTTGAACTTGACGAGCATGTCATGGACATACTTCCTTTGTGTGATGTATATACCTGAATCTGTGTAGATCAACTCCAATCCAAGAAAATAAGTGAGTGGTCCGAGGTCACTTATTTTGAACTCCTCCTTCTTTTGAGTCTTTACCTGTTGGATTCCTTCAAGAGCATTGCCTATGATAATAATATCATCAACATACACACATAAATAGATCACTTCAGATCCATTCCTCTTTATGAACAAAGAGGTATCCGCCTTGCTAGCTTTGAATCCTTGGTCCTGCAAATAAGTCACCAATCTGAAATTCCAAGCTCTTGGAGCTTGTTTCAATCCATACAAAGATTTCTTTAGTTTGCATACATAGTTAGGATGATGTGCATCCTCATATCCAGGAGGTTGTGCCATATACACTTCCTCAAAAATCCATCCATTCAAGAAAGCATTCTTTACATCAAGTTGATAAAGATTCCAATTTCTAGATGCAGCAAGACTAATGAGAACCCTAATTGTAGGCATTTTTGCAATAGGAGAGAAAGTCTCCTCATAATCAATACCATGGGTTTGAGCAAACCCTTTAGCAACTAACCTTGCTTTGTGTCTATTTATACTTCCATCTCGATTCCTCTTGATTTTGTATATCTATCGAGATCCAATTACCTTCATAGATGGCTTGTTAGGTACAAGCTCCCAAGTGTCATTTTCCTTCAAGGCTTCCATTTCTTCATCCATTGCATCTCTCCAAGCTTTCTTGCTTTGTGCTTCTTCAAATGTGGTAGGTTCTTCATTGGTTGAATCCTTTGCAATGTAGATTGAGTGCCTGGTGACCAAAGAAGTATCATAACCAAACCTCTCTGGTTTCTTCTTCTCCCTTGAAGACCTTCTAAGTGGTTGATGTGAGCTCTCGGGTCCATATGTAGCATCTTGCATCTTTGCTTTACCTTTGTTCTTCCATAGCTTTAGTCTTTCCAAGTCTTCTAGGTCAATCTCCGAATCACTTTCTTCAATCTGCTTTGGCTCCTTTGGTTGAAGTGATGGAAAATCTTCATCCAAGTCATAAGGCAGCTTCACTTTCTTGTCACCATCAAACCATGATTTGTTTTCATCAAAAATTACATCTCTACTCACAGAAAATCCTTTATTGGTTGGATTGTACAATCTATATCCTTTTTGGTTTTGATCATAACCAATGAATACACACTTCTCTGCCTTGGGATCCAATTTCCCTCTTACTTGAGAAGGAATGTGAGCATAGGCTAAGCATCCAAAGATTTTGCAATGCTCTAGACTAGGTCTTCTTCCATTCCACACTTCATATGGAGTGGTTCCATCTAGTGACTTAGATGGAAGTCTATTTATGAGATATGTGGCTGTAGACACAGCCTCTGCCCATAGGTAGTTTGGCAATCCCTTTTCGTTGAGCATGGACCTTGCTGCTTCGACAATAGCTCTGTTTCTCCTCTCTACTACACCATTGAGTTTGGGTGTATACCTTGTAGTGACTTCCCTTTTAATGCCTCTTTCATGCAAGAAGGCATCAAATTCAGAAGACAAGTATTCTCCTCCACCATCTGATCTGAGTCGTTTCAAAGTCCTACCTGTTTGGTTTTCAAGAAGAGCAATATACTTCTTAAAGAAATTAAATACTTCATCCTTGTGCTTTATGAAAAACAGAATGGTCCACCTGCTACAATCATCTATGAAAGACACATAATATCTTCAGCCTGATATAGATGGTTCCTTACTTGGACCCCACACATCCGTGTGCACTAGATCCAAAGGATTTTGATACATATATCCTTTCTTATTGAAAGGTTGTCTATGAGCCTTCCCGAGCTGACAAGCTTCACACTTATAAATCATGTGTTGCCTTGTGATATCAGGCAAACCAAGTACACTTTGGTCCCTACAAATCTGTTTGAGTGTCCTCTCACCAATGTGAGCAAGCCTTTTGTGCCATATCTCCAACTCTGTTAGAGTTTGAGATCCATAGCTAAACAAAGCTATGTTCTTTGTATCTTCCAGTTCAAAAGTGAAAAGCCTTCCTGTCTTTTCTCCTTTGGAAATTCTTCGAAAGCCTTGCCTTGGGTCTTCAACATATGCTCCAAATCGGTTGAATCTAACCTGCAATCCTTTTTCAACAATCTGTCGAACACTTAATAAATTTTTGGTAATTGTAGGGACATACAAGACTTTGCTTAAGAGTTTCATATTCCCATCTGATGTCTTCACATTACCTATCTTCTCCACTGAGTGCTTTGTATCATCTCCTGTCTGCACTTCATGCTTGTTATGAGGATCTCCCAAATCAGAAAGTAAAGCCACATTTCCTGCTACATGGTTCGAGCATCCCGAATCAATGTAAAATATGTGATCATCATCCTTACCCTTCTTCGTTGATAGATTCATAATCAATAATGACTCTTCTTGACTTTGGTCCTCTGCATAGTTATTGTAATCTCTTCTTCCTCTATGGCCACTTTGATAGTTGTTGTTGTTGTTGTAATTGTTGTTGTAGTAGTTGTTGTTGTTGTAGCCTCCATTGTATCTACCTCTATTTGATCCATAGCCACCTCTATTGAATCCTCTTCCTCTTGAGTTCCTCGGGTTCCTGAAACATTCTTCAGTAGTATGGTTAGATAAGTCACATATGTTGCAAGGTTGAGATGATTGGAATCTCCCCCTACCTTGCTTCCCACCTCTGCCTCTTCCTCTAGCTCTTCCTCTACCTGCAAAGTTTGCTTGGAAAGAGTTTCCTTCATCTTCATTCTTCCTATTCTTTGACTTGTCCTTGACCTTAGCTTTATCAGAATATAAGGCAGAAGTTTGATTACCTCTTGAGGACTCACCACCTTTGCTAATCTTTGATTCATGAGTGAAGAGTTGGCCCATGAGTGTGTTGAGGTCGGGTACATGCATATCCATGTATAAATCCATGGCTGTTGTGAATGACTCCCACTTGTCGTCTGCTTTGATTCCATTCATGATTTGTCTTATGATTTGATCCTCTTCAATTACCTCTCCAATGCTTCCAAGTTGGTCGGAAATCTCCTTCATCTTTGTGACATAATCAGTCACATTTTGCTTTGGGCTTTTCTTCATTGTTGTGAACTCCATCCACAATTGGTTCTTCCTTGCTCGAGTGTTGGAAGAGAAGAAAGAAGCAAGTGCATTCCAGGTCTCTCTTGATGTCTTGCATCCCTCGACATGAGATAAAAGAAAATCAGAGATTGAGTTTAGAATATAAAACCTTGCAAGTGCATCCTTCAAACACCAATTCGAAAGTCCTTCCACTTCTTCATGTGATGGTTGCCCTTTGTTCCTCATGGTTGGCATTGCTTCATCTCCGGATATGAATCCATATAGATTCCTCCCTTGAAGGTAAGCCTCCATCCTTAGAGACCATGCCGGGTAGTTGTTTCGATCCAATTTGTCAATTGTTGATGGAAATCCATCTCCCATGTTGCTTGACTATGCTCTGATACCACTGTGAAGAGAGATGGTGGATGCAATCCAAAGATGAGTAGGTGCTGCTACAAACAGCTTCACACCAGCCAACTGAGACTTCAGAGTTGATTAGTAGACCCTTTAAGCTTCCTAAATCCATCAAAATATCAGCCAAGTACTTTGGAACATGTATCCCAAAAGTTTAAGTCAAGACCGACTAGTTGCGAAATGACTAGCTCCCAAAACTTGCTATTTTTGGACATACACCTGCTAGAAAAAATGAACAGTGCTCTCAACCTGGTAGAAATTAGAAACATGCCTTTTGGGAATAACAAATAGACTTAGCAAGCTTCCCAATCCAATTTAAAACACTTCAAATGATGGACTGAGCACTGAGAACAAGATTTATCAATTTTTGGAACATGCCCACCATTCTCGGGGCTCTGTAGAGATAGACCAGTGAGCAGTAAAATGCAGATATCTCCAAAACTATAACTCCAATGACCTGGAAAATTAATATCAGACACTAGACAGTAAGAGCTATCCAACGCACATTAAATCACTAGAAAAGGATCAATAGAACTCGAGATATGACCTTCTGAAGTTACTGCTCTGAGTGAGTATAGCAGAGAACAAAACAGAGAAGTAGATGATGATAAATGTATAGATTCACATATGATTACAACCACATTGGCAATGAATACTTGCAAAGTGGGAGTAGAATGATAGAGCTATGGAGTAAGCTCTTCAATCTCTACAAAATGACATGAAGTGGTCACGTACAAGGCTTGCTAATCGCCTCTTCCTTCTTGCTCCTTTTATAGCTATTCTTTGGAGGGAGTTTTGAATTCGAATTCGAATGGCTTCATCTAAAAGTGATCCCCAAAGTTAGGAGATATTCCCTCAGCTCAAAAATTTGTGATTTTGGTAGTTAGAACCACGAAATTGCTTTTACGTCATGGATGAGGTAAGCCATCCTTTTCCTTTTTTCTTTTTCCATTTGCAAGAGATAAAATGTACTCTTTTACAAGAGGTGTTCACATGACTACTCATGTGACTTAAAAATGAGGATAATATCAAGCATATCAAGCATGTAGGCTTGGGTAAAATGCACCAACATTATCTACCCTACCAGAATGGTTATTTAGATGGCTGGAAAATGGATTATGAGAGCTACATTGTCCAATGATTAATTACCTTGCTTAATGAAAAGAAACATTCATAAATTTCACATCACAGACTTTAAAAGTTGGAATAACCTAGAGATTTGGGATGTTGTTGTGTCTCCCTTCATTTTTGTTCCCAAAGGAAGTGCTCTGGTGTGCTCTTTATGGAATGCCTGTTGGAGATAGACGTCTGCAAAAGCACGCGAACAACACAAGGAAGAAGAAGAAGCTTGGAGCACAAACACACAATACTGAATGTATTACTAGAGAATGTACAAAGATAAGTAGCCCATTAGGGCAATAGGCATATATACAATCCGGGGGAAAAAAACCTCCTAAACAGGGAAAAAAGTGCCCCGGCAGTCCTAGAGTGTTCACACACATCACTACCTAAATATATCAACAAATCCCCCCTGGGAGTGATGCGGTGAACAAGGAGCTGGCACTCATGTATAAGGAAGTGCCAAGCTATGTGGAATTTACTCCACAAAAGGAAGTAAGCCCAAAGCTTTGCGGAAAGCTTCAAACTTCTCCCTAGGCAGAGCCTTCGTGAAAAGGTCTGCAATGTTCTCCTGCGTGGGCACATATGCCAAGCTGATCTCCCCTGCAGAGAACCTCTCCCTGACATAGTGATAATGCACCTCAATGTGCTTAGTGCGAGCATGGAACACAGGGTTCCTCGCAACGGCCAATGCGCTCTGACTGTCAGTGAAGATGGTGGTGGCAGAAGACTAGCCAACACCCAAATCAGCCATAAGGCGTCTGAGCCACACACACTCAATAGTCGCTGTGAAAGCTACCCTATACTCAGCCTCACAACTGGAAGTGGCCACAGTAGGCTGCTTTTTGCTCAACCAAGATATACATGAGCTACCAAGCATGAAGCAAAAACCATTGGTGGACACACGAGTGTCATAGCAACCAGCCCAATCTGAGTCAGAAAAAGTATGCAAATCTGGTGGTAGTGTTCCCCCCTTGGGATAAAACAACCCAAGTAGCCGAGTACCACTTAAGTAGCGAAAGATGCGCTTAACCGCTTTCCAATGCGTGACTCCTGGGCAATGCATAAACTTGCTCATCTGTGAGACAGCAAACTGAATATCTGACCGAGTAATGCATAAGTAAATCAAGCATCCAACAGCCTGCTGATAGAGAACAGCATCAAATGCATCTCCAGCATCATGAAGACACAATCGTAAACCTGTCTCCATAGGAGTGGCAATAGGCTTACAGTCTTCAAGGCCAAAATGCTGCAATAATGTGTCAATATATTTCGTTTGACAGAAAGCCATTCCACCATCAACGTGCATAAAATGAATGCTCAAATAGTGATGCAAATGCCCCAAATTAGACATCTCAAATGAGGCATGCAAATCAGCCTTATAATCAGCAATATGTGTCTCAATAGGACCAGTGAGCAGCATGTCATCAACATAGAAAATAATGATCAGAAGCACATCAGTAGCACGTTTAACATATAAGGTGCTTTCAATTGGACTGTTCTCAAAACCATGTGCAATCAGATAGGCATGTATCTTCTCATACCAAGCACGTGGTGCTTGCTTTAAACCATATAATGCCTTCTTTAACGTGCAAACCTAGTTTTCATGCCCTTTCTGCACAAAGCCACGGGGCTGAAAAACATACACTTCTTCATGCAAGTCACCATTCAGAAATGCTGTTTTAATGTCTAACTGATGTACATTCCAACCATGATGGGTTGCAAGTGCACAAATGCTCAGAACAGTAGTCATACGGCATGTAGGTGCAAAGGTCTCATCAAAATCAATGCCTCTTTCCTGTGCATAACCCTTTGCAAGAAGCCTAGCCTTATACCTGTCAATTGTACCATCAGGTTTATGCTTCAGCTTGTATACCCACTTAGTGCCAATGGCCTTCTTGCCAGGAGGCAAGTTACATAAAGACTATGTACCATTCTTCATTATAGCATCATATTCAGATTGCATAGCAGCCATCCAATTTTCTGAATTTTTTGCTTCATCAAAAGAAACAGGCTCATTCTCATCACAGAGACTAGATGCAGCCATAGCATAGCAATCTGATGCAAAGGAGGCACTATGAGAGCCTGAACGAGTACGATATGGAAAAGGTGCATCTAATTTGTTGTCACGCAAAGTCTGCACCAGCCATTTTGGCATACTTTTTGCCTGCTCAATATCAGCTCTCTCATCAACAAGTGCATCATGTAAATCTGCATCAGAAATGGAATGATCTGCATCATCATATGAAACCTGCAAAGGTTGAGAAGTTGCCTCATTAGGACCAACACTAGCGTGTCCACTTGTAAAAAGAGGCATCAAAGTATCATACATGTCTTTGGAGCTAACAGATGTCTCCTTAGTACATGAAAGCAATGGCTGAATAGCATCTTCCACAAAGACAACATCACGGCTAACTAGAATGCGTTTAGTCTGTGGATGATATAGACGATAGCCTTTACTTTCAGAACTGTACCCAACAAAAATACATTTTACTGCCTTATCATCCAATTTTCTGCGATGTTGTTCAGGAATTAATGTGTATGCCAAACAACCAAAACCACGCAGATGAGCAACAGATGGCTTGCGGTCATGCCAAGCCTCATATGGAGTGATAGACTGCAACGCTTTAGTGGGACACCTGTTCAGTACATATGCTGCACAATGACAGCCTCAAGCCAGAAACTATGTGGTAAAGCCTGACTTTTGACCATGCACCTCGCCATCTCCATGAGTGACCTGTTCTTTCGTTCAGCAACTCCATTCTGTTGAGGTGTATACGGCACTGTACATTGATGTTTTATCCCACGTTCAGCTAGAAATGCATTAAAATCTGAAGATATATATTCCCCCCCTTGATCAGAACGGAGGGTGCCCATTTTACATGCTGACAGATTTTCAGCCAAAACCAAAAACTGTTTGAAGCACATGAACACTTCGGACTTTGCTTTGAGTGGATATACCCATGCATGCCTGGAAAAATCATCAATGAAAGTCACGAAGTAAAGGTAATTTCCAAAAGAGGGTGTCTGCATAGGACCACAGACATCACTATGTACAAGCTGCAATTTCTGCGTAGCCCGAACTGAACCATCTTTTGGAAAGGAAGAACGCTGCATTTTGCCCAAAATACAGCCTTCACAAACATGTTTTCCAAGAGCCTCAAGTTTGGGCAAAGAGGATACCATTTCAGATTTCTGCAGGCATAGCAAACTAGCAAAATTCAGATGACCAAAGCGTGCATGCCAAAGCCTTGCATCTGACATAGCCTGAGAATCATGAACTGCATATGCCGAATCATTCACAGATCTTTCATAGTCTATAAGCTTATACAACCCACGACATAAAATGCCAGAAGCAATAATCACATCGCCATTTGAGAGATCATGGATTGTACACCTATCATCAACGAATTTCACAGCCAATCTTGGCTAATGCAGAAACTGATACCAGGTTCTTTTTTATGCCTGGCACAAATAAAGCATCTGACAAAGTGAAAGAACTACCATCAGCAGTAGTCAGAATGATCTTACCAACTCCCATAACAGGATAAGAGGAGTTATTGGTGCATGTGACAGTATTCCCTGTAGGGGCAGGCTCGAGTGAAGAGCATAAACTGCGCTGCGAGGTAATATGTTTGGTCACCCCACTGTCAAATTACCAAACATCTGAGTCTACTGCAGACATGCACTGATCATGAGAAGATGGGTCAAAACTGCAGACATGCACTGATCATGAGAAGATGGGTCAAAACTGCAGACAGTAGTAAACACCCATTCTTCTTCCTGCACAAGATTTGCAGACTCTATTTTTGGTGTAGAGGTCTCTGCAACAACCATTCTAGCCTCTTTCTTCTTTGCCTCTTTAACAGCCAGTTTTGGACAGTTCTTTATAATATGATCATTTCCTTTACAGTACTTGCAGAACAATTTCTGCTTTTCTGATTTCTTCTCATCTTTATCCTGGTTCTTCGATTGTGCACCATTTGCAGATTTCTGCTTACTAGTAGAAGAGCTCCATTTTCCTTTGCCCTTCTGACTAGCCAAGAAAGCTTGATCTGCAACATGCATAATGGACCTATTCTGCCTGGACTGATCTTCCTACAATAGAACAGAGACTAATTCCTCAAATGACAAGGCATTTGGATTGCCTTTCATCATCAACCGAAGAGTAGAGGCAAAACTCTGATATGAATCAGGATGACCATTCAGAACGGTCTGCACAAGTGAGCTATCTGGTATAACCTCATCAGCAGAAATCAATTGTTCCTTCAGGTCTTTGATCTTTGTAAGAAAACTGTCCATAGAATCACCTTCATTCATGTGCTCACTCTCCAACTGTTTTCGGAGGTAAGCAACACGAGCCTCATTCCTAGCCTAGTACAAAGTGGTAAGTGTATCCCAAGCATGCTTCGCTGTTTTGCAAGAGCGAATGTGAGGAATAATGGCACGTTTGACAGACAAAGCTATCAATGCATGTGCCTGGGCATCTCTGCCATCCCAACGAATCTGCTCTGTAGTAGGTGCAACAGAAACAGCAGCACGAACAGGAATCTACGGAATATCATCTTCGACACCATCTTCATCAGCTCCAACACCTGTATTTGCAGTACCTGTCGTTACAGGTGTAACAGGACGTCTTTCAACACCCTACACAATGTTCCACAATCCTTTTGCAACCAGTACATGTCGCATCATATAAGCCCATAATGGGTAGTTGGTACCATCCAACTTATCCTCAACAGCCAACATACGGAATACATCACTGCTTTCAGCCATGGCCGGTGACTAAAATACCTTGATGCAGAAAGACTGTATCTCAAAAAGTTGAACAGAACTGCCCAGATGAGTTCTGCTAGACCTGTAGCAGACTTCGAGACGCTTAAACTAACGAGCAGAAACTGGTACATACCTTTGGCACAAAAGGACGAAATAGCCTGCACAAGCGCTGCGATAGTGCGTTCGAAGGCCGAAACGAGCTCAGATCGCGATTTCAGCACCACATAGCAAAGCTGTTTTGATCTCGGAAACACCCTGAGTATGCTCACCAAATTTCGTGCGAATCTGAGACTGCAAACGGAGGAGTGTCAACGGCGCCCTAGAAGAAGCGACGACCTACTCTGATACCAATTGTTGGAGATAGACGTCTGCGGAAGCACACGAACAGCACAAGGAAGAAGAAGAAGCTTGGAGCACAAACACACAATACTAAATGTATTACTAGAGAATGTACAAAGATAAGTAGCCCATTAGGGCAATAGGCGTATATACAAGTCGGGGGAAAAAAACCTCCTAAAGAAGGAAAAAAGTGCCTCGACAGTCCTAGAGTGTTCACACACACCACTACCTAAATATATCAACAATGCCTAGATGAAAATTAAAAATGGATATTCTCTCCCTGATTCTTTTACTATTGATCTATGGACATCACGTAGGACTCCCTATGGATTGGTTAGTGTAATTCTTGCCCTTTGTCTATCAAAAATAATAAATACAAAAAAGTTGGATTTTCTAGCTGGTTGTCTCTTTACACGAACAATGGGATTATGAGTGTTAATGGTCAAATGAGTACTCATGGTTTATCCTTGGCCTGCATTTTGTTAAAAAAAAAAAAGCTTATTTCCACAGTAGAAAAATGGTGTTCATTTTTGTTATCAAGTTTGGGCTGACCAGCACTAGTTTCAAGAGTTTCATCTCTTTCAAGGAAGCCCAACCTGTGGGTCTTCATTTAGGTTATCTTTGTATTGAAGTATCTACTATTGTTTCATTGTTTTTTTTTTAGAGTACAATAAATTGGAAATACACACTCACACACCCAACCTTGTAAGGTAGAGGCACCCATCATGAGAGGCTTATGGATATGTCCAGCCAAGACTTGAACTTAGGACTTCCTCCTTACAACGTAAAGGCATTAGCCACTAGGCTAACCTAGCTTGGACATTGTTTCGTTGTTTTGTGTGCAAGGACTTCATTTTCGTGTGCAAGGACTTTAGCTTTTCCTTGCATCTGGCGTTCCTTCCCCGTGTACATATTCTAACATGCTTTCTTTAATTTTTACTTCTTTCTTGTTGTGCTCAAGAAAAATTAAAAAGAAAAAATAATGGAAAATAGCCTGATGTAAGCTCAACTCAAAGATGCAAATCACAATCATGGCAATGTGATCTGTCATCGCTCATGTGCATCACGCGTGGTCCATGGATATGTAGTGGCCAAAATCCTATAATCCTATTACTCCATTAAAAAATGTAATGCACAAAGAAACTCACACTACATAGAATTGGCTATCACGTGGTCCAATCACTCTAAAAGCACTCCCCTCGCGGCTAGACTTGATAGAGGCTATATTAACACAAACATGATGCAAAACTATTGGGACATTAAGTTTTTGGCTTATCCTTTGCTTCAGCTCTCTGATCATTTATCGGTCATTGTTAAGCTCCACGACTCTTCTCCTAACTTCAGGGCGGTTTGGTACCATCTCAACCCCAAACTGTTGAAGATTCCTAGTATCGTTTCTAAGGTCAAGGTGATTTTTACCCATTGCTTTTCGACCTTCAATAAGCCTCTTATTGTCTGGGAGAATGCTATTATCCAAGTCTAAAAATTATTTACTCACTATAAGAGGCTGGCCAAAAACATTAGAGCGAATAGAAGAATGATGATCAAGAAATAGATTGAGGATCTTTGCTCCTCTGCATGGTTAGACCATGGTATGGAGTGCAAGTAAGGCTCATAACATATCCAGAACCATAAGCAATATGTAATGCAAAGCAAAGTGCCTGGAATGAATCCAAGGTATGCAAATACACTACACACAACTTATAGCCTGCCCTCCTAGATGCACACAAATGTGATTCCAATAATATCATGAATCATAAGGATCACACAATGGATCACACATAGGGAAGGAAAAAGGGTTAAAAAAAAGCTCTAAATGGCTTCATGCTTTACTCTATCTTGCCTTCTTTCCACGTGCGTTCTTGAAGATTCTTGTCAAGACCCCAAGTAATGCCATAAATGTTGAATAACCTATCCAAAGCAAGAGAAACATACCTCGAAAATGCATTTAAAAGACATCAATATGATATGTGAATATAATTGAGGTATAAAATGTACTCGCAAATCAGCATGAATAAGTTTAAACCTTATTACATCATATTAAACTTAGGAACACTTGGAGGACTCAACGCACATGATATGATGTCCCATAAGAGGAGGGAAGGCAAGACATGAATCGGTCATTTCGAGACAAGACAATAACACCACTAATCATAATGGTGCAGGAAGATACCAATTTTCATCACACAAAGCAATGTAGTAAAACAGTGGTGCTGGAAAAAAGAAATTCGCATTGTGCCCCTTACTTCCCCCATATGCATAGCGAACTATGAAAGAAGAAAATGTGCACTAATTTCCATCAGATTTTGTATGCGTGCGGATCATACCACACAAGCGGTCACATAAATAACATAAAGCTACGATGTCCATATGTATGCGATGAAGTTATGTGCGATTAAGTTCTGTGAAAACTGCCCAATGAACAGTAGTGCGATGAACCAGGGTCAACCTCAACAACATAAAATCCGTAATGCAAAATTGGACACACAATGGAACCATGAAATTCGCTGAAAAAGTATGAAGATGTCGATGACTTGCCATTGAGCCAAGAACTATGGCCGCCTTATGAGGCACATTCCCAGAAGAGAGTGAAAACGTTCTTGCATCAGTCCATCTGTAGCTATCTCCGAAAAGAAACAGTCACCAAAAAAAGTGTCAATCACCGAAAACTATCTCCAAACAGTCACTGAAAAGTATGAGTGCCACACACAGAAAATCAAAGTTCTAATGCAAGCCGTAGGCGCATGAGAGAGCAATGTGTGGAAGGTGAACAACATGCGGACAAGGTGGGCGCAGCACCACTGAACAAAATCTTGCATATAAAGATTGTATCACGGTTGAAACTTTTTGCCATGTGACAAGGCAGATAAAGGCTACGTAATCATCAGGGAAGTCTAAAGGATAATAAATGTTGAGATTGATCATGAGATGCCCAATTAGTGCCTCTGAGAGCGCACAATGAAAGGAAGTACAACACCGCAAAATGGATGAACAGCAGGGAAAGACGTCAATTGAACTTCATAGCCAATAGCGGGGGAACGCCACTTGTGGTCGCCAGTGTTTACAGGGAGTGGTGCGACTCCCTGCAATAGTGAAAGAGAGAGAGAAGAGAAGTGTCGACGTCGCCATAGCTACAAACATCAGCGAAACGTAGACATAACACGCATTCTTAGGGCATGATTTCCCAGACGTCCCAATTACAAGAACTAACTCAAAACTACTCTAAAGGAAAACGTCGAAGGCCATGAATGGTGACGAAAACAAGAGAGAGGATTTGTTCATTAACCAAGTGCCATATTTATACAAAAACGTGGCCTTAAAGGCTCTTCACACTCAACCTTCTCCCAACCCTCCAAATGAACCTTAGTCAATAAATGAAAATGTGCCCTTAACACCCTCTTGCCCATAGTAGTCTTACCATGTCAAGAGAATTTTGGGCTAAAGGTTGATATACCCAATAAACACATGTTTGACTTGTTAAAAAAGAAAAACGTTAAAGACTTTATCCCCATGCTTAAGAAAGATTCGGATGATCATGTTGTTGACATTATGGACAATTTAAAAGTGGTCAAGGAATTCTTTACGAATGTCTTATCTAAGCCTCCCAAGTGGGGTGAAGAGATCCAGAAAACAAGGGCTTTTATTGCTCTTCAAAGGGACAAAATGCTCCCCAAAGACCTGGTAGCCCTTTTGGACCTTCCCCTATCTGTTGGTGAGGTTAGAGAGACCATTGGTAAGATGAAGCCTTGCAAAACTCCGGGATCGGATGGTATTCCTAATGAGTTTTACCTTACTTTAAAAGACTTCTTGATACCCTACATTCCTTTGACATGGCAAGATGCTTTGAGAAAAGGTACTCTTTCTGCCTTTATTAACACTGGTGTTATCAAGCTAATTCAAAAAAAAAGGATCCAAGGATGACATATATAATTGGAGACCCATTACATGTCTGACTTCCATATACAAAATTCTCTCTTCTACTTTGGCCAATAGACTAAGTCCCCTTATGGACAAAATAATTCTCCTAGAGACAAAAGGCTTCGTTAAGGGCATATACATTTTGGACACTATTATTAATTTGTGGGAGAGAATGAACTTTACCAAAGAAAGTAATCAAGACTTCTTCTTTTTTAAGGTCGACTTTGACAAGGCTTATGACCGTGTGGACTGGAAATTTATATTGCAGTCGCTCCATGACATTGGTTAGGTGAAAACATCATTAAGTACATGAGCATTCTCTTTGAAAATGTCTAAACTAGAGTCTCCATGAATGGGCACTTGTCTAGACACATTAAACTCTCTAATTCTATCAGACAAGGTTGTCGTTTAGCTCCTCTGTTATTTGCTATAATGAGTGATGCCTTAGAGTGGTTGATTAAGGATTACATGCAAAAAGGTACTATTAAAGGTATTCAAATCTCCAACTATCATAATCGAATTGGGCTCCAAATGTTTGATGATGACACCAATATGCTTACCCTTGCCAAAAAGGAATATGCTGAGAACTTCATTTCCTATTTGGACTTGTTTTGTCTAGCGATTGGCTCTATAGTTAACCAGACCAAAACTACTTTTAAGGCGTCCAACAGTGTTATTCCTGATTGTGTCCAAAGGCTGGGGTGCGAGGTTATTTAGGATGGGAAAATACTTAGAATTTTGGGGATCCCAATGGGCTTCAACGTTTCTCTCAATCAAAAGTGGGATTGGGTTCTCATTAAGTTCCGTTCTAAAATCTTGTCTTGGATTGGTATGCAAAGTGCTATCTCTCACAAGGTTTTTGTTTTAAACCACTATATTCTCCCTTCTTTCATTTACTTTCTTGCTTGCTAGAAGCCTACTTACATTCATTTTATGTAGATTATTGCCCTTGCAAGAAACTTTCTGTGGTGTGGGCATTTATCATCTAGTCCTATTGCTAGAGTTTCCTAGAAAACCTGTTGTTATAAAAAAGGAGGAAGGAGGGCTTGGGGTTCTTTGTCCTGTCAAAATGGCCAAGCAACTAGCAGCTAAGTGGATATTAAGGTCCCCCATTTCTAACGATCTACGGGCTCACTTGATCAAGAGGAATTGTGCTCAATTCTACATTGGAAAAGCTAAATCCTGGAACAATAACGATCTCTGGGACATTGTCAGCTCCCCTACAGTTTACATTCCTATCGGGCGTAGACTTATATGTAGTTTGTGGAGTTCCTGGATGGAGGCCAAAGCTAATTATAGCCTTAAGCCCAAATTTGCTAACAATTTCTTCTTCATTCTTTAGGAATCTATTTGGAATGGCTTGTCCAACTCTAGGGTGGATATCATTATAAGCATTAAATGTAATAAGTGCAAGAAGAATGGTTTCTCTACCTGGAAAACCCTGACAAAGGGATGGTAAGGTGGTGGATCCCCAATTTATCATGGATCTAACTCACCCCTGTATGTCTTGTAAACAGGTGTGGCTACAAAGAAACAAGTTGGACCTGCTTGCTGCTAACTTTTGCATTTTCAAACCTATCGACATCACCAAGGTGGTAGAAGATATTTACTTTCGGTAGAAGAAGAATCACCCAACTATTTCTGACATTTTCAAAAAGTTAAATCAAAGATGGGGAGCTCAATGGGTTGACCACCAGTAGAACTACATATTCGAAGCTCTTATGGGCTTTCCCTTGCAAGATCAATCATTCCTTTCTACATTGGATGATTCTCCATAATGCCATATGGATTGGAAAGAGAGTAATGATTTGTAATAAAGGGGATGGGAAGTGTCACTTTTGTAGGCAACTTGAAGACCTAGAACACCTTCTTCTTCAATGCAGGCATGCCCAAAGCTTCTGGAAGTTAATTAAAAGTAGTTTCCAAACTACTGGTATGACGCTCATCAGTAAAAAAGAAGCCTTGATTGGTGTTTGTAGCAAATTTGATGCTACCCTATGGCACCTCTGGAGGTCAAACATACTGTGGAACATCTTGAGAAGCAAGAATTAGAGAGTGTTTCAGAATGGTTCTAAGAATTATACAGTCATTTGCAAATTTGAATTGTCTAAAATCACCAAATGGTGTATTAACTGTACTGAGGAGGTTCGGCCTGATGGCTTTAATCTCAACAGATTTTGTAATCTAGCCCCCTACCAAAATTGGAGAAGGGAACTCTTGAAATTGTATGCTCCTGAGAGATTCTGAATGGCTTATAGGATTTTGTAATTCCACCACTTTGATGGTGTCGTGTCTCATTTGACCTTACATATGTAACACTTCCTATTTAATTTATTACTTTCTTGTAACACTTCCCATTTAATTTATTACTTTCTCTGTTCTCTCAAAAAAAATTGTCATAACAGTGAGACCACATTGGACTAGGAATGACAACACATTATCTTTCATTCTTGGCGCTTGGGACTCGGGAGTCTGAACTCCAACACCACCTGCATTGTTGGCCCACTCATTTTGGAGATGACCTAAAATTAACGCGAAGCATATGACAATATTTTTTTTGTTTGTTTTTCCTTTGTACTGACATGCTTTTTTCACAAAAGTTTCTTGTCCAATGGATCATATAGGCAATTTCAGAGGAGTGAGTGTAGGGCTTTGAAGAGCATACATTGTATTCATGTGTCTCTGCTCCCTCGTCGCGCCCCCTGGGGGGGGATCTCTTCCCTCCACTGATGCAGGAGTAGCTGCTGGTTACTTCTGCGACCTTTGGGGTGGGGTTAGCGGCAAGGCTTGTGTTTAGTTTTATGTAATATGGCTCTGCAAGATGCTCTACGTAATGGTCTGGCAGGGGCGTCCGCCTTGCATGAAGGATACAATGGTGTAAACTCGATGTTAAACCCTATATTTGATACCAGTGCTAGCAGTCCTGGGAGTCGAAGGAACCTTCTGGGGCTTCGAAGTCATGCGGAGCTGCAGGTACCCTCTATCCCCTCTCAAGGTGGTAATCAAGCGGGCAACATGTCGTACGCCAGTGCTGTTCAATCGAATCAACAGAACCTGTTCTCCATGTTCAACATGCAAAGTTTTTCAGATTTGTCTTCTTCGCCGTATGTGGGTAATAGCATAAAAGGGAAGGAGAAAACGGATTTAGGAGTTGAGGGAGAGGAAGGTATTCGAAATTTCTGTTCTGAACACACTATTAACCTAGATCCTGAAGAAATAGACCGTGACGATTGTACTCTGGTTATTGAGAGCTCGTCTCTGGAAACCACCTTGCAAACTTCCAAATGTAGTCAAACTTGTATAAAGGAGATTCGGATGGGAGTTTTTCCTATATATTCCTAAAGGAGACCTTTCAAAACATAGCCCTAAAAATTTTCATCTTCATCAAAGGATATTTGAAGGGTCAAAGAGCACAAAATCTAGTTTTCAAGGTCACCGCAGTTTCCTAGAATAAGAAAATTGAAAGCTTGAAGGACTGCCACATGGCAAACAATGATTGAACCATGTTGTATGGTCAAGATGAGCTCATATTCAAGGGTGGAGATGCACTAAAGCATAAAGCAAGGAGGATCCACGAATTTTTTCACCGGATAAGCCTTTTTTGATGATCAAAGATCAACAATGCAGAGTTTGACCAATAATAGTAGCTTATCTTATCCATATTGATATCACCATTGATCCAATGGTCGAGAATAGCCCAAGATCCAATGGTGGAGAATGAAGGCACCTATTTTCCTCCCCTTTGCCCTAGATATCATATAAAGAACCAATCCACCCATCCATTTGATAAATCCAATGGTTGTAATCAAAAGGAGCTGATCTTAGGGTTGAGAGTTGATTTTTCTAGATCCAAGGACCCAAATTCATTCAAAAAAACTATATAAACCCCCCTCCAAAATCCTAGAGCATCATTGTTATGAATCCATAGGGCCCTTTCTAGCACATGGTTTCCTTGAGATGATCACCCTCAATTGAGCATGTGAGGATCGAAGGTGGGCTAGTAAGAGCATAGTTCCTAGATTTAATTTTTAGACTTCCTCTCTAGGATAGGCTCATAAACCCAGTTTCTCTTTCTTTGCTCACCCTCGGTGGAGCGTGTGAGTGAGTTTGAGCTGGTTTTGTGTATCTTAGACTTCTTTAGAAACACATTACGATCCTAGAAAAACATAGGGTCAATGAAGTGGGACCTATCCTCTTACGTGTGACATTCTGTTGAACTGTCATGGTGAGAGGGTCGTGCGGACCACCTTTGACCAGTAGAATGCTTAGATTGACATTTCACGACATTAATATATATGTTTGCCATAATAATATCTTCTAATTTATGTCTCATGCCTCTTATCTCTTTGTCTTTTATATGTTTTTACATGTCACCTTCTATCTCTTTCTATGTGTGAGAAGGCTCCGTAGTATTGCGTTGAACCAGTGAGGATGATCCATTAAGGTTGAGCGAATAATTTTCTATTCATTTTTTACATCATGACCCACAGGCATTCATACCACCCACAAAAACCCATGCTTATGAATTGATTTTCAAAAGTGTATAAGAAGCTCCATTCATGGACCATTCTTCCTCTCAGAAGTTGATTCATGTGTGTGGTTTTCTTTTTGTTCTCATCATGCATACATGCACAAGAACCCATGCTTATGAATTGATTTTCAAAAGTGTATAAGAAGCTCCATTTGTGGACCATTCTTCCTTTCAAAAGTTGATTCATGTGTGTGGTTTTCTTTTTCTTCTCATCAAGCATACATCCATATGTTCCCCTTTCATAATTAAATCATGGCATCTCTCCTCCCCATACCCAACTTCATCTTCACCTTCACATTTTTATCACAAAGACCTTCCAACACTCACTAGCTTCATACACTCTGTGTGTGCCGCGACCAGACTCGATCCACCCGGATTGTGATCACCTCCACATTTGAACCCGATGTGAAACGCTTTGTGGTATTTGCTTCTGATCTTGTTAGGAGGTTATGATCCATATTTTTGTTTCATATTTTTCATCCTCATCATATCATCATCATCATTCTTGAGTGTTGCACTGGATTTCTCACAATATCGTGCACATCTTCATCGTGAAGTAAATGCATTTGTGAGAGACCTAGAACATCGTGCATCACTCGCTTATTCTCATAAGATGGAGGAAGGATTCAAATCCCTTATTGTTGAGAAACAAGGCCAAAGAATAGTCTCTTCTATGTTGAGAGAGAAGGGAAAATTCAATGGCATCAACATTACAAGCTACTTAGATTTGTTTGAAGAGCAAGCTATGATTTTTGGTCTTCCCGAAGATCTTTTGATATCATTCTTTGAACGAATTGTTGATAGCTCTATCATAAACCATGTCATTCAATATGATACTCTTCCTTGGAGTGATTTTAGAAATCAGATGCTCAAAGAATTCTATCTTGAAGATTATAGCCAACATAATCGGGATGGATTCTTACTATGGGTCCATTCCCCAAAGCCTAGTAGCTCTATTAGTCACTTACAAAATGAGTATATTAGATGCTATGAACAAATTACTGATGAGGATAAGATAACTTTTGAACCTGATCTTGTGATCAATTTTCTTAAGCCTCTTCATCCTGAAACTCATAGGGAAGTTGAACGGCAATTAGAAGAGCCGGATAAGCGCTATGGTCTTATTGACAATTGGCAAAGAGTGCATAAAGTAGTAGAGGTTGTAGCCCATAGACATCAAAGAAAATCCATGCTTTATGAGCAAACTAGTCTTCCTCAAGCTAGACTTCCATAAACTAAGGAGCAAGTTAGAGAACAATCCCATGCTATGGTTTTTGACTCTACTCCTATTCCTCAAATGATGGAGCCTACTCAAGGTTTTAAAGTAGATCCAAATAAAAGTGTAGCTGAACAATCTCAAGTGGAAATTCTCACTAAGCAAATGGAAAGTCTTATTGCTACACAATCCAATTTGGCCAAGATTATAGATGCTGTACAATCTAATTACACCAAAACTTTCCAAAATCAAATGAACCCAATGTCTTTTCAAGAGCCTAATCAACATGTTATAGCTCCCAATCAAAATCCACAAGTTGCTCCTACTCAAGCATATCAAGTTCCTCTAATGCATAATCCTTCAATGCAGAATCCTCATCCTCATGTGCAAAATCCTCAAATGTATCAAAACATGTATCCTCAAGCTTCTCAAACAGCTTTTCAAAATCCTCAAAATCAAAATTTTCAAAATCATCAACCGTATACTATGGAAGCTCCTCTTGCACCTCAAGTACCACATGTTGCTCCCCAAGCTCCTCAAATACATCAATTGCCTTATCAAAATCCTAATTATCTTGTTCAAGCAATACCTTATCAACAAAATCCCCATTTTGAAAATTTCCCACCACAAATTAATCAAAATCCTCAAAATCAATATGGTTTTGTGCGTGGCCCTCGTACGTGTCCTTGGTGTGATTCATTAGAGCACTTTTTGAGAGATTGTGAACTATTGAAGGCTGCTAAGGAGCAACGACTAGTAATAGACATAGACAAGAAAATCTGTGACTATCGATCTAGGCTGCCTTTGCAAGGAAATTATGATAAGGGAGGAATGAAAATGCACTATGAAAATATAACCATAACGGACATAGGAACTAGAGGATTGAAACTAGAAGCTCTTGATGAACAACAAGTAGAATCAAGTAAACCCACAAAGGAAGTTGACTTTTCCATAGAGGCTTTAGTAAGAGCATGATATGAGATTAGGAGAATAATAGCTTGGGAGTCACCGATAGAAGATCAATATCTTATTTCTCACATATCCAATGTAGAAGAAAAATGAAAAAGAGATGACGCTGAGCCTAGTGAAAGAAGAGTGACTCGGAAACAAACCTAAGAGGGAATAGAAACAATCATAGAGCAAGGAGAAACATCACAATCCAAAGATAAAAAACAAGAATCAAAACCCAATGAACAAAAACAAGAGGAGAAACAAAAAGGGAAGAAGATAAAGCAAAGCAAAATGGAACCAAAACATTTAGATAAACAAGAACAATAAAAACAAATTGAAGACGAAACACGAGAACATGAACAAAAACAAGATCCTGAGCAAAAACAAAAGAAACCAAAGAAAAAACCTAAAGCCATCTTGATTTCAGAAATTGAGAGAAAATTAGGTCCTATGGAGATTTTAGATGACATTTTGCTTAAGAGTCAAGTGACTATGTCTTTAGAACAAGTTTTCTCTATTGCAAAGCGTTTTTAAAGATAACTTTATCGGTCTAATTAAAAGGAAGAGGTTTCCACTTAATCTAGATACTGAGATGCAAGATTCTCTAGATCAAGATCATGCTATGAATGAAACCTTAAACTTTGATGAATCTGATGAAGAGGATTTTGATGACGATGAAGTAAATGTTAATAAAAATTTCCTAGGACCTATTCAACATGACCATAAAAATCATGAAAACGATCCTGAAAGTCACGTAAAAAGAAAATTTTGGTCTAGAGGTAGATCAGAGATGCATGTTAAAATAGGAAATGATAAGAATGCTATCACTGTAAATGTATTAGTAGATTCCGGCTCCAAAATCAATGTGATTTCAAGAGAAGTCTATGATAAGTTTCGATGGCCCATAGATAAAGATTGTGGATGGCATATGAGAACTGCAAATAATGGTGTAGCTACCCTATATGGAGCTTGTGCTAGTGTGCCCATATCCATAGGAGGAATCACAGATGAGACTCACTTTTTTATTCAAGATAATTGCTCCTATGAAGTTCTCTTAGGTCAACCGTTTATTTGTGAGAGTCGTATAGAAACTAAAGCCATGGATGATGGGTCTACCTATGCTAGAATTAAGTCTAAGGATGGAATGCAATCACTTCAAGTCATGACTATAGGAGTGAATTATCCTAGGAATCGATTGTCAATTAGAAAGAAACATATTGTTACTCAGGGTCATGAGCATGCTTGTAGTGATTGTGCACCTCCATTCATGTTTGGAGCTACATATGATAAAAATTTCAGATAGAATCGATTGTTGAGTGAGACAATAGTGGATATTTCTTTGACATATCACATCCAACCAACATGTACAATAGTTTCTCACTTTTTTTTCCACATTCTAGATTATATTTTCTTCATAAGAGTCAATTGTCAAAGTCTTTTATCCAAAAAACTCAAAAAAATTATAGAAACAACAAAATCATGGAACATGATGAGATGAAAAGTGCTCAAAATTTAACCAAACACATGATGCCTTAGTTGAAACAAAGTACAAAACTGTAGACAAAAAAATCAAACCCATAGCTCAACCATTACCACAAGGAAGTAATGAAAAAATTATCGATGTGAAAAACGATCCAAACCTTTGGAATAAGAAAAACA
Organism: Ceratopteris richardii; assembly: GCA_020310875.1. Classification (NCBI taxonomy): domain Eukaryota; kingdom Viridiplantae; phylum Streptophyta; class Polypodiopsida; order Polypodiales; family Pteridaceae; genus Ceratopteris; species Ceratopteris richardii. Next base: position 10,174,142 of record CM035427.1, read on the forward strand.
TTCACGGATGAGGCATACCAAAATGTAGGACATACATTCATGGATGAGACAATCAAACACGGGAAAATTGGTACAAATGATGAATTTCTTTTGCTAGTAGAGAGAGATAAATTTGAGAGAGTCATATGTAGCCCTGGAAAAGCCTTTACTATGTATCTTCATGAAATTGGTTGCGTAGATCCTAAGCTAGTTGCACCCATGATAATCTTTACTATTCCACATATTCCATGGAATCTTCGCCCTATACGAGTTCCAAAGGCTCACTTACTTGAGATAATGAAACTACTTAAGGAGAAGATAAATATGAGAATTTTAGAGCCATCTTTTGCACCCAAAGCGATGGTTCACTGTGCCTAAAAAGAATGGGAAACTACATTTTATTCAAGATCTTCAACCTGTCAATAAAGTACCATAAGAACTGTAGGAACAGGACCCATTCTAGATGAGTTTGCTGAATCATTTTTAGGACATTCTATCTATTCAATGGGTGATTTATATTTTGGGTATGACCAATTCCAATTAGCAATCGATGGTCATGACATAACCACAATAAAAACTCCTATATGCTTAGTGAGAATGTGTACTTTACCTCAAGGAGCGACTAATTCTATGGCTCATATGATGAGTGCTATGAATATGGTCTTACATGATTTTATCCCTCATATAACTATGCCATTCATTGATGATATTCCAATTAAAGGGAGTGAGGAACGTGTAAAGGACATTACTTTAGATTCATCTGTATGTCGTAAATTTGTTCTTGACCATATCTCTGATTGTGAAAAAATATTTCAATGATTTGAAGAGGTAGGTCTCACATTTTCCATAGAAAAATCTGTTTTGGTATCAACAAGGTTCTTATTGTTGGACATTTATGTGGTCATTATGGTCAAATGCCATACCCACAAAAAGTTGATGCCATTAGCAAGATTTTTGAAACATGTAACAACGTGAGTGAGGTATGCAGATTTTTTGGCGCTTGCATCTTTTATGTTATTTGGATCCCACACTTTGCTCATGTTGTTGATTGTCTCTATGACTTGCTGAGGAAGAAATGAAAATTTATTTGGACTGACAAACACACTCAAGCTATGCGTAAATTGAAGAAATTATTGCTTGAAGTTGCCATCCTTAAGCATGTAGACTATTCTGCTAACAAACCTATTATTTTGACTGTTGATACTAGTCCTATTGGTATAGGTTGGGTCATAAGTCAAGATGATAGTGAAGGGAATAGATATGCAATTAGGTTTGGTGCCAAAATTTTACATGAAACAGAACGAAAATATCCACAGATCAAACGAGAACTATGGGGTATGGTAAGAGCTTTGAAAACAGAGAAAGAACATTTCATTGGTGCAAATATCAAAGTTGAGACTGTTTAGAGTCCAAAGCTGGGAGAAACATTCAAATTTGTGAATACTGTTATAAGTGGTATCGCGACAGAGATTTTTAGAGATTGAGTGAGTTCGAGAGGTAGTTGAACCTTTTCACATGCATTGTTGCTAAGCCACTTCACTTGCCATCACATGTGCACACGTCCTCATACACTTGGTTCATGTGGTTCTTTGAATTGATAATTAAGCATGTGTCAATCCACCATTATATGCAGTGGTGGGGCAAATGAGATTTAATCTCTTTGACACAAGTCCCTAAGACATTGTGATTTAGGTACACATGTTTTTGGTGCCGTTTCGAGGGAACAAGCTCAACCAAGGTGCCTCCGTGATGGTTATAGCTTTGGAGTGAAGGACTCGTACTTGTAGAGGTGAATTCGTGTAGTGGCAAGTAGTCAGACACTTCAACACTTGTTACTTCACATCCCTGAGATGTGTGTAATGCGTTCTTAGGTTTAGGGTTAGGAGTGAGGAGGAGAAGGAAGAGTTAGGGTTAGGTTGGAGAAAGAAGTGGAGTAGGAGGAAGTTGGGATCACCAAGAAAAATCTCAAAAAATTACCAAAAGTAGTTTAGAATAGGTTTTAGGCATCACAAATCATAAAAACCAAAAAATCACCTCATTTGACACTTTCTCAAGAACTGGTATCATGTGCAGACAGCGATCGGTATCGCTTGAGCAATATCACACTATACAAGCCCTAAAAGCTGCCTTGTGAGCTCACCTCTTAAGCAAAAGATGATTGGAGGAACCACATGGTTATGCAACAAAGAAAATTGTTGCTAGCATCTGTTTTTATGTTTTTGCAAGTTATGGAGTTCATGTATGAGTTTATGGCGTGCATACCATGGGCCTGTCAAGCCCTATGTTGTTGGATGGTCTATGTGCCATTGAGCTTATGGTTAAATTTTTTTTGGGATTCCATTTCCTGGGGAAATGCTGTCAAAAATTTTCCCCCCTCATGGCACTAAATACACACTTGCCTTTAGTAAGAGTGTTATGGCATGGTAACATGCCCTTTTTGCAAACCTCAATAAGGTGTAGGCATGCTTCTAAGCATGTATTTGATGGACTTAGTACCATCCTATTATTATAAATAAGGAAAATTTAGTAGTAATTGGATCCCTACACATAATCCTTATGGATTTAGACCATAGGATTGCTAAGGGAAGGAGCTACACCTTCACCATTAGTAATGTGCACAAGCAATCCTATAGGTTTTAAGAAGTTTCATACATGCATGGGAGATACATTTATGATAATCTGCAAAGTAGTGAAGATTTACTTTTCACAACAGTCTCACAGTATGATTAGCAGACTATAGGGTATTATTATGAATACCCAAAGAGTGACTAGTTTCACTCATGCACATCACTTGAGCAAGTAGTGAAGCATTTCTGCTACATTACTAAGGAAACCAATTAGATGGGATCACAGAGATGGGTTTCATGAGACAACATTGATGGGTGCTTATGTGATTCGAGTGATGGTTAGGAAGGCCACAGGTATGGCACTAGCCCTATGAGTTAGAGCATACATCCCTTGGTAAGAAATAGTCGGGGTACCCAATACATATATGTATATCGGGATCTATAGAGAGGTACTTAGACTCAGTCTTGGTACCTAGGAACAAGTTAGTTTGGAACATAAAGGGATATCCATTGTCACACATTGACAAGAACCACACTAACTAGTTCTAGGACATGGGACTCATTTGAGTCCACGGACATGATTCTAGGATATAGGATTCATTAGAGTCCACCTATATATTCCATTACATATATATGGAATATATATTTGTAGGTATGACACTGTGGATTGGAAGAAGGTTCCAATGGTATGGGACCGTCGAAACGACTTCCCTTTGAGCACTCTTCTTCTATGGCCAGGAAGAAAGGACTCATCATTCATGGCATCATGTCTCACTAGATCAGAGGAGAGCTTTTAGTAGACATCTCCTTAGGATTGGGAGTTATCCTTCATAGTTTAGGGAAGATTTATTCTTCCAGTAGAGAATGTGATAGGTGATTTTATCAACATTCATATCACATAATCATTTTAGAAAGGATAATTCCATGAGTTTGATTGGATCGTATAGATCCATGCATAGAGGATCGTTGGAACATGTTGACGTTGTAGCATCACAACTCATACTTGTCAATTCGAGAAGCATCTCATGAGACCCAAATGTTTGCGTAGAAGCACTCAGCAGACCGTATGATTAACAATGTAATTAACAAGGAGACACGACATAAGCATCGCTAATGATGCACATAATTGTAATCACAAGCATAATCACGACGTAATCGCACATCAACGTGTCACAAGCATTAGACAAGAAGAGAACAAGTATGCATGCACATCATGATGACAAGAGAGCAAGAGTCTAACTAAAAACTAGCATTATCTCATTGCTTCTACAAAAAGCTCTCCCCAAAATGAGAGGTGGAGACCTCTTTATATACAAAATGGCAAAAAAGCATGCTATGTGGGATTTCTAAATTGAAAGGAGAATGAGTCCCACTTATTCTCTAGTGTGGCACTCACACACACCTATACAAGAGTGCTTTATTAACTGAATGAAAGGTAGAAAAAGGTACAAATGATGATGAAAATAAAGTGGATCCAAGAAATATATGCTGTATCTTCAACACTCCCCCCTCCTTGACTTTTTCATCCTCGACAAAGCTTTTGCAAGTATGGAGCTTTTTGTGGAAGAACGTGTAGAAGTTCCCTTTGATTTGCATGATCCTTGCGACGTTGGAGTGCTATGCTTTGTTGCTTTTCTTCATCTTGCTTTTTGCATGTTTGTTTGGAGTTGGTTGTCTTTTAATTTTTTTCTTTTGCCTCATATAGATAGGAAAAATATGCTAGAATGCTTTGTATTTCTTCTCTTTTCTTTCTTTCTTCCTTCCTTTGTGGGTAATTGATGGATGATGTATGACAATGATAAAATGTAGATGATAGATACAAATAGATGAAATTAATTCATCTCTTCTTAGTCCATATGCATGAGTGGGGACTAAGGGTGCATGGACGGAAAACAAAAAAGTGTCTATGCACAGTCTTGTAATGTGACCCTATCTTATGCACACTCTAAAAAATGCATACAACAAAAAATGGTGCAAAAATGGATGGGTCTTGAGCAAAGTGCTCAAGGGTGAGGCGATGATGAGGCTTTCTCCAAATGTCCAACTCCAAGAGCCGCTTCTTTTCCATCAACCATTTGAAATGGATGACACCTTTGTCCACCAACTTGAAAAAAGAAAAATGAAAAGCAGATTTTTGAAATCTATGTACATGTGCCCTCTTTGTGCCTGGGTTAAACCAAGTGTGCCTAATGCTTGGCCTTTAGATGAGGCCCTATTCGTGTGCATCTTAAACATATGCTGTGCATTGGGCAAGGTTGGGTCTGACACCCATGGATGTTGCACAAAGAGGTTTTAGGCTACCAATATGTCTTCGCTTTGTTGGTCTTAGCCTTGAGGATTCTCCTTGGATCTTTTCGAAGTGTTGGCTTTATTGCTTTGGATCCCTTGGTCAAAAGTGTTCGTTCTTGATGATAAGGCATGGTGAATCTAGACTGTAGATTATGAAGTCTAGTGTGAGAGGGTTGAGTTTGTATAAGAGCTTTCTTTGGTACCCATATCATAGTGCGATTTGGTTGGGCTCTAAGTAATTGCTTGGCCACCCAAATTTGCTTGACATTACAAGGGGAATGTGATTTCTTCTTCTTGGCATAAGGGTCCTGGTGGCCTTCTATGTGAGTCTTTAGGGATAACTCATCTTTACAAGGGGAATTCAACAAAGGTTGAGTTTTTATATATACATCATGCTCATCCAATGGATCATAGGGTTGTGTGGTTTGAGATCGATCTAGAGATTCAACGACGCATTTATCCTTATTACACATAGAATCTATAGATATACAAATGGGTGAAGAATCTTCATGATTGACCATAGATATCACTTTTTCTTCCATAGAACTCATACAAAATTCATGAGAAGATTCCAAATTTAGAGGAAGGGAGGGCCCTTCCACATCCTCCAAGCACTTGAAATCCTCCTTTGCTCCCTTCTTCAAAAGTTCCTGTGACTCAAGTAAATCAAAGTAAGATGAGCAATTTCCATTTATTTCAACATGAGAATCATGATGGATGTTGCCTTTGTGGGAGTATTTATGTGGATGATATGGACAATCCACAAACAAATGCTCATGACCACATTGGTTACAATGAGGATGCATATTAGGATCATTAAATACATCATGAGTAGGGGGGATTTCAAAATTTGCACGAATGAAGGCCCTTTCCTCTTCCGTATATTTTTTGAACCAAATGGAACCTAACATGACATCTTCACGCATACAGTCCAAAACATCGAAGATTTCTCTAGAACATACTTCATTTACTACCACACTTGTTTCAATCATGCCCAAACTATGCTCTCACATTCAAGTTCAATTGATTTGCTTTTAGATGAGGTCACTGATTTTGATTCATTGTTTTCCCTATGATTTTCCAAGTGTTCTTTTTCCTCTATTTTTGTGTTCTTCTTTTCCCCTTCCATTCTCTTTCTAGCTTTCTTTTTTCCCATGTATTACTGAAACAATTTTCGGGTTTTTGGGTGTTTTAAATATTTGTTTGGTATTTTTGAAGATGTTTTAGAATTTGTTTTGGGTTTTTGTGTGCTTTTTTAATGTTTTTGGATATGTGTGAATAACTTTTCTAATGGGGTTCTTCTACAAGAAACAAAGAGTTTTATCATAATATACATATGGTACAAACTGCAAACATCATAGACTGAGGAAGTAACCATTTCTTATCTTTCTCAGAACTCCTAAAGTCCCAAGAGCAATCAATTCTTTGATGACAATGAATAGACAAAGACAAGGGTTCATAATATTTTAATTAGCATTTTGTGGGTCCCAAGTCATCATGTTTCACATACCCAACTCTAAGAGAGCAAAAAGATAAAAAAAAGAGAAAAGAGAGTCCCAATCTCTCCACCTCACGGTTTTGTAATTTCAAGCCCTTCCCGAGTCAGCGGTTCTTCCCTTCCCTCATTTTCATGTTTTCAAGTGTTTTTCAAAGTTTTGATGGTCTTGCGTAATTTTCACCCCTTAGGAATTTAATGCCCATCTTAAGGAGGTTCCCCCCATCATATGTTTGATCCTGTACTTAAACTATTGACAAGAGCACTTCGTAACTACTTGATGTTTCAGTGGTAAAAAATGAAAAAGCACATAGATGCGTGCTGAAGTAAGCACCTGTGTCAATTGCTCAATTTATTATTACCCTCTTTTTTCTTTCCAATCACCAATATGACAGAATCAAAGGAAATATCCCGCTTACTTCTCTCGTTTGTGGTTGTGTCCTAGAATCTCTCTCTCTCTCTCAATATCTCACCCAACTTCTAGACGTAATATGCAAGATACTTGGCGAAGAAGACATTGAGTCACACGCTAATCCAACAATAGGGAATCGTCATTTCTGCTGAGTCTCAGAAATTTTTGCAGTGCCAAGGGTATCAACTCACGGCCATCCACCAAGTCCTCTTCCGGTAACTTGCCACATATGAGTATCACTATACGACGCGCTGAGCCATGATTCTTCTCCCCTTTGTCAGTAGTAAGTGTGCAACCGCTTATTATACAGGGTCGTGAATCAACCTTGACCAAATGCATCCTATCCACTGCCCACCCCCATCTCCTAATGCATAAAACACGGAGCAGTAGATGCTATCGCAGCAGGAAGATACCAGTGATAGAAAACAATTGAAGTGCCCAGTCGACCTCAGTTTGTGTGGTGGAGCCTTCATATATATTTCATTGTCGAAATCTTCACATACCCATGTGAGAGTATGCCCGCTCGTTTACAAGTTGACATGTAGGATATCCAAAATTTTTGCAAAATTGCCTATAATTGGTTATGCATGAGCTCGATCTGCCACACAACTCTGTAAGCTTGGAAGCGTCATATCTTCAGCCAATCCTGATTAAGAACAGAAATCGCACACATTTGTTGTTGCAATGAAATGCGTCACATATGTGTGGACTGTGTATGTTAAAGATGTCCTGGTTATTTTGAGAAAAGCTCAGAATTTGTATGGCAGAAAATGTTACACGTGTGTGAAGCACATCTATCCTTGGTTTTATAGAGTACTGTGGTGAGGGTGACCCGGAGAAATAATCTCCATTGGATTAACCCATAGGATTTCTATGTGATATATTTTCATGTAGAAACAAAAGCTTTTCTATGATGCATAGGCTTAGAATTGGCAATATGACTCTTCAGCAGTTGAGGCACTGAGGAGCGCATTTGGTGAGTCGATCCTAGCTCATGAGGGAAAATATGCCCAGAATTTCTCCAGAATTTCTCGAGAGACCGAGTCTTGAAGGTGCTCCTACTATCAGTATGATCCCCAGCTGAGTTAGTTCTCAAGCTCCCTCAATCGCTCCCATTAGCTTTTATGATAGAGCTCCTTATAGAATGCATAAGCCTTCAACAATAGGACTTACTATTTTGCCATGAGTTTTGTTATGCCATGGCCCTCCAACACAGTAGTTTGAATATTTGTCAGCCAAGCACATAGCCTAGCGTATGCATCCCTTACCGACATCAAACAGAGAACCATTCATAATGAGAAAACTGCCGTGTTGGGATCAAACATTGCAGTGTCTTACCTCTAGCCCATCTTTCCGAGTACCTTTTATTTGTCCAAAGCTCCACAAGTAAAATCTTATCATTCTTGTGAGAAGCATGCCTTGTGCAGCAGTGAACATGAAACCAAAAGTAGCAATTAAAATCGTGACTACTACGATTCCAATGATCTGAACGCCATTCCCCACCATAATGCACAATAGCTTTGCATGAGATGGGGCTCTGAAAACATCACCAACCACTAGCTTCCACTTAGAGAGTTCTTTTGTCATTTGAGCTTGTGTTTCTTTAGCTAGATCTTCATGCTTTGTCAAATCATGACACACAGTCCTAAGGAATATCACCAAAACTATGCCTAGATCATTGCGCAACAGTAGTTGAATTGTCCATGCCATAGTGATCCTGAAACCCCATTAAGAGTCCATGCACGACTCCATACAACTTCTGAACCCATAAGGGAAGCTGCCAACTTGAAAGGTGCTCGGTGACTCCTGGCATGTAAAATAGCTGAGAAAGTCACAACCTTCAACTTTACTCCAGGCCCCCACTCCTCAAATACTTTTACAGTTGCAAGAACATCCTTGCAACTGGCCTCTCTCAAATTGGCACTAATGGAAAAGAATCCCTCCTTGAGTGCACATCTAGTATTTTCACTGAAAAACTGCCCTGGAGATGCTGCTGTAGTTGAGAGCTAAGTGCAGATGGGTTTATTCCAACCGCTTCATCCTAATGCCCCTTTGCGAGATAAAAATCCAAAGGAATCCCCACACCACGCTTATGCTTGTAGCCCAGATTGAAGTATTGACTTGCATACGGGCATGATTATAAGCACTTGCCACTGCACACCCTTATAGTGCTCACTGTGTCGACACCAGCTGGATCACCAACAATCCCAAATTTCTTTGTTTTTATTAGTACCCTTTCCAACTACATAATTTAAGCCTAACTCGAGGAGATATACCACTCCTTCCAATGCCTAAGCCAATCATACCCTTGACAAAAAGGCCTTGCATTCTCGAAACCCATCAGATTGACTCCATATCCTGAGGGATCCTTGCCTTGTATGCCCACAGACCCCACACTTACTTGCTGAGATGCAGTTACACACGAGAAACTCTGAGGAGCATTCGAAGTCAAGCCTCTTGTCATCCTGCAATTCTCTAGCTTGTGCAACTCTTCTTGCTTTACACCATCTTGCCACCTAATCTCTTGAAGCAGTTCATAACCTATTACCTTGCCCACTCTCTTGGAATGCACAGAGTAGGGATTATCCTTTCTTCCACAACCTTTACTGTTGAGGGTGAGCCGAACCTCTTGCATTAGGGTCTAAGCTCTGTCAAGATGTCTTCCTGAGTTCATATCCCATGTACTTCTGCACCTCGAGGAGTAGCATTATATCCATGTCTTCCATGTCCTTGTCCATACGATCCATTTTTCTTTGCTTCCTTAGGAGACAACCCAAGAACAATGGTATTAACCTCCATTGCTTCCAAATCATCCCTTTTGGCTTCTCAGAAAAGTGTAAAACACAGCCTTTGCAATTAACTTTGGTGAGTTCAGCAGTCCTCTGAAACCAGCTCATACGTGCCTCCCATGCCCTCTACGTTGCTCTAAATACCTACATAATCTCTCTTTTTCCCATTCAACAACATTGCAAGCACATTGCAAGCTCTCAAACTATGCACAGAAGGCATATCCTGGTACGAAAATATACATGTACCCAATCTATCCCGCACTCATTACAAGGTCAAATATATGCCCACAAAAAAGTCCTCAGAACTGAGCTCCTACTACTAGTGTGGTCATGGTTTCATCCTGATCATACTACAGTTAGCTTGTATGCTCGACCGAACTCCTCAATTGGTCTAGTTTCCCAGAGAAGCACATCCCTGAAAGCATTGAATGATGCTTGTAAATATCTGGCTTGATGCTTAGAATGTTGCGTCTGACAGCATGTCCCTCTTTGCTTTGTTAGCTAGCAGCTCATCATCCACTACAAGTGTCATATGCGTACTCGATCTTGAGCTTTGCCGAATGTGAAGGAGGCATCTAGACACAAGAACATGAGCACGCTGGTAGCTAATGATAGAGTTTCTTTTCTATAGCAGCATATGTGTCAAAAAGTGCTACATTCTAACAGCGTGTCTGTACTCTCAATCTTTTGGGACTTAGGAAGCCACTCTGATGTCTACCACTCTAATATCTGTCATGATGAATAATCTTCCTCCAATATCCATATTCCAGAATTAAACCCTTTAGCCCAAGCATGAATCCTCTGGGAAATGGCACACTTGAGCCCGACTGATAGACCCATACATCAAGGTCGATCTGCTTTCTCTATCCCAAGAAATTGCTCCTCTGCACTTACACGGTCCAAAAAATGGAAGCCCTTCTCGTAAGGCACTTGCAAGTAGAGTTGTTCAGGATCGACACCATCTTGATTTGTCTTTAGCATTGTGAACTCATATCTCTCCTTGGAGCTCCGTGCTCTTATCTCGAACAGTCACAATAAGACTAAGGAAAACCATGCAAGGGTTCTCCATCCTTCATAGGAGAAGCTAAGAGGCAACACAAGCAGATCCAATCTTTTCCATGCTCATGGATAAAGAGCACTCATCCTTGGATCATCATTGCTTATGTCATGGGTTAGCTAGAAATAATTTAGAGTTCTCAATTGAGCTATGAGAGTTGTTGAAAGTTCTCCAAGACAGACGAGAAAGACTATCAGCCGATCGGATCAAGGAATGCACTTGCAAACTGAATGACATCTCTAGCCTAGCTTCTGAAACTCGAAGATCAAGATCTTCAAACCAAGGAAGAGGAACAACAGAAAGTTTGTGATTGCGAGCTTATTGATGGAGATGATGAGCCAAAGACTCCATTGAGACTTGTACAAGAACCCCAATCTAGTTTATTTACACATGATTAATGAAAAATTCAACAAAGTTAATGGATAAAGTTTAATATGATTACTCGAAATCTGTAAAAAATGCTCCTAATCTATTCATAACTTGAAGAATCACCACACATGATAGATTAATCACCCAAAAAGGGGTTCTAATCACACCAACAGTGGATCATCTCAAAACGTTTTGTAAATCTTGCAAGCCGCAAATGCTCACAAGAGCGTAATGAAAAGAAAAACTCAAATCGCCATGAAAAGCTTGCATGCACGTCATCGTCAAGCCATAAACCATCAGGTAAGTGACAAGAGAATGCTCCCCGGCAACGGCGCCAAAAGTTGTTGATGTTGTAGCATCACAACTCATACTTGTCAATCCGAGAAGCATCTCATGAGACCCAAATGTTTGCGTAGAAGCACTCAGTAGACGTAATGGTGCTCGTCAACGTACGATTAACAAGGTAGTTAACAAGAAGACATGACATAAGCATCGCTAATGATGCACATAATTGTAATCACAAGCATAATCACGACGTAATCGCACATCAACGTGCCACAAGCGTTAGACAAGAAGAGAACAAGTACGCAGTCACATCATGATGACAAGAGAGCAAGAGTCTAACTACAAACTAGCATTATCTCATTACTTCTACAAAAAGCTCCCCCCAAAATGAGAGGTGGAGATCTCTTTATATACAAAATGGCAAAAAAGCATGCTATGTGGGATTTCTAATCTGAAAGGAGAATGAGTCCCACTTATTCTCTAGTGTGGCACTCACACACACCTATACAAGAGTGCTTTATTAACTGAATGAAAGGTAAAAAAAGGTACAAATGATGATGAAAATAAAGTGGATCCAAGAAATATATGTTGTATCTTCAACAACAGAGATAGCTCTTTACTATGGATAAACATGTGTTTCTGGTATCACATCATATCATTGCTGACCACCTTCTGCATGTGTTTGGTTGTTTGGCATATGCTCTTGTGCCATCACAACAACGTCACAAACTTGATGACAAGGCAAAGAAATGTATATTTGTTGGTTATAGTGCTGAAAGTAAGGGATATCGGTTGTACCATCCATTGACGAACACAATTATTGTGAGTCGAGATATGGTATTTGTTGAAAATTTAGTTTTCCCTCTACTTGAATGCAAAAAACTGCCAACAGTTAGCTCACAAGATGTGTTCGATACACTCATGCCTTTGTTCCAAAATGGTGGGATTGACTATGGCCATGTAGACCAGCCAACTGAGGTTCAAAGGGCTGAAAAATTCCAGCCAAATAGGGCTGAAAATGCAGAGAATTTCCAGCCAAACATGGCTGAAAAAATTCAGCCAAAAATTGCCAAAACCGTTGGAAATTTTCAGCCACAAATGGCTCAACATTTGCGTCCAAATATGGTTGAAACTGAGCACGAAATTCAGCCCATGCATGATGTACATATTGAAGATGTTTTACATAATGAACGCATGTCTATCAAGAGTGCACAATCTATGCCAAAGTGGCTGAAACAAACTTTGCAAGACAGCAAATTGAGTGCACCTTTACTTGGTAGAACAAGATCAAGCTCTCACCATACATCAAGTAATTTTGTGGATTATTCTCTTATTACTACAGCATGTAATGAAGAGCCACTTTCTTTTGAAGATGCATGTGACGATCCACAATGGATGAGTGCTATGCAATCAGAAATGGATTCCATACATAGGAATGGTACTTGGGAGTTATGTGAATTGCCAAAAGGCAAGAATGCCATTGGTACAAAGTGGGTTTATAAGATTAAGAGAAAATCTGATGGAAGCATTGATCGCTACAAAGCTAGATTGGTTGCCAAAGGATATGCGCAGCAATATGGCATTGACTACGAGGAAACTTTTGCACCTACTTCACGCATGACTACCATTCGTACTGTGGTTGCATTGGCTGCCCATCGAGGTTGGAAAGTGCATCAGTTGGACATAAAAACAGCCTTCTTGAATGGAGATTTGCAAGAAGAGGTTTATGTGAAGCAACCTCCTGGATTTGCTATGAAAGGGAAAGAGCATATGGTTTGTCGCTTGCATAAAGCCTTGTATGGTCTCAAGCAAGCTCCACATGCATGGTATGACAAAATACATAAGCACTTGATTGCTCTTGGCTTCACATGTAGTCCGATTGAAAGCACACTCTATGTATGCAAAAATGGGGCTGATCTTATAGTGCTTGTTCTTTATGTTGATGACATACTCTTGACTGGGTCATGTGATGCAAAACTTGACATTCTTATGGCTGATTTGCAGCATACTTTTGATGTCACTTATCTTGGTCTTTTGAGCTACTATCTTGGCATCTAGTTTGTATCCGTTGAGGGGGGAATTGTTATGCATCAAGCAAAGTATGTTGAGAAACTACTTCAGCGTTTTGAATTTGAGGATTGTAAGCCAGTTTCCACGCTAGTTGAGACAGAATTCAGGTTCTCGGTTGAGGATTCCAGTGATGCATTTGATACTTCTCTTTATCAGCAAGTTGTGGGATGTCTTATATATGCATGCAACACAAGGCCGGATATACAGTATGTAGTTTCCCAGTTGAGTCGATTCATGCATAGCCCTGGCACTAAGCATTGGCAAGCGGTGAAACATGTGTTTAGATATCTTCGAGGCACTTTGAGCTTAGGTCTCTTTTATGGCAGACATGTTCAGCCATGCTTGCATGCTTTTACAGATAGTGATTGGGCTGGTTGTTATGATACTCGCGTGTCCACTAGTGGTAATTGCTTTTTCCTTGGAGACTCATGCATTTCTTGGTTGAGTAATAAGCAACCTATAGTGGCGACATCGAGCTGTGAAGCTGAGTACAGGGCACTTTTCATAGCTACAGTGGAGTGTATATGGCTGAGACGCCTATTGATGGATCTTTGCATGGAGATTGATGCTGCTACACATACTCTCACAGATAGTCAGAGTGCTTTGGCTGTTGCACGAAACCCAGTGTTTCATGCACGGACCAAACATATTGAGGTGCATTATCACTATGTGAGAGAGCGCCTTCATACAAGAGATATTGATTTGGTATATGTGCCTACACAAGATAATGTGGCAGACATATTCACCACAGCTCTTCCACGGGAAAAGTTTGAAGCTTTTCGCAAAGCTTTAGGCTTATTACCTTGTGGGGGCTGATATGTCACTCCCTGTATGTGTTCACATCATTCGCTCCAAGCGGGTTTGTTACATTTATGTGTTCCTCGAGTAGCTTTGATGTGAACCTTTTCCCTATACATGGGCACTTTTTACTGTAGTGCTGGCTAGAGGTTTCTTCCCCATGTTACCACATACTTGATACTCTCATATGTGGTCGTACTTTGTACACTTAGGGATATTATTCAGCTCTTACTTCAGTTCAGTTCATCGATCAATAGAGAGAGCTATTCCAGCCATCGTCTTCTCCGTGTGTCTTGCATATGTGAATTTATACATTCATCATTCTCTACTTCTCTCTTTTGTTCTCTGCTATACTCACTCAGAGCAGTAACTTCAGAAGATCATAACTCAAACTATACACATCCATTTTCAGTGTTTGAATGTGCGTTGGATAGTTCTCAAAGTCTAGTTTTTGCATATACATCTTCATGGTCATTGGATTTGTAGCCTGTGAGAAATCTCCACTCTTCAATTTTTCCAGTAGGTGTATGTTAAAAAATAACAAGTTTTGGGAGCTAGTCATTTCGCAACTAGTGTGTCTTGCATTAAACTTTTGAGATACATGTTCCGAAGTACTTGGCTGATATTTTGGTGGATCTAGGAAGCTCAAAGGGTCTACTAATGAACTCTCAAGTCTCAGTTGGCTAGTGTGAAGCCAGTTGTAGCAGCATCAACTCATCTTCAGATCGCATCCACCATCTCTCTTCACAGTGGTATCAGAGCATAGTCAAGCAACATGGGAGATGGATTTCCATCAACAATTGACAAATTGGATCGAAACAATGACCCAGAATGGTCTCTAAAGATGGAGTCTTACCTTCAAGGGAGGAATCTACATGGATTCATATCTAGAGATGAAGCAATGCCAACAATGAGGAACAAAGGGCAACCATCACATGAAGAAGTGGAAGGACTTTCAAATTGGTGTTCGAAGGATGCACTTGCAAGGTCCTATATTCTAAATTCAATCTCTCATTTTATTTTACCTCATGTCAAGGGATGCAAGACATCAAGAGAGACCTGGAATGCACTTGCTTCTTTCTTCTCTTCCAACACTCGAGCAAGGAAGAACCAATTGTGGATGAAGTTCACAACAATGAAGAAAAGCATTAAGCTAAGTGTGACTGATTATGTCACAAAGATGAAGGAGATTTCCGAACAACTTGGGAACATTGGAGAGGTAATTGAAGAGGAGAAAATCATTAGAAAAATGATAAATGGAATCAAAGCAGACGACAAGTGGGAGTCATTCACAACAAGCATGGATTTATACATGGATATGCATGTACCCGACCTCAACAGACTCATGGCCCAACTCTTCACTCGTGAAGCAAAGATTAGCAAAGGTGGTGAGTCCACAAGAGGTAAGCCAACTTCTGCCTTATATAGTGATAAAGCTAAGGTCAAGGACAAGTCAAATAGGAAGAATGAAGATGAAGGTAGCTCTTTCCAAGCAAACGTTGCAGGTAGAGGAAGAGCTAGAGGAAGAGGTAGAGGTGGAAAGCAAGGCAAGGGGAGATTCCAATCATCTCAACCTTGCAATATATGTGGCTTACCTAATCATACTACGGAAGAATGTTTCAGGAACCCGAGGAACTCAAGAGGAAAAAGTTTCAATAGAGGTGGCTATGGATCAAATAGAGGCAGATACAATGGAGGCTACAACAACAATTACAACAACAACAACTATCAAAGTGGCCATAGAGCAAGAAGAGACTACACTAACTATGGAGAGGACCAAAGTCAAGACGATTCATTATTGATTGATTATCAATCTATCAGTGAAGAAGTGTAAGGATGATGATCATATATTTTACATTGATTCGGGATGCTCAAACCATGTAGCAGAAAAGGTTGCTTTACTTTCTGATTTGGAAGATCCTCATAACAAGCATGAAGTGCAAACAGGAGCGGATACAAAGCACTCAGTGATAAGTAATGTGAAGACGTCAGATGGGAATATCAACCTCTTAAGCAAAGTATTGTACGTTCCTACAACTACCAAAAAATTAATAAGTGCTGGACAGATTGTTGAAAAAGGATTGCAGGTTAGATTCAACCGATTTGGAGCATATGTTGAGGACCCAAGGCAAGGCTTTAGAAGGATTGCCAAAGGAGAAAAGAAAGGATGGCTTTTCACTTTTGAAGTGGAAGATACAAAGAACATAGCTTTGTTTAGCTATGGATCTCAAACTCTCACAGAGTTAGAGATATGACACAAAAGGCTTGCTCACTTTGGTGAGAGGACACTCAAACAAATTTATACCGACCAAAGTGTACTTAGTTTGCCTAATATCACAAGGCAACGCATGATTTATAAGTGTGAAGCTTGTCACCTCGGAAAGGCTCATAGATAACCTTTCAATAAAGGGATATGTGTATCAAAATCCTTTGGATCTAGTGCACACGGATGTGTGGGGTCTAAGTAAGGAGCCATCTATATCAGGCTCAAGATATTATGTGTCTTTCATAGATGATTGTAGTAGGTGGAACATTCTATTTTTCATGAAGCACAAGGATGGTGCTTAATTGCTTTAAGAAGTATATTGCTCTTCTTGAAAACCAAACAGGTAGGACTTTGAAAAGACTCAGATCAGATGGTGGAGGAGAATACTTCTCTTCTGAATTTGATGCCTTCCTGCATGATAGAGGCCTTAAAAGGGAAGTCACTACAAGGTATACACCCGAACTCAATGGTGTAGCAGAGAGGAGAAATAGAGCTATTGTCAAAGTTGCAAGGTCCATGCTCAATGAAAAGCGATTGCCAAACTACCTATGGGCAGAGGCTGTGTCTACGACCACATAGCTCATAAATAGATTTCCATCTAAGTCACTAGATGGAACCACTCCATATGGAATGGAAGAAGACCTAGTCTAGAGCATTGTAAAATCTTTGGATGCTTAGCCTATGCTCACATTCCTTCTCAAGTAAGAGGGAAATTTGATCCCAAGGGAGAGAAGTGCATATTTATTGGTTATGATCAAAACCAAAAAGGGCATAGATTATACAATCGAACCAATAAAGGATTTTTTGTGAGTAGAGATGTAATTTTTTATGAGAACAAATCATGGTTTGATGATGATGACAAGAAAGTGAAGCTGCCTTATGACTTGGATGAAGATTTTCCATCAGTTCAACCAAAGGAGCCAAAGCAAATGGAAGAAACTGATTTGGGGATTGACCTAGAAGACTTGGAAAGACTAAAGCTATGGAAAAACAAAGGTAAAGCAAAGATGCAGGATGCTACATATGGACCCGAGAGCTCACATCAATCACTTAGAAGGTCTTCAAGGGAGATAAAGAAACCAGATAGGTTTGGTTATGATACTTTTTTGGTCACCAAGCACTCAATCTACATTGCAAAGGATTCAACCAATGAAGAACCTACCACATTCAAAGAAGCACAAAGCAAGAAAATTTGGAGAGATGCAATGGATGAAGAAATGGAAGCCTTGAAGGAGAATGACACTTGGGAGCTTGTACCTAACAAGCCATCTATGAAGGTAACTAGATCTCGATGGATATATAAAATCAAGAGGAATTCGGATGGAATTATAAACAGACACAAAGCAAGGTTAGTTGCTAAAGGGTTTGCTCAAACCCATGGTATTAAATATGAGGAGACTTTCTCTCGTGTTGCAAAAATGCCTACACTTAGGGTTCTCATTATTCTTACTGCATCTAGAAATTGGAAGCTCTATCAACTTGATGTAAAGAATGCTTTCTTGAATGGATGGATTTTTGAAGAAGTGTATATGACAAAACCTCGTGGATATGAGGATGTACATCATCCCAACTATGTATGCAAATTAAAGAAAGCCTTATATGGATTGAAGCAAGCTCCAAGAGCTTGGAATTTTAGATTGGTGACTTATTTGCAGGACCAAAGATTCAAAGCTAGCAAGGTGGATACCTGTTTGTTCACAAAGAGGAATGGCTCTGAAGTGATCTATTTATGTGTGTATGTTGATGATATTATTATCATAGGCAATGAAATTGAAGGAATCAAATAGGTAACGACTCAAGTGGAAGAGGAGTTCAAAATAAGTGACCTCTGACCACTCACTTATTTTCTTGGATTGAAGTTGATCTACACAGATTCAAGTATATACATAACACAAAGGAAGTATGTGCATGACATGCTTGTCAAGTTCAAGATGGAAAATACCAAGTGTGCAGGTACACCTATGGAGCAAAATCATAAGCTTAGTGTTGATGAAGGAGAGCCAATTGAAGACATCACAAGCTATCAAAGCTTGTTTGGAAGTTTGAACTATGCAACACTCACAAGGGTGGATATATGCTATAGTGTTATCATATTGAGTCAGTTTATGCATAAGCCGAGAAGACCACATATGGAAGCGGCCAAGAGAGTCCTCAAGTACCTAAAGGGGACTATGAATGAAGGTCTGTTTTATTCATTTACTTCAGATACTCAGCTAAAGGTCTACTCAGATGCAGATTGGCCTGGATCTAGAGATGATAGAAGAAGCACATCTGGGCATTTGCAGGTTCAAAAATAATTTTTTGTTTATCCAAGAAGCAACCAACCATGGCATTATCTTTTACTGAAGCCGAACATAGAGGTTTGGCTAATGCAACTCAAGAAATCATGTGGTTAAGGTCTCTGTATACAGATCTTGGACTTCATTCTTCAACACCTAACATTTTTGGTGACAACACAAGCTCACTACATCTTGCAGCTAATCCGGTATACCATGCTAGAACCAAGCACATTGAAGTCCACTACCATTATGTAAGGGAGAAGCTAATGAGCAAGGATATTCAACTATCCTATGTCTCTATAGATATGCAATGTGCAGACATGTTAACTAAAGCTCTTGATGGTACAAAGTTAAGTAGATTCAAGTTGATGATTGGCTTGCTGGAAATCAAGGACAATTGAAGACTTATTTGGAGGCCAAGCATGTTAGGCTTGAGGGGGAGCTGTTTTTACATTTTACCCAAGCTTTTATATGATTGATATTATGATCATTTGTAAGTCATATGTGTAGTCATGTGAAAACCTCTTGTAAAAGAGTACATTTTATCTCTTGTAATTGTGAAAAAGAAAAAAGAAAAAGAATGGCCTACCTCATCCATGATGTAAAAGCAAAGTCATGGCTCTAACTACCTAAAACCACGAATTATTGAGCTGAGGGAATATTTCCCTACTTTGGGATCACTTTTAGGTGGAACCATTCGAATTCGAATTCAAAACGCCCTCCAAGAATAGCTATAAAACAGCAAGAAGGAAGAGGCGAATAGCAAGCCTTGTACATGACCACTTCATATCATTTTGTAGAGATTGAAGAGCTTACTCCATAGCTCTATCATTCTACTCCCATTGTGCAAATATTCATTGCCAATGTGGTTGTAATCATATGTGAATTTATACATTCATCATTCTCTACTTCTCTTTTTTGTTCTCTGCTATAGTCACTCACAGCAATAACTTCAGAAGCTCATAACATGAGCTATACTCATCCATTTTTCGTGTGAACATGCATTGGATAACTCTCAAAGCCTAGTTTCTGCATATAGATTTTCATGGTCATTGGATTTGTAATCTGGGAGAAATCTCCATTTTACTGCTCACTAGTCTATCTCTACAGAGCCCCGAGAATGGTGGCCATGTTCCAGATCTTGTTAAAAGTTTTTCTCAGTCCTCAGTAGATCATTTGAAGTGTTTTAACTTTGAATAGCAAGCTTGCTAAGTCTATTTACTATGACCAAAAGGAATGTTTCTAATTCCTACCAGGTTGAGAGCACTATTCAGTTTTTCGAGCAGGTGTATGTTAAAAAATAGCAAGTATTGGGAGCTAGTCATTTCGCAACTAGTCTGTCTTGCCTTAAACTTTTGAGATACATGTTCCAAAATACTTGGCTGATATTTTGGTGGATTTAGGAAGCTCAAAGGGTATACTAATCAACTGTGAAGTCTCAATTGGCTGGTGTGAAGCTGGTTGTAGCAGCACCAACTCATCTTTAGATTGCGTCCACCATCTCTCTTCACAATAATGACATACACATACATGAATGTTGTGACACGTCAAGCTAAGAATTCTACTATTCAAAGTCAGTCTGCATGTCCCTCTCACCATGAGAATTCAACTGAATGTCACATGTAAGAGGATAGGTTCCACATCATTGACCCTAGACCTTTCTAGGATCATAATGTGTTTCTAAAGAAGTCCATGACTCATAAAACCAACTCTAACTCATTCACACACTCCAATGAGGCTGAACAAAGAAAGAGGAACCATTGGGTTTATGAGCCTATCCTAGAGTGGAAGTCTAAAAATTGATTCTAAGAACTATGCTCTTACTAGCCCACCTTGGATCCTCACATGCTCTACTGAGCGGTCTCAAGGAAACCATGTGCTAGAAAGGACCCTATGGATGCTTAACAATGATGCTCTATGAGTTTGGAGGGGGGTTTTTATGTTTTTTTGAATGAATTTGGGCCCTTGGATCTAATGAAATCAACTCTCAACCCTATTATCAACTGCTTTTGATTACATCCATTGGATTTATCAAATGCATGGCTAAGATTGATTCTTTATATGATATCTAGGGCAAAGGGGAGGAAAATTAGGTGCATTCATTATCCACCATTGGACTTGAGGCTGATCTGGATGATTGGATCAATGCTGACATCAATTTGGATAAGATAAGCTTCTATTTTTTGACGAACTTTGCATATAAAACTTTGATCATCCAAAATAGGCTTATTTGACGAAAACACTCATGGATCCTCCTTGCTTTAAGATTTAGTGCATCTCCACCCTTGAACGTCAGCTCATCCTGACCGTACAACATGGTTCAATCATTGTTACCCATGTGGAAGCCCTTCAAGCCTTCAATTTGCTTATTATAGGAAAGTGTGGGGACCTTGAAAACTGGATTTTGTGCTCTTTGACCCTTCAAATATCCTTTGATGAAGATGAAAAATTGTAGGGCTATGTTTTCAAAGGTCTCCTTTAGGAATATGTAGAAAAAAGTCCCATCTGAATCTCCCCTATACAAGTTTGACTACATTTGGAAGTTTACAAGGTGACGTTAAGGTATCTAGGAAGCTCTGATAGCCTTGAAAATCTATAAAAATATGTATACACATATGACCTTTATACATGCCAAACCATAAGGCTAACAAAAAATTCCTTTACAAGATTTTGTAGGGTCTAAGTGGAAAAATTATATTTTTTACAAAATGCACATGGCATATCAATGTGCTAGAAAATCCATTTACATGTGAAATTCAGGCTATAGACTCCCTTTGACATGTTCTACAAGTATATGAATTTTATGTGATTTGGAACTATTAAAATTTTTGCCCTAATTCCCAAAATTTGACCAGCTTTGATCGTTACTCTGGATTTGCTTGATTTTTTCCAAACCTTGCATGTGAAATCCCTTTGACATCCATGATGCATCTTGGGCTTCTTAGGGAATTTTGGCTACCTTCACCGAATGTGTTTCCTATAGGCCTTCATGAATGAGAGAGGAGAGAAAATCTCGATGACATTCACCCCCACCAAACCTGCAATTCCTCCGGAAGCGCCACTCTATTCTTTTTGAAAAACAAAAAGTTCCAGACATCAAATTCTTCTATACACAGCATAAGAAACATGGAATGAAAAATTGATCATATGCATAAATGAGTAGGCACTATGACATGAAGAAAATTTTGCATGAAAGAAAGAATTGAAATAGGCAACATGAATATTCATGAACAAATATGTAATATATATTAACATGCAACATTGACAACAAAAAAAAACAAGCATCGATATGAAGTGGAAGTGAATGTTTGAGTCATTTTAGCCATCTGTTCCTTTCATCTTGAAGAAAAATTTGTGCCTTTTTCACAAATCAATTTACCTTAAATATAAATATAAACAAAGATTTTGGATTTTCAAGAGACATCTTTCATATTTAGCTTATTTTAGATCAACTTCTTTCCTACATAAAGATGAATATGCTCTTTCTCTACTTACAAACAAGGAAATCTAACTAAAATCCACTAATGCATAAATCTTCCAATATAGCCCATGCTTTATTCTTGTATGCTTACTTAGCTTCCTTGGGCTTGCTCTTTTTCTTTTAATGATGATTCGGCGACCTTATGGTTATGTTCAATTTTTTTGGGGTGGAAGAAAGTGTAAACTTCTTAGTAACATGTAGTAGATTATCCCTTTTTTTTATGATAGGGACAAATTAGACCCCGATACAAGCTGCAACCATTTCTACTCTTGTTTATGAATCGGCGTCGTTGTTGTCATCTTCTTGAATGTCCTCATCTAAAATGTACTCATCATTATTACGTTTCCTGAATAAATTTATCCTTTTACGTGCAATCAAAGTTTTTAATGCAACACCATTTAATTCACAAAGAGCATACATATCATTTTTGTTGATGTTTGATACAATCTATGGCCCAAACCGCTGTTGAGTGAGTTTTTTGCATGCATCATATTGAGACTCAAGTGTACTATCATAAATGAGCACCCAATCTCCTACTTCAATTGGCTTAGGACGGAATCGATGAGTTTTGTTGAAATAAAGCTTGTTTTTCATTCTAGATTCTCTTAATTTTTCAATAGCATCATCAAGTTCAATTTATGTTGTTCTAATTGTTTAATGCACAAACTCAAAAAATCATTATTAGAGATGTTTTTAGACCAAGGCAAATTTTGACCATGCAGAAGTATGAGATTGAATTGGAAACAATGATTTTTAACAGTACATGAGTTCAGCAAGCATATACCCTATGGTACGTGTGCACGTCATTCTATCTGCCCAAAGTGCAAAGGGTAAGAATCTAGGCCATTGCTTAATGTCACTGTTACATGCTTTAGATATGGTTTTCACAAGAGGTGGATGTCCTCTGTCTACTTTACCATTGGCCTCTGTATTATATGCATTAGTGAGAGACAAATGAATATTGTGATGTTCAAAGAACTCTTTAGCTTCTCTCGCATTTAACCCTCCACGATCGAAAACTACTTTCTCTATGTACCCAAAGCGACTTGTGATAACTTCAAGCAAGAATTTTCAAACATTGTAAGTAGTCTTAGATCGTAGTGCACGTCCCTCTACATGATTAGTTAAGTCTTCTCTTGCAAGTTGTGTACCTAAGTCATGAAGCTTTAGGGACTTGCATCGATGAGACTAAATCTCAATCGCCCCACAAGTGCGTATAGTGATGGACCAATACATGTTTCATTATCAATCCGAAGAACCACATGAACCAAGTGTATGAGGACGAGTGCACACATGATGGAAAATAAAGTGGTTGAGATACAATGCATGTAAAAAGACTTATTTACCTCTACAACTCACTAAATCTCTGAAAATGCATGCCACAATACCACTTACAATAGTAAGCACAAATTTGAATGTTTCTCCCAACTCAGAACTTCGAATATGGTGAATAGTGGGTTGTTTTTGAAGCTCTGGATGAGACACATCTATTGGTGGTATCTTCACTTGAATTTGATGAAATGCTCTTCAAGTTATGTGCAAAATAGTGAATGGAGAGAAACACCAACATTTGCTCTACTACTCATGGTGGCTCACACACAAACTACAATAGTTCAAAAATGGTGGGAAGGGGTAGGTAACAGCCCTACACATTCATTCCAAGCATCATACACACAAAAGATCATAGAGATGATGGAAATCAGTAGGAAAGAAGCAAATTCGAATTTTCAACGCTCTTCTTCACCATGGCAAAAAGTCTTTACAAAGAGTGATAAAGTGAATTATATACATGTGCCCTAAAAAATGGTCCTTTCACACAAGAGACCGGCACTTATTGAATAATCCCTAATTTCCTACTATTTTACAAGAATTATGCTACAAGGATTTGGGGTTTATGCATCTAAAGGACTCCTCTAGTGCATTTACATAGTTTCGAGGGAATTTTCTAGAATTTTGAAGAAGAAAATTTGTGCCCATTGATTTGAAAATTCTTGGGGCTCCTCTTTTGTGCCTTGTTTGTCTACAACACTCTCCCCCTCTTGTCTCTGTTGTCCCTTGATAGACTTTGCTTCTTGTCTATGGTTTGTCTATGGCTCTTGAATACTTGCACCTAGTGGTCGAAGAAGTGATAAGGATTATCACACAATTTGTTACTTTATCTGAACTTAGTCCTTTTCTTTCTATAAGCCCCTTGGTATTCCTTATATTCATAAATCTGGGTTGTTGTATTAAGTCGGACTGCCACACACACCATCAATGGCTAAGATTGCGATATTCTTAGTCACCCGCTTCAACTTCTTAGCCTCTACCTCTTTCTAACTTTTGGTCCTCAGATCTGCCTTTGTTCTCACACATCTGACCCTATTGTATTTTGGTGGAGCTTGTTTACTTCTTTCCATTGTACACCTTACTTTGCCGGCCGTTGCTTTCTTCTAAGTTAGCATTACGTTTCAAAGGCCCTGTTCCTAAATCTTCTTTGACATCCTCTGGGACCTGATGCATTGCTTAGTCTGTTGCTTTCGTTCCACTACATGCACCTGGTGGATGAGGAAGCGTGTACAACCTCCCATGAAAAGTCCTAGTCATTATCTTTCTTTATTTCCATTCTTCAATACCTAGTGCTTTGGTGTAGTCGCTTTATGCGTGCCCCTGTGGGGCTATGGGCAGAGGGTTGTTCTTTTCTTGATGAGCTTTTTCTTCATTGAGGCGTTTTGGTCTTTGATCTTCTTCTTCTTCTCTTTTTGCTTGATTCTCCCTTGTGTACCTAAGTCAAGAAGACTTAAGGACTTGTGCCAAAGAGACTAAATCTCATTTGCCACACAAGTGCGTATAGTGGGGAATTGATGCACGCTTATTTGTCAATCCGATGAAATGACCTAACCAAGTGTATGAGGACATGTGCACACATGATGGAAAATGAAGTGTTTCAGCTTATATGCATGAGAAAAGACTAATTCACCTCTCAAACTCACTCAAATACTGAAAGTGTCTGCCATGATACCATTTACAATTGTTTTCACTAAATCGAGGATTTCCCCCCAGCTTCGAACTCCAAATATGGCCGATAGTGGGTTTGTTTCAAAGCTCTCGACGAGACGCATCTATTGGAGGTCGTTTCACTCGATTCTAACAATTGTGCTTCAAGTTATAACCAAAATAGTGAATGGTGGGAAACACCCATACTCACACCACAACTTCTACTAGCTCACACACACACTACACTCACTCAAAAATAGTGGGGAGAGGTAGACAATAGTCCTACACACAAATTTCAAGCATTACACACACATAGAAGATCAAAGAAAAGATGAAAATCTGCAAGCAAGAAGCAAATTCGAAAATCAGGAGCTCTTCTTCTTCACAATGGCAAAAAGTCTCCACAAAGAGTCACAAAGTGACTTATATACATGTGCCCTAAATTTGGTCCTTTCACATGAGAGACCGGTACTTTATTACTAAAAAGTGAATTTCCTACTAATTTACAAGGAATATATTACAATAAGTTGGGATTATGCATCTAGAGGACTCCTCTAGTGCATTTACATGGCTTGAGGGAATTTCCTAAGACTTTGAAGAAGAAAAATGTGTCCATTAATTTGAAAATTTTGGGGCTCCTCTTTTGTGCCTCTTTACTCTGCAACACTCTCCCCCTCTTTGTCTCTATTGTCCCTTGACAAGATTTTGCTTCTCGTTTGTAGCTCGTCTAAGAGTTTTGAATACACGCACCCAATGGTTGAAGAAGTGACAAGGACTGTCAAAGAATTTGTTATTTTGTCCACTGTATGTCCTTTGCTTCTGTTTTCCCCTTGGTATTCCATACATCACAAATCTGGGTTGCTGCATTCAGTCGGGCTGCCACGCACGCCACCAATGACTAAGAATGTGATGTTCTTAGTCACCCTCTTCAACTTTTCAGCCTCTCCCTCTTTCTAGCTTTTGGTCTTCGGATTTGTCTTTATCTTCACATATCTGACCCTGATGTATTGCTTTAAGCCTGTTTATTTCCTACCAACGCATGCTATCAACGGGAGGATTATTACTTGCCAAGTATTGTCTTGCACTTCTTCATGGATACTTCCTAGCCCTGGTCCATCCTTCCCATGAAATGTCCTGGTTCTCATTGTTCTTTAATTCCATTCCTTAGGACCTGGGTGTTTGGCATTGTTGCCTGATGCGTGCCCCTGCGGTGCTTTGGGCAGAGGGTGGTTCGTCTGCTTTATAATCTTTATTCTTTACTGAGCAGTTTTGGTCTTTGATTTTCTTCTTCTTCTCTTCTTGCTTGATTCCCCTTCCACAGATCCCTCCTTCTGAACTCTGTCGTCCCGGACAGGCTTTTTGTGGCGTGACATATCATAAATTTTTTCCATTGGGTTGACTTCACTCCATCCTTTGGTGTTTGTCAGTGATCCACAAAGAAACTTGTTTCATAAGCCACCATTCTTGCATTAAGATTTGAAGTCATCTTTACAAAAATTTCTGAATCAATTTCGAAGAAGCTAGTAAAAAATGCTTCTTCAAAAGTTTGCATATATATATGGTTGGAAAAAACATAAGGCGTGAATAGCATGCCATAACTGTTAAGCAGCTTGGGATGGTGGAAAGATAAAAAATGAGCACGTCGGATCCTTGTGTAATGCCGATGAAGTTCAAAAATGTATATTTTGCATGCTGGAAGACTTTAATAACCATAAGAAGCATGCTGAAAATCTTATTCGTCATTTTTACTGCTAAATCAGGAACATTTTCATATCTCACAATCCAAAATTCCATGGTTTTTATCATGAATTCTTCTGTTGGGAGGTAGTTATGCGGTGGACTCGATAACAATGGATAATTTAGCCATTGACTATTTATGCTATCCTGGCACTGTCCTTCCCAAAATTGCGACCAGGAGCGTCTGCGGGGTATTGGACAAAAGGATGGGTTTACCTGAAGCGCATATGGCGATGCTTCCCATTGTACCCACAATGTGGGATTTTTTTCCAAAATTTTATGCCTCCAAATAGGATCAGCTTTTTTGAATTCTTCTTGAGTATAATTGAATGTATCTTTGCTGAATTGGAGATTGGTGTCAGGGTCCTTATTTGTCATTGTCTTTATATATTGCCGTGTTTGCTCTTTCAGGAGGCCATATGGTACATTAAAAGGCTTCAAAATTTGTTCCAAGTTTTTTCTCTTTAGCTTCCTTCATGACCTGGATTATTTGATCTTCAAATTCAGCAGTAAGCTGGGACACAAGTAGTGCCCTCTCATGTCGGTTCAGTTCTGCAATATCCTTATTATTACGTTCAAATTGTGTCTCCGTCTCCTCCCTTATCGATGAATGATGTAAGGGGGGAGAGAGAGGATGTACCTCAATCTCCTCAGTAGCCATTGTGGATTTTCAAACTACTGGTGTCCCCTCCGTTGCCTTTTGTGCAAGCTGATCCTGTAGTTGCTTTATCATTTCCTTTTTTCGCTTAATTTCTTCCTAAGCTTTCAAAATTGTTTCCTTATTCTTTTGGATTTCTTCTACCACGACGGCGAGGTGATTGATGTCTTCTTTACATTGTGTCATATACCTATTCTCGGCCTTTTTCCACTTTGTCCTTAAAGCCATGGTATCATCCATATATCTTTTTTCCCATTCGACAATGGTTGCATACTCTTGCTTGAGCTGATCTTCATACCTGGCTATCTTTTCCTCCATTTCCTTTGTGTTTATTGCTGTCTCTTCTTGAGCCTCAATCGGTTGGTCACTCAAAAGAGCTGTCATTAGCTCCTTGTTTCTATTCCTGAGGTTTTCAGCCTCATCCATGTAAACCTTCATTTGTGATTCTAATATCTTACTTCTCGCATTTTTCCTTGCCTTCTCGTTCTCACTATCCTCATATTTCTTTTGTAATTCCTGTAGTTGTTGTTTTAATATTGCACTCTCTGTCTCTAAAGTGTTGCACTACTTTTTGACCTCTTGAACTTCATTTTCTTTATGCATTATTTGCTCTCTTGCTAGCTTTAATTCTGTTGAAAGGTTCTTACCCATTTCTTGAAGTGCATGCTTGTCCTGCATCGCTTGATCATAGTCCTCATCAACCTCAAGCATTAAGTGTTGCGTATCCATTGCGGTTCTGATCATGTCTTGCACTACTGACTTGAGCTAAGCGATATCGACATTCGACCACGTTCTTGGTATGCTTGGAGCTTCTTCGATTTGTTCATCTCTTCCGTGCTCCACATGGATAGTCTCGTTGTGTGGTTGTCTGATTTGTAGTTGAATTGCAAGTTCTTTTCGTTCTTCTTCTAGGTCAATCGTTTTCATGGCACTCAATTGAAATGTGACATCCATGGGGGAGGGTTCTGCCACAACCCTTATTAGAGTGAAGGGTTCTGATTCTTCTACCAAAGCTTCTTTTGGTTCTTGCTTTGGATTCTTGATTGACCCCTCTCCTGTAAGCATTGTCTCTTTGATTTGAATTTTGGAAGTCTCATTTATTCTGATGACATGTGTCCCTTCTTGGTTTGCCTCCTTGCCTGCGGTGTTTTGAGTGCGGTGGGCGGGGTTGTCATTCACCTTCATGCCCTCTTCTGTTTCATTATAGTTTATGGCATTCAGTTCCTCCCATTGTCCATCTTCCCTTGGTGAGTTTCTTTATTGCATCCATATCTTGGTGGGCCTGTTGGTAATGGTGCCCTTGCACTAGTAGATTAATTTGACCTTCCCTACATTGGTGTGTGTCTTCCAGTGCTCGTGTTAAGTCCTCTTCGATAATAGGTCTTTGCTCTTCAATTCTTTTCTTTGGAAGTATGTGAGCCCTTTTCATGGCTGGAACTTCTTCTTCTACTTGCTTTACCTCCCTTAATCTCTTTGTACCTCTCATTTTTGGTTGAGAGTTAGTTTCTACCTCCTCAACAATCTTGACTCCTCTTTTCTTTTTGGGGACTGTGGCAACCTTTGCATATTTAGCCATAGCATTCGATGATGGCATTTCTTGGAGGTGCTCTCTAATGCCTAAAATATGGTAGATTAATATGGTCAGAGCTACACTGCCGCTCAGGAACTTCTTGTTATTCCATTGCTTCTTCACCTCAAATAGCCGTTCTTGTATGTATGGAGTCAGACTAATTTGATTGCCAATCTGTTTGATAGCATGTGAGAGTAGTTGAACAATTATCTTCTGAGGGGTGGTGTATCGATGCATGTTTGGGAAGCAGAAATGCTGATGGATTAGTTGTACTTCTTCTTCAATATCCACTCAATTGATGTCAGTGAAGGTCCTTGTCTTTGCTCCGTGTCTTTCCTCTTTCAATACAGTGTTGCCATCTTTTTCCCAACCAAAAGCTTCCTTAATCCAGTCATGTGTAAATTGGATAACTACCATTCACCTACTCCGTCCATGACTCTGGCCTCTGGCACCGATGGTTCATGTAGTGTTGGCTGTAATGTATTCATGACTTGTGTGCACCTTTGAAAGTGGGGCTTGTAGATCAGCAGTTCAAAGTATTTGTGTATATCCGTTTTCTTCATGATGTCAATTGTAGACGGGAGCTCATGCACCACTTTAAAATCTTGAGACATAATCAGGAATTGATGATTCATATCCATGATTTTGATATTCACCAGGAATAGATACTCCCCAGCCGATTGATCTTCTCTAAACCAATGTCCCTTTGCTTTGGTTACACTCTATAGAGGAAACTCCAATATGTCCTCCTGAATCGTTGCTTTAGAATCTTCAGAAGCCATCTGCACTTGTAATGAAAAGTGCATTAGCTTCAATAGAAAATATAGTATTTGTGCTGTCCATTGTAGTGACATGTTGTGGTTTTGTCACTCCATTCCCTTTGCCTCTATAAGTGAGATCTCTTACCACATATTTTTATTTCTTTTCTGAAAGAAAAAAAAGTATTAATATAGCCGAAGCATTTATTTATTTACATAGTATGTCGATTCCTAAGGAAGTTGAAGCTATGACCTATTCCTCATTGGAGAATGTGTACCACTAATTTTATTATGTACAGCAAGTGCCAAATGCTTGGCCTTGTAATGTGGCCCTATTATGCATGCTTTAGGTGCATTGGAATCTTCATGAGTGCAGTTGGAATCTTTGTTGTTCTGGTGGTCCATTCCTCGTAATTACTTTGGTTTCCAAATCCATCTCTTTTTCGCGGTGTTAGGTCGTGTCTTTTCTTTGGTCCTTTGAGCTTCATGTGTTTCCTTGGTTTCTTCTAATGTCCGAGTGATAGAGGTTGTTCTCTTTAAATTTCTATAAAGAGTGTGTCTTGGCTTCGTTGTTTGAACATGTTGGTGTGATACATCCTTCTGTTTGCTTATCTCTTGATTGGCTGCTTGTTTGAATTTCTTGGGAATCCATATTTATTTACGTGCCTTCTGAGCTTCAATCAAAGGCCTAGTGAGCCATACTTGCAAGAGTCTTTTTGGTTCCATTTTCGTTGAAGCTAACTTCTTGTCCTTCTTTTTCTCCTCATGAGTTGGTGTTGAGGTCTCTGGTTTCTGCACTTGATCCTTGCGTACCCATTTGAATCTGACCTTTCCTAGATGCGAGTATTTTATTGTGGTTTTCCAAATTGGTGATTCTTCTGTCACGTGAGAAACTCTCAGATTGTTGCTTTCCTTAGTGTCTAGCAGTTCACCAATTGAATAGGATGAACTCGCTTCTTCCTTGGACATGTTAGGGTTTGAACTTTCTGCTTCTTCTAGATTTGCTTCTAAGGGATTGGGGCTGGAATCATGCTCTACGTTCTCTTCTCTGAGTTCTTCCACACTTTCAATGACTTCCTGTTTTGGTGAGGGCTTCTCCCCTAATAGACTAAAAAATTCCTTGTGCCCTATCTTGGCTGAAATATATCCTTGCGTTAGGTGGATGCTTACTTCGTTCTCAATGATCCAATCCTGTCCTAGGATCAAGTCTTCTATTAAGTCTTCGTCCTTGCACACTAAGACTCGTTGTTCCATGGAGGAATTTCCTAGGTGGAGGGATACATTAGTTTCTCTCATGCATTCTATGATTTGACCTTCGATACCTATCATATGAGCTTTCGTGGGAGTCATAATCGTTCGAAGATCTCGTATGACCGCATTTCTTATGCAACTAAGTTTTGCTCCTGAGTCTATCAAGGCATCTATCAATTCGTATTCTGTCTTGCCAATCCCTAGGTTTAGGTAGGGTTGTGACATGTAGGCATTAGTCGTGTGAGACTTATGGACCTGGTAATTAGCCATAGGGATAGGCTCTTCTCCTTGGAGATACTGTTCGTCCCTTTGTCTAATCCACTCTTTTCGTTTCTTGACACGTTCCAAGGCTTCTTGCCTTGCTTCTTCTCTAATCCGTTCTTCCTCTTTCTTCCTATTTTGCGCACCTACGAGACGTGCTAATATTTGATCCATCAATGGCTCCATGAACCGTTTCACTCTACATCCACTTATGTAGTTAGGAAGAATATCTCCATCCAAAGTGGTTAGATTAACTGCTCCACTCGTCGAGATCCTATTAATGATTAGAGGTCCATATCCGCGTTTTTGTAACTTCTTGGCATGTTGCTTCAAGGTGTAAACCAGGACTAGGTCTCCTTCTTTTAGTCCTTTGTCTTTTATATGGGCATCATAATATGCCTTTTGCCTTCTCTTGGCCGCATAGATTCCTGCGACAGCATGCAACCTAGTTTCATGCAGCTTTTCTATTTGGTCCAATTGTTGGGATAATTCATGTCGAGTCCATTCATGCTGCTGGGGTACTCTCAAAGTGGGTATCAAAAAATCAATTGGTAGGATTGCATTCAGTCCGTATACTTGATTGAATGGGGTAGTTCCAATGGCAGTCTTGTACGCGACTTGGAAGGCCCAGATTGCATGATGCAATTGTTTGTCCCAGTCAAACCTCCCATTATTGACAATCTTTGTCAATACTGTACATAATACCTTATTGGAACTTTCCGCTTGACCATTGGCTTGGGGATGGTATGGGGCTGATTTTTTATGGATCACTAAAAACTCATTCATTAGAGAGTCTATCACCTCATTAATGAAGTGCATTTCTCGATCACTCACAATCTCAATTGGTAATCCGAAACGAGTGAATATATGCTAAAAAGGAAACTTAGCAGTGGTTTGAGCATCGTTCCTTCTAGTAGCCTTGGCCTCTACCCATTTGGTCAAGTAATCGGTGGCTACTATGATATATTCGGCATGTGACCCTTTGGCCGGTGGGTTAATGGGTCCTATGAAGTCAATACCCCATTTAGAAAATGCTCTAGCACAAACCATAGGTCTCAATGGCATGTCATCTCTCCGGATTGGGTATTTAGCCCTTTGGCATGTCTCGCAACTTCGTACATAGGTTTCCGCATCCATATGTAAAGTTGGCCACCACAAGCCCGCAAAGAGGATCATTTTCATGGTTCTCTCAACTGAAAAATGACCTCCTACTGCACTTGTGTGTGCCATCTCTAATACAGGTAAATATTCTCCCTCGTGCACACATAGTCGTAATTGGTTCTCTTTTCCTCTCTTAAACAAGTTTCTTCCTATGAGTACATAATCCTTGCTCATCTCTTCTAGGGATCGTTTTCTCGCTAAGCTAACTCCTTCCTCATGTTCTGGTGTCTTTAGGAATTTGACCAATGTTTTGCTCCAATTGGATGCTATCGTTGAGAAAGGTATGGATGTATGATCCTCGGGGATAGTCTCCTGGCATTCTGCACAGTTACTCACATAGTCATGGACATCCTTAGGCATGTCGGGCTAGTATACTCCTAATCGCTTTAACTCCCTAATAGTTCCATGAGTTCCTTTGTGTGTCCTCCATTTGTTCACATGTGCTTGTTCAATTAGCTTCAATTGCTCGTCTTCCTCAACACATCGTAGCATTACACCATTTGTTTCCTTGTAGTACACACTTCCCACAATAATATGCAAATTCCTTGACTGTAGAATTTCCTTTTTACTCTCTTTATTGATTAAGTGTTGTGGGCCATGAGTGAGTATAGGAATTAGTTTCTCTGCCCACTTTGGACACACATCCAAATTAAACAAATAAGTGTCTGACAAATCATCGGGTACTCCACTTGGTGGTTCTCCATGTGTTAACCTAGAAAGGTGATCTGCTCTTACATGGGTGTTTCCCTTTTTCACTATCACTTCAAAGTCGAACTCCATCAATAGTAGAAACCATCTTACCAATCTCCCCATGTTACAAGGCTTATTGACCAGGTACAATAAAGCCTGATGGTCTATGAAGAACTTGAATTTGTTGGCTAAGAGATAGTGTCTAAATTTCTTCACTGCATAGACCATTCCTAATCCTTCTCGCTTGGTAGTTGTATAGTTCATCTCAGCTTGATTCAGTTGTCTACTCGCATAGGCAATTGGGTGATCCAACTTTCCTTCATCTGCTGGTAGGGCTAAGATACATCCTATTGCGTAATTAGAATCATCCACATGAATATGAAATGGCTTGTTCCAATTTGGTGTTTTCAGAATTGGAGCTCTGCTAAGCCGCTTCTTTAACTCATTGAATGCCTTCTCGCATTCCTCTGTCCAAGTGAATTGTGTCAAAAGTCCATACAAGGGTTTGGCAATTATGGCATACATGTGGATAAATTGACGGTAATATCCACAATGCCCCATAAATGCTTGCACCTCTTTCGCATTCTTAGGTCTAGGAAGCTCTAAAATGACCTTAATCTTGTCTTCATCCGTGGCGATTCTATTTCTAGAGACTATGTGTCTTAAGATCTTCCTTTGTCTTACCATGAAGACACACTTCTTTGGGTTCAGGCTAACTCTAGATTGTCTGCATTTATTAAATGTTAAAAGGGAGACTTCCGTCACGTCCACTTTTAATCTCTTTTCGGGTTCTTGGGGATGATAGGGGTCTGACAATGAAGAGTCCCTTTATCTAATTTTCCCAACTTAACAATCAAATTAAGCAGCACGCTACTATCCAATATAACTTCTTCTACATCGTATTACTGTTCGTATTTCGGTTATTCCTTACACAGTATTTAACGCACGAATTAATGATCACATTGAAAGGTCTCCTTTAGGAATATGCAGAAAAAGCTCCCATTTGAATCTCCCTTATACAAGTTTGACAACATTTGGAAGCTTGCAAGGTCGCATTAAGGTATCTAGGAAGCTCTGATAGCCTTGAAAATTTGTACAAATATGTAGCCACATATGATCTTTATACATACCAAACCATATGGCTAACAAAAATTCCTATACAAGATTTTGTAGGGTCTAAGTGGAAAAATTACATTTTTTACAAACTGCACATGGCATATCAATGTGCTAGAAAATCCATTTTCATGTGAACGATGGGCTATAGATTGGATTTGATACGATTTACAAGTATATGAATTCTCATGTGATTTAGGGACATTGAAATTTTTGCCCGAATTTCCAAAATTTGACTAACTATGACTACTACCCTGGATTTTCTTGATTTCTTCCAAAGTTTGCATGTGAAATCCCTTTGACATCTTTGATGCATCATGGCCTTCTCAGGGAATTTTGGCTACCTTTACGGAATGTGTTTCCTGTAGCCCTTCATGAGTGAGAGAGGAGAGAAAATCTCGATGACAACGCGTTGCTAAAAGACAAAGTATAGGAAATGACTACATCTGTATTGGAGCTTCAAGATGAAGTGAAGACATTGAAAAAGCATGCAATGTATGAAGCCAAGAAAATAAGGATGTTCAACTGTAGCAAATTATGAGAGTCAGATCAAGGTATATATGGACGAAGACGATAATCTACGTACGAGAAATAAAGAATTACTGAACTCTATTATATTGAATCAGTCATTGGAAAGAAATGTTGACACATTCATACAAGAGTTATAGCCCAAGTTGTCAGTATTGTAAGATTATCTTACCAAGAAAAGAGACAAAAAAATCGAGATAGAGACCAAATGTAAAGCGAAAGACAAAACATGGGAGCTTAAATGGCATGAAGCAGTAAATAAATACATGGAGCAATGCAATGAGGATGCTCATAAGATAAAATCTGTATGAAAATTAAAGGCAAAAGTTGAAGATGAGCTCAAGGATAGCAAACAACAACATGAAGAGAAAGATAAACTCATAGCAGAGCTCAGGGCCTAATTAGATCAGGCCAAGAACGTGGGGACACCATTAGTGCAACCATCCACTATGGCTACTGACGAGACTCAGGTACACCCTCTTTCTCCCCCAATCATTCATTCACCAATAACGGAACCCGCTATGGAGGAACATGATGATCACCCAATGCCATATACTGTAGAGATAAGTGAGAAACAACGAGCACTACTACTGTCTTGACCTACCAAAAATTTTGAAAATGAAGTTGTAAAAGTCATGAAAGTGGCTGAAATAAAAAATAAAGATCTAGATGCAATAATGAAGCCCTTCAACCTGCCATATGGAATCATGAAAGAACAAACCCGAAGATACATTAAGAAGACCACAAGAAAGGATCCGAATGAGTAGTTGAATTTTAAAGCAAACACCTTTCAGTACACTCAACAAGAGTTTGAAGCTTCCGATCCCATCTGGCGGAGGAAACTTCTAGAGCGAAATCCAAAATTGTGGGTGCATTGGTAGGAAGCACCATATTTACTACAAGTTAATCCAGCATTTTGTCCTTGCCATGTCGATGCTACTCGCCATAATTTTGGGATTGCAAAATCAGGGTAAACTAAATAAGCAGTGGCTCAATTTTCCATTACTCTGGAGACCACTGCATAATTATTTGCCTACAGAAGAGTACATGATCAAGTCAATCAAATTTTGCTTATCTCGATACGCAAAAGTTCTCGATTTCACCATCAAGCTAACTAACAAAATACTCATCATGATTCTAACTGTACTCAAAGTATTCAAGCATGCAGAGTATACATTTTTGAACTTTATTGGCATCAATCAAGGAACATATATTTTGGTATTTGATCTTTCTGTCATGCCGAGTAGACCAATCATTAAGGCCTACTACTCACGAATAATGTTTTTGCCTAGTACGTATATTTGAAGAAGCCTTCTTCATCGACTTTTTTGAAATCGATTCAGAGATATTCCTAAAGATGTCCGCTAATCTAAATGTAAGACTAGTCGCTTATGAACTAAATTTTTTTGCTGACCATCACCAACCACCACATGACGGTGTCAAGTCCGAACAATGGAAACAACTCATGATATGTGAAGCTAATCTGCTAAACGAAATAGAGAAAAAGGTATACAAGATGTACTCTTGTCGAAATCCAAAGCTTGTCGGGGATGACAGAGTTGAAGAGGAGGGATGTGTGGCAGGAGAGACAGGAGAACCCAGCAAAAGAAGAAGAAGAAGAAAAAAAAAAAAGGTTGTGCAATAAAAAGTATCACCCTCTGCCCAAAGCCTCACAGGGGCACACATTTGCCCACAACACCAAAGGACTAGGTCTAGAAGAGTGCAAACAAAGAATAAACAAGGTCCTTCCAACAAACGGATGCCACACAACAAAGAGTGACCAAGATCAATGTCACTCTAGTCACAAGGTGTGTGTAGTGGGACGAAATACTCAGGCAAAACCAATGCACTAGGTCCTAAGTTATGATTAGTTTGTTGACCATCGGTTAAATTTTATCATTATGAATTCAACAAGAGCTTGCAAAGGTCAACTATAAATATGCTATCAATTTATAAGGGACCATATCTACTACAAGCAGAAAGAGAAGCACAAGAAGCAAAGCCAATGAAGGGAAGACAAAGACTAAGAGGGGGAGAGTGTGACAAAGAAAAAGGAGCACAAAAGAGGAGCCCCAAAATTTTCAAAATTATGGGCACATTTTTTCTTCTTCAAATGCTTATGAAAACCTCATAAAGCCTTTTAAATGCACTAGAGGAGTCCTCTAGATGCATAAATCCGATGCATTGTATCATAATCCTTGTAAATAGTAGGAAATTAGGGTCTCTATAATAAAGCGCCGGTCTCTTGTGTGAAAGGAACATTTTTAGGGCACATGTATATAAGTCATTTCATGACACTTTGTAAAGACTTTTGGCCATTATGAGTAAGAGAGCTCTAATTTTTGAATTTGCTTTGTCTTCCTCTTGCATCTCCTGGCTTGTGAGCTTGCATGTGTGTGTGTGTAGCTTGGAATGAGTGCATGGAAGTGTTGTCTATCCAATTCATTGCTTTTTTGATGTGTGTGATGTGTGTGTGAGGTGTGAGGAGGTGTGTGGTGAAACTAGGTGAGTTGCATAGCTCTATTTTTTGACCATATCTTGAAGTAGGTTTGTCAGAATCGGACAAAAGTACTAGAATTGGATGCGTCTTGTCAAGAGCTTCGAGAAGACCTATTATTGACCATATTCTGAGTTCGGAGCTGAGAGAAAAATTCATTTTTGTGCTTACTATTGTCTCATGTATCGGGACACCATTTCCTCTTGTAAGATTGATGAATGTGCATGATGATACTCATTTGCTTTCCATAATAGCTATCTCACTTCATTGACCATTATGCAAGCGCATGTCTTCATGCACTCAGTTAGGTTTGGATGATAGTTATTTTGTCCCTTTTTCTTAGTGCTATATTCTCTCTTATCAGGATCTTGCTCACACACACACAGAGGTTACGAATGCAGAAAACACACAGAAAGATAGAGACACCAAGAGACGAGACTGAACTTAGTATTGGGTGCAATCGCCCCCCATGCACTCTGTTTCGATAGTCCACATAGTGCATGTATTTATAGGAATTTTTAATTACATCGAAAAGAGTGGTTACATGAGAACGGCTTCGAAAAACATGCATGAAAAAAGTTGGTGACTTTCGTAGAAAGCTTTTGCTTTCAATATCAGAAATTGTCGTCTATAATGACCCTTATTCTAACCAATATTCTTCTAACTATTTCTAACAATAGAAACTTCTACGCGTATTTATTTACAAACTAAATTATAAATTGGATTTATTGATGGCCACCCTAAAGTCCGATTATTGATGTCCGCCCTTTCATGCTTTCACACCCTCACGAACCTTCGGCTGCTATATCAAAAACACCAAAA
This sequence comes from Ceratopteris richardii, assembly GCA_020310875.1. Classification (NCBI taxonomy): domain Eukaryota; kingdom Viridiplantae; phylum Streptophyta; class Polypodiopsida; order Polypodiales; family Pteridaceae; genus Ceratopteris; species Ceratopteris richardii. Next base: position 10,212,300 of record CM035427.1, read on the forward strand.
CACATTAATACATTAATAAATTAAGACTCCAACAATGCATTGTTCAACATATTCCATAATGTATAACATGCCCCTTAGTTGAAAAATCAACTGACCTCAGTTGATTAAATAAAATAAACATGGATGGTCAGTCACATGTTCCATCACTGAATGAAAATAAGCATCTTCCATGTTAAAAGAAACATGCATGGAAATGTTCATGGAGGAATTACATTAATGTGTTTGTGTATGATATGCAGAAGATAAGCTATGTATATTCCAATGAGATGGTATATCTAATCTAAATGAATTATCATTAATTTTTTCTATAATGTGAAAGGGTCCATAATATCATGGTGCAAGTTTAATTTTAGGATGCTGCAAAATATTTTTGAGACGTCTTTTAATGATACACAACGATACAAGATCATTTTCCTTGAATTCCTTGGCTAATCGTTTAGTATTGATATTACGTGTGTATCGCTCTTGACTTTTCCTAATGTGCTTGTGAACATCGTGAAGTATAGAAATGTGATCTTGAGCAATAGAATCAGCTATCAGAATATCGATTTAGGTGAGTGACATGGGAGTGGGAAGCTTTTTACCATAAACAATTTCAAAAGGTGCATGACCAGTAGTGGTGTGTGTGGTGTTATTGTAAGCAAATTGAAGCAATGGCAACTTTTCATCCCAGTTTGTGGGATTATCTAATGAATAACAATGCAATAAATCAAGAATAGTACTATTTGTAGAATCACTTTACCCATTACTTTCGGGATGAAATGTAGAGCTAAAATCTATTTTAGAACCAAAATGTTGAAATAAGGCAACCCAAAAATGATTACAAAATCTAACATCACGATCAGATAACATTACTTTAGGAAATCCATGATGTGGGAAAATGCATTTTATCGAATAATTTTGCAGCCTGAGGTGCAGATAAAGTTTTCCTACATGGAATGAAATATGCATATTTACTAAACCTATCAACTATTGTCCAAATCATATCTTTATGTGATGAAGTGATGGGAAGACATGTGATAAAATCCATAGAAATCTGTTCCCATTGTTCGTTCGGAATGGGAAGTAGCATTAATAATCCAAATGGTTTACCATGATGACATTTTGCACGCTGACATACAATGCATTGAGAAACATAATGTGCAATATCTTTTTCCATGTGTGGCCAAAAGAAGAAATCTTTGCAGGCAAATGGTGCTTTGTATGCCTCTATGACACATATAAGATGGTTCATGCATTTCTTTGATGACAAAATCTTTAAAAGCTTGAGTTATACATAATCTATGTTGAAAATAGAGAAAACCATTATGAAATGTGTAATGTTCATTAGATAAAGATGCACCATTGTTGAATTCATGCCATGCACGTGCGAAATACAACTTAGGTGCATAAGTGGAAACCATTTCTTGAAAAGAATGTATTTGGATAGTAGAAAAAATATTATGCAAAACAATAGAATGTGAAGGAAATCGGCTAAGAGCATCAACTACATCATTAGCTTTACCAGGCTGATATTGGATCATGGGTTGGAAATTTTGAATGAATGAATGCTTAATAGCCTCTTGATTGGTTTTGATTAAGACCTCAGAGCCCATAAGATAGTGTTTCCAAATTTGCAAAGCATGCACATTTGCTAACAATTATTTATCATATCTACTATGATTCTTTTCTGAGGGCTTAAGTTTCCTACTTTGAAATGCAATGGGATGATCATTTTGCATTAAAATTGCACCTATCCCTGAACCACTAGCATCAGTAACAACATGAAAGGGTTGTGAAAAATCAGATAATTATAAAACAGGTGCATGTGAAAGTGCATGTTTGATTTTTTCAAAGGATTGTTGTTGGGTAAGTCCCCATGCAATTTTTATTTTCTTTTTCAATAACAAGGTAAGGGGCAATGCTAAATAAGAAAATTTCTGAACAAACCTTCACTTGAAATAATATGTCCTAGATATTCTAGCTTACATTGAAAGAAGTAACTCTTTTTCAGGATTAGCCTAAAATGTGTTTTCTCGTAGTAAATGAAAAAATGTTTTAAGATGCATCTCATGCTCACTATCATTCTTATTGTAAACAAGTATATCGTCTAAAAATACAAGAACAAAAGCTTGGTAATCAAGAAAAATTTTGCTCATCATTCGTGCTTTGTGTCATACGAATCTAGTGGTATCCCAATTTTAGATCAGTTTTACTAAAGACACGAGCTCCTCGTTATTTATCCAAAAGATCATGGATTCGAGGAATAGGGTATCTATTCTTCATTGTGATCTTGTTAAGGGCTCTATAATCGATGCACATTTGATAAGTTTTATTCTTCTTCTCTACTAAGAGAACTAGTGCTCCAAATGGGGAAGAACTAGGCCTTATAAGTCCTTTTTGTAGTAGGTCTTTTACTTGGTTTTCTATTTCCTTTTGGTGTAGTGGTCTATGTTTATAAGGTGCTTTATTAGGAGGAGAACTACGAGGGACTAAGTCAATGCTATGGTCGAAGGATCCTCGAGATGGTGGTAGTTCAGAAGGATACTCAGACATAAAACAATCCTAATAAGTAGTCATGAAAGGTTTATGTACATTAGGAAGTGTATGAGTATAATCATGGATGATATTGACAAAAACAATGGATGAATTGAATCCTTTCCTAAATGCAAATTTTACTTGAGTATGCTTAATCAATGGAAATGGCTGGAAATCATACCGTGCATACAAAGTAATGATTTGACCTTTAAATTCAAAGTTAAAAGTATATGCATGGTAGTCAATGCATGGGTTATAATGATGACAAAAAGGCATACCTAGTATAACATCGTAAGATTGCAAAGATTCAATTAAAAATGTTTGTGAATCAACATATGGGCCTATGCTAATCGTAACATCTTGCACTTCTCGTGTTACATTATAATGATTACCTTGAAATGCAGCTTTTAATTTATACAAAGAATGAAACATTTTTAATTTAATTTCTTGTACTAATAAATGTGAAATGAAGTCATGTGAACTACTATCATCATGTAGAATTTTAACGAGTTTTTTGTTTAGTACCCTGCATGCAAAGTAGAGAATGAAGAGAGATATCGTTAGCCAAGGTACTTAAGTCCTTCTCCAATGATTCCTCTGTCCAAAGACAAGGAATTCCTTCATTGTGTGCCTCCATGTTATGTAATTGAGCTGTAGTTGGTTTCATGTTAAGAGGTCATAATCGGCACTTCATTTTTGTATGTCCAGGTTTGCCACAATTCCAATAGGTGATTCGTGGTCGCTTCTGTTGGGCATCCATCGCTGAAGTTTGTAGGATAGGTGGTTTGATAGGTTGAAGAGATGAAGCAATAGGCGCAGTTGAGTAATTGGATTGTGGTGGATGAGGAAAACTAGAATAACATGGGGCATTAAAATTACGTTTCATGGGAAGATTTGGTTTAACAAAAAGTGGTCGTTGATGTGATTGTTGTAGACAGAGTGACTTGGTTATGGACTGGAATTATTTCTCTGCATCATAGGCGAAAGATATAGCCTCGTTGAGGGTTGTAGGATGTAGGGTGTGAAGCTTAGCTTGGATTCTCACCTCCAAACCATCTTCGTATTTTTGCTGCCAGCTATCCTCAGTACATCTTCAAGCATTCGAACCAATAGTAAATTTTGCCAGATGCGCTCCGTGTAGGTAGTAACCGTATCAAACCCCTTCCATGTAAGGGTCATCCATGCATGTCGAACATGCAAATGGTATTGACAAGGAAGAAAGGAATGATTCACTTTCTCATGGAAAGCCTTCCATGTTGCTGGACGCTCAATACTGTGCCGTAGGACATTCCACCAGAGTTGAACTTTTCCTACTAAATAGTTAGTGGAAAATTTGACTTTTGCACTTTCAACATCGGTTTCATCAGTATAAAAATCATCAAACTATCAAAGCCATGAAAGGATTAAAGGGCCATCCTTACGGCCATCAAACCATAAAAACTGGTAATTCTTAATGGCGATCTTGGAATGTGTGCCATCTGACTGGGCAGAGACAATAGCTTTGACCACCCTCATAAGGTTGTCTTCATCAGTTTGCATGTTTTTGAGTATCTCATCACATTGTCAGATCTTGTTTTGAGTGCCTCATAATTCGTCCCATAGCAGCTCCAGTTGTTGCTCGAGTGTTACCTCGGGTAGAGGTGACTCGACGAAATCCTCCATGTTGTTCATAGGGTCCATGAGGATGTAGAGACAAAACCCTGTTGTATGTAAAAAGAATTTTTGAGTTTGTTTGAATTAAAATGTCAAAAGGAATGGTTGTCTTTGGGAATAAAAAAAGTAAGAAAGAGATGAAAGTTGTGTTAAATATAAGAAAAGAGAAGTAGAGTGACAACACAAAGAGATAGTGTAGTGGTAAAACACTTCCCTTGTGTGGGTGAAGTTGTGGGTTTAAATCCTCCCACCTTGGTGAATCTAAATGTCCTTATTGCCACTCATATATTAAAATTGGTTCACGTGTAGCCAACGGTCGCCAATGGAGCCTTGGGTGCCAAAGATGCCAAAGTAATGCCTTAGTTATGCCTTAGTGGATGCCTTGGAGTAAGCCGAAGGAGTAAACGTAGGTGTAAATGTAGGTGTAAACGTAGCTTCTGGTTCTGGAACTGGAACAGAAACAGAAACAAAAACCAAAACGGCAATGGCAATGGCAATGACAACAGAACGGAAACGAAAATAGAAACGAAAATGGAAATGAAAATGGAAACGGGGACAAGAACAAGAACAAGAATCAAAATCGAAAACGGAAATCGGAATCATAATCGGATTTGGATTCACATTCATATTCAGAATCGCATTGCGAATCAAGAACAGCGGAACAGAGATCAATTCCTCAAACGAAACAAAAATAGATCCCTCTAGTGACGGGTGCAAGGCTATGATACCACTGTTATCAGGATCTTGCTCGCACGCACACAGAGGTTACAAATGTAGAAAACACACACAAAGATAGAGACACCAAGAGATGAGACTCAACGTGGTATTGGGTGTAATCTCCCCCCATGCACTCTGTTTTGACAGTCCACAGAGTGCATGTATTTATAGGAATTTTTTATTATGTCGAAAAGAGTGGTTACATGAGAGCGGCTTCAAAAAGCATGCATGAAAGTAAAATTTGGTGACTTTTGTAGAAATCCTTTGCTTTTAATATCAGAAATTGCGGTCTACAATGACCCTTATTCTAACCACTATTTTTCTAACTATTTTTAACAATAGAACCTTCTACGCAGATTTATTTACAAACTAAATTATAAATTGGATTTATTGATATCCACCTAAAGTCGGATTATTGATGTCCGCCCTTTCTCGCTTTCACGCCCTCACGAACCTTTAGCTGCTATATCAAAAACACCAAAACACATTAATACATTAATAAATTAACACTCCAATAGTGCATTGTTCAACATATTCCATAATGTATAACACTCTCACTTGGTGTGCTCTAATGCGCTCTCCTTGATTTGTGTATGAAGAGTAAAAGGTGACAACAGATTTACCTCTGTACTTCACAAGTACCAAATTAGATGAGGTAGATGCTCTCCTTCTTCAGTAGTAGGTTTGAGTGGATTTGCTCTTGATCTTGAATGAAAAGCTCTCCTTCCTCCAAGTCCTTCAATGGAAAATTTTGGTCCTTTTTTATTTTCTTTGTGTCTTGAAAATCTATGATACCATAATGGGAGAATGTACACCTTCCATGTCCAGCCTTGAAGCATAAATGGCTTAATACATATACACATAGATATATTTGTTCACTCAAGTTGATGATTTAATGAGCTCTTGAGGACTGAACCACAGAGATTTTTCACACACAAAATAAACTACAAGAACTTTCTAATGCAAGTTATCTCATTCATAGCTAACGAGCTCCTACACACAAAAATATGTGAGGGAGATATGACAACTCAATTCTAAGGAAAAAACACGTCTACCTGCTTATTTCAATCTTATGAGAGTTTACACATGTAGGATCATCTCTATTCGAAGACCTTTGTGTGTATATATTGTTCAAACTATGAATCATGCAAGCTCTAGGTGAACATTGAGGGGGTTGTTAGATATGCTGAATGCCTCACCCTTATGTAATACCCCCATTTTTTCATAACACTCTATTTTCTAAGGCCCACATTATCAGGAGAACCCATGTGAGAATGTTGGACATTGGTAGGTTCTTGACTTTGAGGTCAGATGAGGTCTAGAGTAGACCGTAGATGGATAGTTAGGAAGGTTAATTCTAAGCCATTGGATTTGGTATTGATCCTATGTGAGAATCAACATAAATATAGATCTAGAAACAAAAGTAGCTTTCTTAACTTCAAGAAAGGTATATTTTATGTAAGTCATTGGATCTAGAGTTGATCCTAAGTATGGATTAAGCAAGATCAAGGGCTACAAACAAATGGTTGTTGATCCTACCTTTCTACCATTGGATTTACCCCATAGATCAATGGTGGAGATTATTTTGGGCATGAATCAAGCTACCATAACCCAGAACATGGGTAAGCCAACTTAGGTCTGGAGGACCTTATAAGGATGGTCCCCTCCCATGGAAGTCATGGATGTCTTGTAGGTCTTTGGAGTCCAAGAGACATATACTGAAGGAGGCTCAAGGAGAGAGTCAACCAAGGTTCAGGGAGTTGAAGCACAACTATCCAAGCTAGGAAAATGCAAAGGAGGTTGTTACTTGCAAAACGAAGGAGAAAAGACGAGCTATCAAGCCCACACCCGATCTAGTCTCTTGTAGGTATAGACATAGTCTACTTGTAAGAGTTGTGACTTTTTGTGTACATACCCAATTCAAGATGTTCATTGAGTAGGTTATGTATGTGTCTTACTCTCCCTAAGAGGGCATCTTGAAATCAATTTTATCGCAAGAGAAATTGGTCTATCTTTGTTACCCTAAGCTTTGCATAGTCTATTTTGTACAGCATTGTTGACCTAAGAAAATCCATTTTAGGTGTTCTACAGTAGCATTTTGGAAAGCTTATGTTCCATAATAAGTGTGGCTAAAAGCTCAAGTGATTTGGATCAATGTAAGGCAAGTTAATTAGAGTTTTGTTGAAGGGTAGCAAAAAGCTATATGAAGGGACCTAGGGATTAGGTTCATTTCACTTCTAGTGTGAAAATCTAAGGGATTTAATTCGATCATTTGGTATCAAAGCAAGAAAAGTCCTTTGAAGTCTCTAGGAGAAGGAGAAAAAAGCTTGTACATCAAGACTAAGAGCTACATTTTAGTGTAACCCTAATTTCCCATTGATTATGGCATATCTAGGTCAAAAAGTGGAGTTGCTTGACAAAGACAACTATCAACCATGGAGGTTTAGAGTCATGAACTACCTCATGAGAAAAAGTGTATGACCTATTGTGTGTGGAGATGAAGATAATCCTGATGTGGATCTCAAAGATCCAAAGGTCACCAATCAAGAATTGAAAATGTTGAAGGATTGGGAGGAAAGGAATAGGAGCACTATCTTCTACATATCACAAGTAATCTCTAACACTATGATTGGTCATATATTAGAGTTTGATCATGCTAGAGATGTTTGGGAGGCCTTAGAGAAGATATATGACATTTCCACAAGAAGTAGAAAGATACAACTTAAGAATGAACTCCATTCTTTGAAGAAAGATAGTAGTCAATCTATTGTTGACTACACCTTGAAGGTGAAGGAGTTGAGGGAGCAATTGGAATCCATTGGTTGCAAAGTGGATGAGGAAGACCTTGCACAAATTACTCTAAATGGGCTAAGAGAGGAAGACAAGTGGAAACCCCTCATTACTACCATCTTGTATAGAGATCCTCTACCAACTCTTGAAGACTTGATCCCACACCTAGTGGTAGAAGAGGTGGCCATAGGAGACATATCTAAGAAGTATGGCCACTCATAGGTGCTATATACTAGCAAAGGCAAAGGCAAGAGTGTCAAGAAAGGGAAAGGAGGAAAAAACAAGTGGAAGTAGTCCAAGGAAGAAGATTCAGATTCAGAAGGAGATAGCAAGGCATCATCTTCAAGGAAGGGAAAGAATGACAAAGAGAAGAACAACCTTCATCAAGGTAAAACTTGTTTTATCCATGGTAAGAAAAATCATATTTATTCAAATTGTTGGTTGAAGTATGAGAAAGGCAAGAAGAACAAGGAGCAAGGGAACTATGCTAACAACACCAAGAAGGATGATGAGAAGGAGACCCTCCTAACCATGAGACATGGATCCACTAGTGATCCCAACGAAACAAAGTGGTACATAGACTTTCGATGCTCTAATGACATGTCATGTATGGAGGAATCCTTTATTCATATGTAGGTCCTAAGCACAAAAGGTTGTGTGGAGACAAGAGATAACGCTGAGCATCCCATTACACATCTGGGAGATGTGAAGCTACATGAAGGTAAATCTAGATAAGCCACATATGTTGCAAGGTTGAGATGATTGGAATCTCCCCCTGCCTTGCTTTCCAACTCTGCCTCTTCCTCTAGCTCTTCCTCTACCTGCAAAGTTTGCTTGGAAAGAGCTACCTTCATCTTCATTCTTCCTATTCTTTGACTTGTCCTTGAACTTAGCTTTATCAGAATATAAGGCAGAAGTTTGATTACCTCTTGAGGACTCACCACCTTTGCTAATCTTTTCTTCATGAGTGAAGAGTTGGCCCATGAGTGTGTTGAGATCGGGTACATGCATATCCATGTATAAATCCATGGCTGTTGTGAATGAATCCCACTTGTTGTCCGCTTTGATTCCATTTATGATTTGCCTAATGATTTTCTCCTCTTCAATTACCTCTCCAATGCTTCCAAGTTGGTCAAAAATCTCCTTCATCTTTGTGACATAATCAGTCACATTTTGCTTCGGGCTTTTCTTCATTGTTGTGAACTCCATCCACAATTGGTTCTTCCTTGCTCGTGTGTTGGAAGAGAAGAAAGAAGCAAGTGCATTCCAGGTCTCTCTTGATGTCTTGCATCCCTTGACATGAGGTAAAAGAAAATCAGAGATTGAATTTAGAATATAGGACCTTGCAAGTGCATCCTTCGAACACCAATTTGTAAGTCCTTCCACTTCTTCATGTGATGGTTGCCCTTTGTTCCTCATGGTTGGCATTGCTTCATCTCCGGATATGAATCCATATAGATTTCTCCGTTGAAGGTAAGTCTCCATCCTTAGAGACCATGCCGGGTAGTTGTTTCGATCCAATTTGTCAATTGTTGATGGAAATCCATCTCCCATGTTGCTTGACTATGCTCTGATACCACTGTGAAGAGAGATGGTGGATGCAATCCAAAGATGAGTAGGTGCCGCTACAACCAGCTTCACACCAGCCAACTGAGACTTCAGAGTTGATTAGTAGACCCTTTGAGGTTCCTAAATCCACAAAAACATCAGCCAAGTACTTTGGAACATGTATCCCAAAAGTTTAAGTCGAGACAGATTAGTTGCAAAATGACTAGCTCCCAAAAACTTGCTATTTTTGGACATACACCTACTGGAAAAAATGAACAGTGCTCTCAACCTGGTAGGAATCAGAAAAATTCCTTTTGGGCATAGCCAATAGACTTAGCAAGCTTCCCAATCCAAGTTAAAACACTTCAAATGATGGACTGAGCACTGAGAACAACTTTTAAGAAAATCTGGAACCTGCCCGCCATTCTCGGAGCTCTGCAGAGATAGACCAGTGAACCGTAAATTGCAGATATCTTCAAAACTATTAATCCAATGACCATGAAAATTTATAAGTACAAACTAGACAGTGAGAGCTATCCAAAGCACGTTAAAACACTAAAACAAGATCAGCAGAACGCGAGATATGACCTTCTGAAGGTACTGCTCTAAGTGAGTATAGCAGAGAACAAAACAGAGAAGTAGATAATGATAAATGTATAGATTCACATATGATTACAACCACATTGGCAATGAATCTTTGCACAATGGAGTAGAATGATAGAGCTATGGATTAAGCTCTTCAATTTCTACAAAATGACATGAAGTGGTCACGTACAAGGCTTGCTAATCGCCTCTTCCTTCTTGCTCTTTTTATAGCGATTCTTGGAGGGAGTTTTGAATTCCAATTCGAATGGCTCCACCTAAAAGTGATCCCCAAAGTTAGGAGGGATTCCCTCAGCTCACAAATTCATGGTTTAAGGTAGATAGAGCCACAAATTTTCTTTTACATCATGCATGATGTAAGCCATCCTTTTCCTTTTTTCTTTTTCAAATTACAAGAGATAAAAATGAACTCTTTTACAAGAGGTGTTCACATGACTACACATGTGACTTACAAATGATCATAATATCAAGCATATGAAGCATATGAAGCATGTAGGCTTGGGTAAAATGCACCAACAATCTAGGGTCAGTTTCATTGATGATCATACATGAAAAGTATGGATATACTTTATGCAAGAGATGAGTGAGGTTTTTTCTCACTTTCAAAACTTTTAAGGCCATGGTGGAAAAGCAGATATGGAAGTATATTCAAACATTGAGGTCCGATGGAGGAGGTGAATAAATGTCAAATGAGTTCAGTAACTTTCCAAAATGTCATGGAATTCGACGACAATTCTCATGCAGGCACACACCACAATAGAATGTCATTGCTGAATGCAAAAATAGACAAATTGCAGAAATAACAAGAGCCTTAATGAATGAGAAGAATATGCCTCATTTTTATTGGGCAAAATTTGTGCACACTACTGTGTACATCATGAACATAACTCCGGCTGCTAATGTACATCAAGTTACATCTAAAGAGAATTTTACAAGTAAAAAGCCAAAATTATCACATATGAAAGTATTTCGTTGTATTGCATATGTACATGTTCCAAATGAGTTGAGGATGAAGCTTTATCCAAAAGTAACTTGGGAAAAAGGGACATAAATGTTATAACCCACTCACATGATAGGCGAAGGTAAGCAAACATGTGGTGTTTGATGAGATGTCAAGCTTCCATGCAGATGCCTAAGAAGGATTTAACCTTGGCTCAAATGAAAAAGGAAATGTTGGACAAATAAAGTGAAAAATCTCAAGTTTTGAGTGGACTTGATGCATCACCAAGCAATATTTCCAACTCAAATCCATGGAGTGGAAGTTTGTGGGGAAATTTTAGTTCAGAAAATTCATCAACTACATCAAACAAAGGTAAAGAAAAGTTCTCTGGTAGTACTAAAACATCTAGAAGTTTTGAAGACATTGATGAAGATTCAAGAAGTTCAGAAAAGAGCCTTTACGAGGAACTTGGATTGCCCTTTTTAAAGGCTCAAGAGTAAGAAAGGCACATGCAGATGATACAAGGAGGAGTGACCGAATACTAAGATGATCTAGGAGGATGTGGAATTTAGTGCAACAATTGACGTATGACAGTTATATTGATAGTCATTGTTCCTACATGACCAAGGTAATACAAGATGTTGAAGCTTCTTGATTTGAAGATGCAATTGGAAAAAAGGATATGCACAAACATATGGCATTGATTATGAGGAAACCTTCGGCCCTGTATCTAAAATGACTACTGTTAAAACACTTGTTGCATTAGCTACAATAAAAGGATGGACTTTGGATCATATGGATGTGAAGAATCCTTTCTTACATGGTGACTTACAAGAAGAAGTATACATGGACTAGCCATAAGGATATAAAGATTCAAAGTATCGAGAATATGTTTTTAGGTTGCAAATGGCTTTGTATGGGCTTAAACAAGCCCCTCCTGCTTGACATGCAAGGATTATTGATTACTTAACTACCATTGGATGTTCTATGTGTGATGGAGATCATTCATTATATGCAAGGAAAGGTGATGATGGCATCACGATTGTGGCTATTTATGTTGATGACTTGATTGTAGGAGGTGATAATGAAGAAATCACTTAAGAGGTAAAGCAACTTTATACATACGAAATAGATATATGGATGTCACAAAGGAAATATGCCTTGAGTATGCTGCAAAAGTATGGTATGGCTGATTCTAAGCCAATTTCTATGTCATTAGATCAAAATCTAAAGCTGGAAACTACATCAGGTGAAGCATTGGAAAATGCTTCACCTGGTCAGAAAATGTTACTATGTATAGGAAAATTGTGGGATGTTTGATATCTCACAATTACAAGACCTGATCTTACCTAAACTCTTGGACTTCAAAGTCAATTTGTGAAGGTTGTGAGGAAACCACATTTAGACGCTCTGAGATGCACTCTACATTATGTGAGTGCTACTTTGGATTATGCGTTGTTTTATGAAGTCAGTGTAGATTTGCAGGTTCATGGATACATCGATGTGGATTGGGCTAGTAGTATTCTAGATAGAAGATCTACTAGTGACTTTCTATTCTCACTTAGGAATGCACGTATTAAATGGAGAAGCAAGATGCAACCCACTATTGTTTTCTTGAGTACAGAGGTTGAGTATACAGGTGCTGCAATGGAAGCATGTGAAGCATCATGTTTAGAGATGCTACTTGCAGATTTAGGTGTGGAAGTGCAAAAGTTGATCATCATCTATTGTGATAATCTTAACAACATTCAACTAGTGTGAAATCTTGTTCTTCATGGTAGAAAAAAGCATATCAAGGTACATTATCACTTCATCAGAAAGAATGTATTAGCAGGTGATATTGATCTTGTTTATGTGAGGACACATGAGCAGGTTGCTAATATTTTCACTAATTAAAGCACTTGGATCAAAGAAGCTAAAGAATTTTTGAAAGATGCTTGCATAATAGTGCATGACATTGAGCTTGAGGGGAAGTGTTGAGATATCAAGGTCAAAATGTGATGATCAAGGATGACATGTATCCCTTTTCATTTCTCTAACATGTATAGTGTCCACACTGGTATATGTCAGGGATACTTTAGTGAGCTTTACTAGATTCATGTTCGAAGAGTGATGACACACTTGTTTGTTGCCAACTCACTCATTAGCAAAAACTAGGAATTTCGTTATGTAGTGTTCTTTATATTTTGTACTTGTTGTGTACTTTTATGTAATAGAAGAAGAGGAACAAGATCATTCTTCATTGCCTCAATCGGTATGTACTCCTCTTTGTGTGTGTGTGACAGCTCTCTTCATTATCTCCTTCCTTGTGACAGTATACACTTCAGGCCATGATAGTTTAATTTTAGGATCTCACCACATCTTTACCTTTTTCTTTCATTATAGGATAATTATGTCCAAAAGTCAAAATAGGCATGATCGTTTTGGCCCAATTTGGCACTACTTCAAGGTTGAACAAATTAGCATCAAGAATTTCATCCGAGACTCCTTTTGGAGACTCTCTTGAGGTGAGTGTGGAGAGGTAATCCATCCAAACCCTTGCTAATAAATACCTCAAATTTGTATTCCATTAGTAAGAGAAACCATCTTACTAACCTACCTATGTTGCAAGTTATATTCACAAGGTATAATAATACCTGATAGTTAATAAAAAAATTAAACTTATCTGCAAGAAAATAATGTCTAAACTTCTTAACCACATAGAACCTGCCTAATACTTCTCTTTTTGTCATGGTATAATACCTTGCATGTTTGTACATTTTCATCATTAATTTAATCCTCTTGTTTGTTTCCTCAAAAAGAAAAAAGAACAAACAAAAGCCAAACATTGAAAATGTCACGAACACCACACTAGTGTAGGAGAGCCATTAGTATTATTATTCTTATGTTTCAAAGGTGCGATAACAATAATCTGGCTCATCATTCACATGTCATTTTTTTAAAGAGGAAGTTGAAAAAAGAAGTTTTGTAGAAGCTTACTCTCCTTTGCATGAAAAAATTGAAAGAGAAAGTGTTCAAGTGAAGGGGCATACTAGCCATGGAGAACTCCATATCCCACAAAGAAAGGGTTAAGAAAGCTCAAAGGTGATACAACAGTGACTTCCCAAAGGGTCCATTGCTCACATAGTATCATCATGAAGTAGTCACTTCATTGTTTGCTTGTCTCTCCGATACTCTAATTATGGATCCTAGATTGCATGTCTCTCCGATACTCTAATTACGGATCTTAGTCACAAGCCACTACAATAGTGACGGCTTGTGAAACAAGTGGAACTTGACAAAGTCCACGTAATCTTAGATGCACCCCCACCGAGAACACCCAAGGAAGTTATGCACTTACTGGGCAAGAGTCATTGGCATGGCCACTATCTCCGGTGGTTGGCCCATTTGATTTGTATATTGTTGATGGGTTGACACATAAGGTAACTGAATTTCCTTGCTCAAAATCTTCTCTCTTACATAGTGATAATGTACTTGAATATGTTTAGTGTCCTTGCATGAAAAATTGGATTGGTAGCCAAGTGAATGGAGCTCATGTTGTCACCAAAAATACGTGGAGTTCCAATCTCGAATCCAAGATCTGTAAATAGTGTCCATCCACATTGCTTCTTGAGTAGCTATAGCAAGACCTCTGTACTCAGCTTCAGCAGAATACAGTGCAATTGTGGGTTGCCTCTTGGATGACCATGAGACAAGTTTTGAACCTACAAAGGTAAGATATCCTGAGGTGCGCCTTCTCTCTTCCTTGGAGCTAGCCCAATCTACATTAGAAAAAAAATTCAAACTCAAATCAAATACATAAGGGTAGTATTGTTGGAACAAGTACATGGCAAGTCTAAGTGACGGCTTGAGTCATCAAAAGGCTTAGATATTTAAAGGAAATGTCAACTGATTGTAGAGTTCACTTGTGAACTCCCTTTTGTAACTTTTGAAGTCTTTACTTGATGTAAAAGTAAAAGGAATCTAAAGTGGTTGAGTCCACTTGATGAAATAAGGAAAAAGAAGCCACAAACTTGTGATTGAAGTTTTTGGAGAATCAATCAATCACTAAAAGATAGGATATTTGTTTTAGTTGAGCAAGATTCAAATTCAAATCTTTTCTCCAAAAGATCACTATATGTACATGGCCTTCTAGTCATGGTTTTTTTTACCTCCATGATGTTGATGTATAAAAAACCACAAGAACTAAACTAATGTGGTATTAGAAGACCTCCATAACCATCATTAGCTTAGCAAAACTCTTAATGTGAGTCTTCATCTCTGAACTTAGTGAAAATCAAAATTTCACTTCATAGAAATCTGCGCCTTTTCTTCAAACCTTCAATCTGACCTGTATTAGCTTGATCTTTGCAAATTCCTTTGATCATTTACTAAGAGAAGTCCTTGCTAATGTTAAGTAATATATAACAAGCAAAACTTTCAAGTAATAACTTCAAAATCTTCTGAATTTGCTCCAAACTTTTCACTATGTCTGAAAACTAGAAATCGACTTCATCGATTTGACATACCTTCACTGTTAAGCTGATTTCTCTGAGTATGCGTCCCGTTTCTTAAAGATCTTTTGACCAAATGTATTTGAAGATAGTAGCTTTAAAATGAGCTATCACTTACTGAAAACTTTACAGTATACTTCGAGATCTGACCTTAAGAAGTTCAATTAAATGTGCGCCAGAAAAGTCGTAACTGTCAACTAACTTACACAGTCATATGAAATCACTTAGAACTCAATGTACAAGAGGAATTAGACTGAATCCTTCTACATAAACATATGTTGTATATCAGAGAAGATGTGTACAAATTGGCTTAGCCTAATTTTGCTCATAGCCATGGAAAACTCTCTCACACTCAGAAGTTTTTCCTGAACATCTCTCTCAGAAAAGACACGACTTTTCTCTACTCACTCAGATTACAAAATTGAGTTCTCTCTACATGTTTTTTATCTCAAATTAACTTATATACCTATGATTTACATTCTCCTAGACTTGAACTCGTAAGTTCCGAAGATCAAATGAAAAACTAGACTCTAATTTGCACTAATTTACAATAGTGAAATTGTCCCTTCACTTAGGCTTAATTTTCTGTATGCTTTTTCTTCACTTCTCCTTTCCTTCTTCCTTTCTTCATATGTCTTCATATATCCATGCCTAATTAGTGAGTGAAGCCCCAACAGCTCCCCCTCAATCACTAATTAGCATGCTTTGACTTCTTCATATAGTCTTCTTCTCTTTTATTCCTGCCATCTCCTTGAACCTACTTGTCTTCACTCCATCCAAGCTCTTTGTCATAATATCTGCAATCTGATCTTTTGTAGAAGTGTACACCACTTCAATCTCTTTCTCCATTACCTTTTCTCTGAGAAAATGATACTGTATTTCTATGTGCTTTGTCCTTGCATGAAATACAGGATTTGCTGCAAGATATAATGAGCTCATATTATCTCCATGAATGATAGGTATACCTTGATCAATTCCCAAGCTTTTGAATAATGTCTGCATCCATATTACTTCTTTTGCTGCTTCCACAAGTCCTTTGTACTCAGCTTCTGTTGATGATAAAGCCACTGTATGTTGTTTCTTTGAACACCAACTCACAAGCTTATCTCCAATGTATATCATGTAGCCATGAGTAGATCTTCTATCATCCTGACTTCCTGCCCAATCTGAATCACTATAGGCTCTCAATCTTATATTTGATGTAAAAGGATAATACAATCCTTCTTTCAAAGTCCCTTCGATATATCTAAGAACTCTTTGACCTGCAATCCAATGTGGATCCTTTGGACAATGCATAAATTGAGAAAGAACACCCACTGCATAACTAAGATCAGGCCTTGTTAATGTAGCATAAATTAAACTTCCCACTAAAGATTGATACTTCCTCATGTCTTTGAACTCTGCACCATCATATCTACTGAGTTTATGATTGACCTCTAGTGGTGTTGATGCCTCTCTGCAATTCTCCATGTTAAACTTCTTTAGAAGATTCAAAAGATACCTTTCTTGTGATACATATATGCCATATTGTTCTGCATAAGTGATTTCCATTCCAAGAAAATATGACTTTTCCTAGATCACTTATCTTGAATTCTCTCTCAAGTAACTTCTTCACCTCCTTGATTCCTTCATTTGAAGTACCTATAATTATAATATCATCTACATAAATACAAATGTAGATCATACCTTCATTTGTTCTTTTGATAAGTAAACTTGCATCTGCCTTTGAACTTTGATATCCAAGATCATTAAGATACTTTACAAGTCTATAATTCCAAGCTCTTGGAGCTTGCTTCAAACCATAAAGTGCTCTTCTTAGCCTGCAAACATAATTTGGAAACTTGTGATCTACAAACCCTTGAGGTTGCTCCATGTAAACCTCATCTGATATATATCCATTCAAAAATGCATTCTTAATATCCAATTGACTCAATGTCCATCCTTTTGATGCTGCAATAGCAATGATTGTCCTTATGGTTGACATCTTTGCCACAGGACTGAATGTCTCATCATAATCTATGCCAAAAGTTTGAGCATAGCCTTTAACCACCAATCTAGCTTTGTATCTGGCTATTCTTCCATCTGCATGCTTCTTAATTTTGTAAACCCATTTATTTCCAATCACTTTCTTACCATTAGGCTTTGGAACAAGTTCCCAAGTTTTGTTTTCTTCAAGTGCATCAAACTCTTCCTTCATTGCTTCTTCCCATCGTCTCTTACCCTTTGCTTCATCATAGCTTTGAGGTTCTTCATCTTCCTTAACCATATAAGCATAATTTTTCTGAGTCAAGTAAGAAGTATCATATGAATACCTTGTAGGTTGCTTCCTCATTCTGGTTGATCTTCTTGGTTCACACTCTTCATGTATATCTGGATGTGCTTCTTCATCAAATATTGGTCCATCTTCATTTCTTCTATATGATCCAACTCTTGATGTGCTTGCTTGCATATGTTCTTCATCTCCATCTACCTGCATATGTGACTTACCTCTTGCACTCCTTCTTATCTTTTCTTCAAATGTTTCAAGGTCACAATCTTTATCTGCATACCAACTCTTCTGTTCATCAAAGGTCACATCTCTGGAAACAATAAAATGTTTAGTTAAAGGACTCCATAGCCTATAACCCATTTGCTTTTCATCATACCTAATAAACACATATTTTTCTACCTTTGGTTCAAGCTTATGTCTGAGTTGTGATGGCACATAAGCATAGGCAATTGACCCAAACACTTTACAATGATCAAGTGTTGGTTTCTTACCCCACCAAGCTTCATAAGGGGTCATACCATTCAAAACTCCACATGGTAGCCTATTCACAAGGTATGTAGCTGTATTTATAGCCTCAGCCCAAAGATAATTAGGGCAATTCTTTTCTTTTAACATTGCTCTTGCAAATTCAACCAATGTTCTATTTCTCCTTTCTGCCACCCCATTATGTTGAGGTGTATACCTGCAAGTTATCTCTCTCTTGATACCTGCATTCCAAAGATAGTCATTAAACTCTTGGGAGAAGTATTCTCCCCCTCCATCAGACCTTAGCCTCTTGAGTTTTTGACCTGTAACTCTTTCTGCATAAGCATGAAAATGTTTGAAGGCTCCAAATACTTCTGATCTTTCTTTTAGAACATAAAGGGTTATCCACCTTGTAGCATCATCAATAAACAAAACATAATACCTAGATCCATTTATTGATCCTTCTTTTGTTGGTCCCCATACATCTGTATGTATGAGTTCAAGCAAACCATCATGCTTGAAACCTTTCTTCTGAAATGGTAGTCTATGTGCTTTTCCCATCTGACAAGCTTCACACTTGTATATCATATGTTGATTTTTCACATTTGGTAGCCCCATTACAGATTGGTTCTCCACCATAGTTTTGATTCCTCTTTCATTGAAGTATCCCAATCTCTTATGCCAAAGATCTAACTCTGTAATTACTTCATCACCATGTGTAATTAGGGCTTGACCAACATTTCCTTGCACTTTGAGAGTAAAAAGTCTACCTTCCTTCTTACCACAAACAATGGGATTGTATGCATCCTCTGGATCTTCAACAAATACCCCTTCATTTGTAAATCTGACTTGAAAACCTTTTTCCACTATTTGTCCAACACTAATCAGATTCTTTGGTATTGTTGGAACATACAAAACATTTGTTAACAAATCAGCTCCACTCTTGCACTTCACTTTTCCAATTGAATGCACATTATGTTTTGTATTATCACCTGTTTGTACTATATGACTTGAATTGCCTTCTTCCAATTCTGACAATAATTCTATATTACCTGACAAATGATTTGAACAACCAGAGTCAATATAAAATACCTTGAGATCCTCCTTCTCTGATGGACTTATTGAATTCATCATCAATGTTGTATGAATTTCATTCTGTGTATCATTTGCATAATTGTAATATGTGGTATTGTAAGATTGATTCTGATTCCAATTTCTTCCACCACCTCTACCATAACTTCCTCTTGAATTCTGTCTTCCTCTTTGAAATTGATTCTGAAATCTTCCACCTCTTCCTCTGCCATTGTTGTTTTGATTTTGGCTTGATCCTTGTTGATTATGCCAACAATCATATGCTAGATGATTGCTCAATCCACAAATCCAACATGTCTTCTTGTTATTGTTCTGATTACCTCTACCTCTTCCATTTCCTCGACCTTTACCTCTGCCAATACCTCTTCCTCTTGCATAATTTGCTTGAGTTGTTGACTCTTCTTCATCCTTTGCTTTACTTTTATCTCCTTTCTTCTTGTTCTTCATGTACATTGCAGAACTTTGTCCTTTGTCTCCATCTGACTTCAAGTCTTGCTCAAATGTGAGCATCAATCCAAGTAATTGATTCAATTCTGGCACATAATGATTTAATGAGAGCTCTGTTGAAAGTACAAAAGGCTTCCATCTTTCATCACCTCTTAACCCTGCAAGTAATTGTGCTATCAACCTATGATCTTCAATATCCTCATCAATAGATCCAAGACTATCTGCCAAGTCCTTCATCTTAGTGACATAATCACTAATGCTCTGATTTTGCTTTTTCTTGAATGTGGTGAACTCTGACCATAAGCTAGCCTTCCTAGCTTTAGTAGCGTTTTGCAAGTGATCCTCCAAAGCATTCCAAATGTCTTCAGCTGTTTCTAAACCTCTGATATGTGGTAACAAATGATCTGTAATAGTGTTATATATATAAGCTCTTGCACTTGCATCTCTCTTCTGCCATAGCTTCAAAGCTTCTAGCTCTTCCTTTCTTGGATGACTCTCATCTTTAAATTTAGGCTTTTCTTCTTCACCTGTCACATATACCATTAGGTCCTTACTCATAAGTAACGCTTCCATCCTCATTACCCAAGCAGGGTAATTATCTCTGTCCAATTTATCAATGGACACATGATCTGCCATAGTATTCTTGCTTCTGCTTCAACCTGTAAGTATAAAGTTAAAGAATGATACCTTTTGTAGACCTTTACCCTTTGGAAGTAACTTCGAAATAATCTTCTGATGACTTTTGTTTGTTGAACACCTCAGCTTCCACCTTCTTTGATAAAGAACTCTTCAATTCTTCTTGTATCTGCTCTCCCTTTACTCTCGAGGACCTTATCTGCTCTGATACCACTTGTTGATGTATAAAACACCACAAGAACTAAAATAATGTGGTATTAGAAGACCTCCATAACCATCATTAGCTTAGCAAAACTCTTAATGTGAGTCTTCATCTATGAACTTAGTGAAAATCAAAATTTCACTTCACAGAAATCTGCGCCTTTTCTTCAAACCTTCAATCTGACCTGTATTAGCTTGATCTTTGCAAATTCCTTTGATCATTTACTAAGAGAAGTTCTTGCTAATGTTAAGTAATATATAACAAGCAAAACTTTCAAATAATAACTTCAAAATCTTCTAAATTTGCTCCAAACTTTTCACTATGTCTGAAAAACTGGAAATCGACTTCATCGATTTGACATACCTTCACTGTTAAGCTGATTTCTCTGAGTATGTGTCCCGTTTCTTAAAGATCTTTTGACCAAATGTAGTTGAAGATAGTAGCTTTCAAATGAGCTATCACTTACTGAAAACTTTACAGTATACTTCGAGATCTGACCTTAAGAAGTTCAGGTAAATGTGCGCCAGAAAAGTCCTAACTGTCAACTAACTTACATAGTCATATGAAATCACTTAGAACTCAATGTACAAGAGGAATTAGACTGAATCCTTCTACACAAACATATTTTGTATATCATAGAAGATGTGTACAAATTGGCTTAGCCTAATTTTGCTCATAGCCATGGAAAACTCTCTCACACTCAGAAGTTTTTCCTGAACATCTCTCTCAGAAAAGACACGACTTTTCTCTACTCACTCAGATTACAAAATTGAGTTCTCTCTACATGTTTTTTATCTCAAATTAACTTATATACCTATGATTTACATTCTCCTAGACTTGAACTCGTAAGTTTTGAAGATCAAATGAAAAACTAGACTCTAATTTGCACTAATTTACAATAGTGAAATTGTCCCTTCACTTAGGCTTAATTTTCTGTATGCTTTTTCTTCACTTCTCCTTTCCTTCTTCCTTTCTTCATATGTCTTCATATATCCATGCCTAATTAGTGAGTGAAGCCCCAACACATGAGCTGAGCTTTATGCCATATCAGAGTGTGGTTTCAAGGCACGTATATGTACGAGTAAGTCCATTGTACTCTACAATCACTATACATTCATTTTCATGATCATTTGTGTGCATAACTTCATGCTTTTGCAAGTGTACTGTTGGTGGAGTTAGACATCTGTAGAAGCACCTGAACAACACAAGGAAGAAGAAGAAGAAGAAGAAGCTTGGAGCACAACACACAAAACTGAATGTATTACTAGAGAATGTACAAAGATATGTAGCCCATTAGGGCAATAGGCATATATACAAGCCGGGGGAAAAAAAACTTCCTAAAGAGGGAAAAAGTGCCCCGATGGTCCTAGTGTGTTCACACACATCACTACCTAAATATATCAACAAATCCCCCCTGGGAGTGATGTGGTGAACAAGGAGCTGGCACTCATATATAAGGAAGTGCCAAGCTATGTGGAAATCACTCCACAAAAGGAAGTAAGCCCAAAGCTTTGCGGAAAGCTTCAAACTTCTCCTTAGGCAGAGCCTTCGTGAAAAGGACTACAATGTTCTCATGCATGGGCACATATGCCAAGCTGATCTCCCTAGTAGAGAACCTCTCCCTGACATAGTGATAATGCACCTCAATGTGCTTAGTATGAGCATGGAACACAGGGTTCCTCGCAACTGCCAATACGCTATGTCTGTCACAGAAGATGGTGGTGGTAGAGGTCTGACCAACACCCAAATCAGCCATAAGGCATCTGAGCCACACACACTCAATAGTCCTGTGAAAGCTGCCCTATACTTAGCCTCACAACTGGAAGTGGCCACAGTAGGTTGTTTCTTGCTCAACCAAGATATACATGAGCTACCAAGCATGAAGCAAAAGCCACTAGTGGACACACGAGTGTCATAGGAACTAGCCCAATCAGAGTCAGAAAAAGCATGCAAATTTGGCGGTAGTGATCCCCCCTTGGGATAAAACAACCCTAGTAGCCGAGTACCACTCAGATAGCAAAAGATGCGCTTAACTGCGTGCCAATGCTTGACTCCTGGGCAATGCATAAACCTACTCATCTGTGAGATAACAAACTGAATATCTGGCCGAGTAATGCATAAGTAAATAAAGCATCCAATAGCCTGCTGATAGACAACATCATCAAATGCATCTCATTAGCATCATGAAGACTCAATCGTAAACTTGTCTCCATAGGAGTGGCAATAGGCTTACAATCTTCAAGGCCAAAGTGCTACAATTATGTGTCAATATATTTCGTTTGACACAAAGCCATTCCACCATCAACTTGCATAAAACGAATACCCAAATAGTGATGCAAATGCCCCAAATCAGACATCTCAAATGAGGCATGCAAATCAGCCTTAAAATCAACAATATGCTTCTCAATAGGACCAATGAGTAGCATGTTGTCAACATAGACAACAATGATCAGAAGCACATCATTAGCATGCTTAACATATAAGGTGTTTTCAAAACCATGTGCAATCAGATAGACATGTATCTTCTCATACCAAGCACGTGGTGCTTGCTTTAAACCATATAATGCCTTCTTTAACCTGCACACCTGGTTTTTATGCCCTTTCTGCATAAAGCCACAAGGCTGAAGAACACACACTTCTTCATGCAAGTCACCATTCAGAATTGTTGTTTTAATGTCCAACTGATGTACATTCCAACCATGATGAGCTGCAAGTGCACAGATGCTCCGAACAGTAGTCATATGGCATGTAGGTGCAAAGGTCTCATCAAAATCAATGCCTCTTTCCTGTGCATAACCCCTTGCAACAAGCCTAGCCTTATACTTGTCAACTGTACCATCCGGTTTACGCTTCTGCTTGTATACCCACTTAGTGCCAATGGCCTTCTTGCTAGGAGGCAAGTCACATAAAGACCAAGTACCATTCTTCATTATAGCATCATATTCAGATTGCATAGCAGCCATCCAACTTTCTGAATTTTGTGCTTCATCAAACGAAACTGGCTCATTTTCATCACAGAGACTAGATGCAACCATAGCATAGCAATCTGATGCAAAAGAGGCACTATGAGAGCCTGAACGAGTACGATATGATGGAGGTGCATCTAATTTTCTATCCTGCAAGGTCTGGATCAGCCAGTTTGGCATAGTTCTTGCTTGCTCAATATCAGCTCTCTCATCAATAAGTGCATCATGTACATCTGCATCAAAAATGGAATTATCGGCACCATCACATGAACCCTGAAAAGGCTGAGAAGTTGCCTCATTAGGACCAAATGGTAGCCTTTACTTTCATAACTGTACCCAACAAAAATACATTTTACTACTTTATTATCCACTTTTCTACGATGTTTTTCAGGCACTAATGCATATGAAAAATAACCAGAAACATGCAGATGAGCAATAGATGGATTGTGGTCATTCCAAGCCTCATATGGAGTGATAGACTAGAGTGCTTTAGTGGGACACATGTTCAGTACATATGTTGCACACATGACAGCCTCAAGCCAGAAACTGTGGTAAAGCCCGACTCTTGACCATACACCTCCCCATCTCCATGAGCGAACTGTTCTTTTGTTTAGCAACTCCATTCTGTTGAGGTGTATACGACACTGTACACTGATGTTTTATCCCACATTCACCAAAAAATGCATTAAAATCAGAAGACATATATTCCCCCCCTCGATCAGAACGGAGGGTGCCCAGTTTACATGCTAACAGATTTTCAGCCAAAACCAAAAACTGTTTGAAGCACATGAACACTTCAGACTTTTCCTTCAATGGGTATACCCATGCATGCCTGGAAAAATCATCGATGAAAGTCACAAAGTAAAGATAATTCCCAAAAGAAGGTGTCTCCATAGGACCACAAACATCACTATGTAGAAGCTGCAATTTTTGAGTAGCCTGAACTGAACCATCTTTTGGAAAGGATGAACATTGCATTTTGCCCAAAATACAGCCTTCACAAACATGTTTTCTAGGTGGCTCAAGTTTGGGCAAAGAGGACATCATTTCAGATTTCTGCGCACGTAGCAAACTAGCAAAATTCAGATGACCAAAGTGTGCATGCCAAAGCTTTGCATCTGACATAGCCTGAGAATCATTTACTGCACATGCCAAATCATTTACAGATCTTTCATAGTCTATGAGCTTATTCAGCCCATGACATAAAATGCCAGAAGCAATAATCACATCACCATTTGAGAGATCATGAATTATACACCTATCATCAACAAATTTCACAACCAAGCGATTCTTGGCTAATGCAGAAACTGATAACAGGTTCTTCTTGATCCCTGACACAAATAAAGCATATGAAAAAGTGAAAGAACTACCATCAATAATATTCAAAATGATCTTACTAACTCCCATAACAAGATAAGAGGAGTTGTTGGCACATGTAATAGTATTCCCTGTAGGGGCAGGCTCGAGTGAAGAGAAGAAACTGCGTTGCGAGGTAATATGTTTGGTCGCCCCACTATCAAAATACCAAACATCTGAGTCTACTGCAGACATGCATTGCTCATGAGAAGATGGGTCAAAACTACAGACAGTAGTAAACGCCCATTCTTCTTCTTGCACAAGATTAGTAGACCCTGTTTTTGGTGTAGAGGCCTCTGTAACAACCATTCCAGCCTCTTTCTTTTTTGCCTCTTTTTTTTTGCCTCTTTAGCAGCCATTTTTGGACAGTTCTTTATGATATGATCATTCCCTTTACAGTACTTAAAAAAACAATTTCTCCTTTTTTGATTTCTTCTCATCTTTATCTTCCTTCTTCAAATATGCAGAATTAGCAGATTTCATCTTACTAGTTGAAGAACTCCATTTTCCTTTGCCCTTCTGACTAGCCAGGAAAGCTTGATCTGCAACTTGCATAATGGACCTATTCTGCCTAGATTGATCTTCCTTCAACAGAATAGAGACTAACTCCTCAAATGATAAGGCATTTGCATTGCCTTTCATCATCAACCGAGGAGTAGAAGCAAAACTCTGATATGAATCAGGAAGACCATTCAGAATGGTCTGCACAAGTTAGCTATCTAGTATAACCTCATCAACAAAAATCAAATGTTCCTTCAATTCTTTGATCTTCATTAGGAAAATATCCATAGAATCACCTTCATTCATGTGCTCACTCTCCAACTGTTTTCATAGGTAAGCAACACGAGTCTCATTCCTAGCTTGGTACAATGTGGTAAGTGTATCCCAAGCATCCTTAGCTGTCTTGCAAGAATGAATGTGAGGAATAATGGCATGTTTGATAGACAAAGCTATTAATGCATGTGTGTGGGCATCTCTGCCATCCCAACAAATCTGCTCTATAGTAGGTGCAACAGAAACCAGAGCACGAACAGGAATATGTAGAATATCATCATCTTTGACACCTTCTGCATCAACTTCAGTACCTGCAGTTGTAACAGTTGTAGGTGTGATAGGACGTTTTTAAACACTTGCATAATGTTCCATAGTCCTTTTGCAACCAACACATGTTGCATCATATAAGACCATAATGGGTAGTTGGTACCATCCAACTTATCCTCAACAACTAGCATATGGAATACATCACTGCTTTCAGCCATGGCCGGTGACTAAAATACCTTGATGCAGAAAATTGACTGTAGCTCAAAACGTTGAACAGAACTCCTCAGATGAATTCTGCTAGACCTGTAGAAGACTTCGAGATGCTTATACTGGCGAACAGAAACTAGTATATACCTTTGGCACAAAAAGATGAAATAGCTTTCACAAGCGCTGCGATAGTGCGTTCGGAGGTTGCAACGATCTTAGACCGTGATTTCGGCACCACAAAGCGAAGTAGTTTTGATCTCAAAAACACACTGAGTATGCTCACCAAAATTCATGCGATTTTGAGACTGCAATCCAAGGAGTGTGGACGGCCCCCTAGATGAAGCGATAACCTGCTTTGATACCAATTGTTGGAGTTAGACATCTACAGAAGAACGCTAACAGCACAAGGAAGAAGAAGAAGCTTGGAGCACAACACACAATACTGAATGTATTACTAGAGAACGTACAAAGATGTGTAGCCCATTAGGGCAATAGGCGTATATACAAGCCAGGGAAAAAAAACCTCCTAAAGAGGGAAAAAAGTGCCCTGAAAGTCCTTGTGTGTTCACACACATCACAACCTAAATATATCAACAACTGTTCACTTCCATATCTCTCAGTTTTCGCCAGATTGTAGAGATGATTTCTCTAAGCTTGGTGCATCACTTTTAGTGATTTAACTTGATAAATTTTTCTCCTTAAATTGAATATAGACTCACAAATTCTCACTGCAATTGATTTTTTCAATCGTGAGCTATGTTCATTTGAAGTGACCTATATCTCTTCATATTCTACTTCTCTGTTAGCACTCCATCATATTAGTGTTTTTCTTAGATCTAGTTCTTAGTGTGTACATCATTTTCCATGATTCAAAGCTTTCTACAATCAGCATACTTTCTAGTATATGCATACAAAATTCCATAAGCATTGCGTCTTGGAATCTTGAGATATTAACATTTTTCTTATCATAGGTTTGAGTACTACTACATGCCCTGAAAATCGAGGTAATGATACCACTTGCTAAACATCTTTCTCCTTGTATGGTTCATCATTTTTTATGAAATAACTCTTGATTGTGATCTTACTAAGTTAATAAGAGTTTCCCAAAAGTAATCAAGTCAATTGCTGTTGTGGCCAGAGAATTGTTCAAAACATTGGATTCCTGTATAAACATAAATAACAAGTTTTTTGTTGAATCTACTCCAACTTATCAATTTTGATTTATCTTTTAGAGAGTGATATTCCAAGGTACAGAGGGTGTCTAATACATCCTTTCACAAGCTAAAATCCCATTACATATCCCTAGAGTTTATTTGGCTTGTGTAGTGCAATGTTCTTGCAGCACCGCTTCATCTTCTCCAAGTTCAAATCCATCTCTTCACAGTGGTAACAGAGCAAGGTTGGACAACATGGCAGATGGATTTCCTTCATCAATCGACAAATTTGGGAGGTAAATTCTCAGTTTGGTCATTAAGGATGGAAGCTTATCTTCAAGGCAAGAATATATATGGTTATATAGTTGGAGATGAACTTATGCCAAGTTTCAAGAACAAAGGTCAACCAACACAAGAAGAGCAACAAAGATTGAGGATGCACTTGCAAGGTCTTATCTCCTCAAATCTATCTCAGATTTTTTGTTGCCTCACATTAGAAGTTGTAAAACATCTCAGGAAGTGTGGAAGGCACTTGAAGTCTTCTTGTCTTCAAGTACAAAGGCTAGGAAGCATCAACTATGGATGCACTTTACAACTTTCAAGAAAGCTCCCAAACAAAATGTGACTAATTTTGTCACAAAGCTCAAGGACATAGCAGATCAGTTGGGAAGCATTGGAGAGGTAATAGATGGAGGAAAAATTGTAAAACAGGCCATCAATGTCTTGAAGGCAGATTAAAAGTGGGAAGCATTCACCACAGCTATGGATATATACATGGATATGCATGTACCAGATTTCAATACACTCATAGGAAAACTACTTACTCAAGAGGCAAAGATTATCAAGAATGGAGAAAGCTCCAAAGGCAATCAATCTTCTACTTTGTATACTGATAAAAGCAAGTCCAAAGAAAACAAAGGACGAGGAAAGAAAGTGGATGATGAAGTAAGTACACATCAAGCTAATTATGCAGGTAGAGGAAGACATGGTAGAGGTAAAGGGAGAGGATGAAGACAAGGTAGGTGGAGATCCCAAGACTCTAATCCATTGGGAATTCCAGGAATCAAAGAGGCAGAGGCTACAATAGAGGAAGTTATCGCTACTCAAGAGGAAGGTTCAACAATTACCATGGCAACCACAACAATTAAAACCATTCAAACTATGAAGGAGGCAACAGAGGAAGAAGAGACTTCAATAACTACATAGAAGACTCAAATCAAGAGGACTCATTTCTAATCATGAATAATGATCATGCCACAAGGGAAATCTGATGTGCATGTTTTCTACATAGATTCAAGTTGTTCCAATCATGTGGCAAGAAATGTGGCCCTCCTATTACATTTAGAAGATCTAAGGAACAAGCATGAGGTACAAACAGGAGATGATACAAGACGCCTTGTGAAGAAAATAGGAAATGTCAAAGCACCTGATGGAAACATCAACTTACTTAGTAAGGTACTCTATGTCCCTACCATTACAAAAAATTTGATAAGTGTTGGGCAGATAGTAGAGAAAGGGTTGCAAGTTAGGTTCACAAGAAGAGAAGCATTTGTTGAAGATCCACGTCAAGGATTCAGGAGAATTGCAAAGGGTGAAAAGATAGGTAGATTGTTCACATTTGAATTACAAGGCACTAGAAACATTGCTCTCTTTAACTATGGTAGTTAGAAACTAAAAGAATTGGAAGTATGGCACAAAAGGTTAGCACATATTGGTGAAAGATCATTAAAGCAAATTTGCAGGGACCAAAGTGTACTTGGACTCCCTAACTTGTCAAAAAAACACATGATTTATAAGTGTAGTGCATGTCAATTTGGAAAGTCTCACAGCTTACCATTCATGAAGAAAGGATATATGCATGGAGATCTCTTGGATTTGGTCCATACAGATGTATGGGGACCTAGCATGGATGCTTCAATATCTGGATGAAGGTATTATGTCTCCTTCATTGATGATTGTAGTAAATGGACTATATTATATTTTATGAAACACAAAGATGAAGTCTTTTCATGCTTCAAAAGATATTTGGCTCTTGTGGAGAATCAAACAAGTAAGACATTAGAAAGGCTAAGTTCAGATGGAGGGGGATAGTACTTCTCCCATGAATATGACTCCTTCCTTCAAGAAAGAGGAATCAAAAGAGAGATCACTACAAGGTACACTCCTGAGAAAATAGAGTGGTAAAAAGAAGGAATAGGACAATTTTTGAAGCTGCAAGGTCTATGCTAAATGAGAAGCACTTAGCTAATTACTTATGGGTTGAGACTATATCTATAGCCACTTATTTTATTAACAGGTTACCTTCAAAATCACTTGATCGCGTGACACCATATGAGGCTTGGAGTGGAAGAAGACCAAGCTTGGATCATTGTAAGATTTTTGGATGTATTACTTATGCTCATGTTCCTTCATAGATTAGAGGCAAGATGGATCCCAAAGCAAAAAGGTGTGTATTCACTAGATATGACAACAATCAAAAGGGCTACAGATTATATAACCCAACAACCAAAGGTTTCTTGGTGAGTAGAGATGTAGTATTTGATGAGAATAGTTCTTGGTATGGAGATTCATGTAGAAAGGTCAGCCTACCTTATGATCTTGAAGAAGATTTTCAAAAATTTGTTAAGCATAATTCTTCTAAAGTTGAAGAGTAGGATACCTCAGAAGATGATGAAGCAACTCAGTATGAAAAACTCAAAATGTGGAAGTTTAAAGGTAAAGTCAAAGTGCAGGAACTTGGACAAGAGGAAGAATCATCACATCATGGCCTAAGAAGGTCCGTGAGGGAGAAAAGAAGACCAAAAAGGTATGGGTTTGATACTTCTCTAGTCACTAAACATTGAATCTATCTAGCACTACACATAAATCAAGAGGAACCTTCAACATTTGAGGAAGCAAAGAAGAAATTAGAATGGAGGCATGCAATGGAAGAAGAAATTGAAGCTCTTGAGGAGAATAACTCTTGGGAGTTGGTTCTCAAGTCTCCATCAATGAAATTGATAGGCTCAAGATGGATCTTCAAATTAAAGAATAACTCAGATGGCTCCATTAATGGGTATAAGGCAAGACTTGTGGCAAAGGGCTTTGCACAAAATTAGGGAATGGATTATGAGAAGACCTTCTCTCCTATGGCAAAGATGCCTACTATTAGGGTTTTGCTTAGTATTGCCTCTTCCAAGAATTGGAAGATACTTCAATTGGATGTAAAAAATGCATTCCTTAATGCATGGATAACACAAGAGGTATACATGGCACAACCACCTGGTTTTGAGAATCACATGTATCCTGATTATGTGTGTAAAATTAATAAAGCCTTATATGGACTCAAACAATCCCCAAGGACTTGGAATCATAGGCTTGTCTCATTCTTGCAAGAGAAAGTATTTCAACCTAGCAAGGTAGATCAATCACTATTCATAAAAAGGAGTAATTTTGAAGTCATCTATTTGTGTTTGTATTTATATGATATTATACTTACAAGGAATGATATAGATGGCATGAAGAGAATCAAAGAACCGATGAGAGAAGAATTCAAAATAAGTGATTTGGGTTCACTTACCTACTTCCTAGGATTGGAAGTTCTCTACATAGATCATGGTTTGTTTCTCACTCAAAGAAAGTACATTAAGGACATGTTAGCAAAATTCAAGATGCAAGATTGCAAGATTACAGGTAATCCAATGGAGGTTAATCATAAATTGAGCTCACATGAAGGTGAACTCATAGAAGGTGTGACAAGTTATCAAAGCCTTGTGGGTAGTTTGAACTATGCCGCATTGACAAGAGTTGATATATGTTATAGTGTGAGTGTGCTAAGTCAATTTATGCACACACCCAGGAAAGCTCACATGGAAGTTGCCAATACAATACTCAGATATCTCAAAAGGACCATGAATGAGGGGTTATATTACCCTTATGTATCAGACTTAAGTTTGAAATTGTTCTCTGATGTAGACTAGGTTGGTTTTAAGGAAGACAAGAGGAGCACCTTAGGATATCTTACCTTTGCAGGTTCAAAACTTATCTCATGGTCATCCAAGAAGCAACCCATAGTTGCTCTCTCTTCTGCTGAAGCCGAATACAAAGTTCTTGCCATAGCTACTCAAGATGAAATGTGGATGAAGCCACTATTCACAGATCTTGGATTGGAGATTGGAACTCCAAATAATTTTGGTGACAACATGAGCTCCATTCACTTGCTTGCCAATTCAATTTTTCATGCACGGACTAAACATATTGAAGTACATTATCACTATGCAAGAGAGAAGATTGTGAGTAAGGAAATTCAGTTAACTTATGTGTCCACTAATCAACAATGTGTAGATATTCTAACCAAAGCATTGGATGGTACAAAACCTTGCAAATTCATAGCTATGATTGGTTTGCAAGTCATCTTGGAAGATTGAAGACCTCAAGATCACTTGACTTGAGGGGGAACTGTTGGAAGAAGTCCATAAAATGTCAACTAATTATAGAGTTCACTTGTAAACTCCCTCTTGTAATTTTTGAAGTCTTTACTTGATGTAAAAGTAAAAGGAATCTAAAGTGGTTGAGTCAACTTGATGAAAAAAGGAAAGAGAAGACAGAAATTCATGATTGAAGTGTTTGGAGAGTCAATCAATCACTAAAAGATAGGAGATTTGTTTTAGGTGAGAAAGATTCAAATTCAAATCTTGGCTCCAAAAGATGACTATATATACATGGCCTTCTAGTCCCGATTTTTGTACCTCCATGAGTTGAGATTTATGTCATATCACAGTGTGGTTTCAACCCGCATATATGTACCAATAAATCCTCTGTACTTTAAAATCAATATACATTCATTTTCATGATCATTTGTGTCCATAACTTCATACTTTTGCAAGTGTACTATTCACTGCCATATCTCTCAATTTTCTTAGCCAGATTGCAGAGATGCTTTCTCTAAGATTGGTGCATCAGTTTCAGTGATTTAAATTGGTAAAGTTTTCTCTTTAATTCTAATTTATAGTTACAAAGTTTCATTGCAATTGATTGTTTTAATCATGAGATGTGTTCATTTGAAGTTGCCTATATCTCTTCATATTCTACTTCTCTGTGAGCACTCCATTAAATCACTGTCTAGTATGTGCGTGAAAAATTCCATAAGCATAGCATCTTGGAATCTCGAGATATTACCATTTTTTTGCTCATGGGTCTTAGTACTTCTATAGCCCATGAGAATCGGGGTGATGCTACAACTTGCTAAACACCTTTCTACTTATGTGGTCCCTCATTTTTTACAAAATAACCCTTGATTGTTAGCTTACTCAGTTAATACGAGTTTCCCAAAATGAATCAATTCAATTGCTGTTGTGGCTAGAGAATTGTTCAAAACACTAGACAAGTGTATAAACATAAATAGCAAGTTTTTTGTTCTTGAATGTACTCCAATTTATCTGTTTTGATTTATCTTTTTGAGAGTGATCTTCCAAGGTACATAAGGTGTCTAATACATCCTTTGACAAGCGTAACGGGTCCACTAAATATCCCTAGAGCTTATTTGGCTGGTGTAGTGCAAAGGACTTGCAACACCACTTCATCTTCTCCAAGTTTAAATCCATCTCTTCACAAGTATAACCCTTCATTCATGGTGCCATTGAGATATTTGAATATCCTCTTGGAAGCTTCCATGTGAGGTTTCTTGGGTGTGTGCATAATTTGACTAAGCATACTCACACTATAACATATATCTACCCTTGTCAATGTGGCATAGTTCAGACTACCTAGAAGGCTTTGATAACCTGTCACATCTTCTATGAGTTTACCTTAATCTGAGCTCAATTTATGATTAACCTCCATTGGAGTACCTGCAATTCTGCAATCTTGCATTTTGAACTTTGTCAACAAGTCTTTAATGTACTTTCTTTGAGTAACATATAGACCATGATCCTTGTAAACCACTTCCAATCCTAGGAGTATGTAAGTGACCCTAAGTCACTTATCTTAAATTCTTCTTTCGTCGTCTCCTTGACTTTCTTGATTCCATTTGCATCATTTCATGTTAGTATAATATTATCTACATACACACACAAATAGATGACTCTTTTTGATGAAGAGTGATGGATTTTCCTTGCTTCAAAATTACTCTTTTTGATGATGAGTGATGCATCTGCCTTGCTAAGTTGAAATCCTTTGTCCTACAAGAATGAGACAAGCGTGTAATTCCAAGCCCTTGGGGCTTTTTTGAGTCCATATAAGGCTTTATTAAGTTTACACATTAAGATATATGTGATTCTCAAAACCAACTGGTTGTGCCATGTACACCTCTTGTGTTGTCCATGCATTAAGAAATACATTTTTTACATCCAATTGAAGTATCTTCCAATTCTTGGAAGAAGCAATACTAAGCAGAACCCTAATTGTAGGCATCTTTGCCATAGGAGAGAAGGTCTCCAAATAATCAATTCCCTAAGTTTGTGCAAAGCCTTTTGCCACAAGCCTTGCCATATACCTATTAATGGAGCCATGTGAGT
The DNA here is from genome assembly GCA_020310875.1 of Ceratopteris richardii. Taxonomy (NCBI): domain Eukaryota; kingdom Viridiplantae; phylum Streptophyta; class Polypodiopsida; order Polypodiales; family Pteridaceae; genus Ceratopteris; species Ceratopteris richardii. Next base: position 10,245,890 of record CM035427.1, read on the forward strand.
TCTTCTTCACTTTGTAATTCTATCTTGAACCTATCACTTTCAATGATGGAGTTTTGGGAACTAACTCCCAAGTGTTATTTTCCTCAAGAGCTTCAATTTCTTCCTCCATTGCATGCCTCCATTCCAATTTCTTCTTTGCTTCCTCAAATGTTGATGGTTCCTCTTGATTTATGTCCTGTGCTAGATAGATTGAATGTTTAGTGACTAGAGAAGTATCAAACCCATACCTTTCTAGTTTTCTTTTTTCCCTCATGGACCTCTTTAGGCCATGATGTGAGGATTCTACCTCTTATCCACATTCCTACATTTTTGCTTTAACTTTAGAATTACACGTTTTGAGTTTTTCATACTGAGTCATCTTCAGAGGTATCTTGCTCTTCAACTTTAGGAGGATTGTCCTTAAAAAATTTTCGAAAATCTTCTTCAAGATCATAAGGTAAGTTGACCTTCCCACATGAATCTTCATACCAAGAACTATTCTCATCAAATACTACATCTCTACTCATCAAGGATCCTTTGGTTGTTGGGTTATATAATCTGTAGCCCTTTTGATTGTTGTCATATCCAATGAATACACACATTTCTGCTTTTGGATCCATCTTCCCTCTAACTTGTGAAGGAACATGAGCATATGCAATACATCCAAAAATCTTACAATGATCCAAGCTTGGTCTTCTTCCATTCCAAGCCTCATATGGTGTCATACCATCAAGTGATTTTGAAGGTAACCTGTTAATCAAATAAGTGGCTATGGATAGAGCCTCAGCCCATCAAGAATTAGGTAAGTGCTTCTCATTTAGCATAGACCTTGTAGCTTCAACAATTGTCCTATTCCTTCTTTCTGCCACTCCATTTTCCTCACGAGTGTACCTTGTAGTAATCTCTCTTCTAATTCCCCTCTCTTGAAGAAAGGAGTCAAATTCATGGGAGAAGTACTCTCCCCCTCCATATGACCTTAGCCTTTTTAATATTTTACCTGTTTGATTGTCCACAAAAGCCAAATATCTTTTGAGGCATGAAAAGACTTCATCTTTATGTTTCATAAATAAAACATAGTCCATCTACTGCAATCATCATTGAAGGAGACAAAATACCTTGATCTAGATGTTGAAGCATCCTTGCTAGGTCTCCATACATCTATATGAACCAAATCCAAGAGATGTCCATGCATATATCCTTTCTTCATGAATGGTAACATGTGAGACTTTCCAAAGTGACATGCACTACACTTATAAATCATGTTGTTTTGACAAGTTAGGGAGTCCAAGTACACTTTGGTTCCTACAAATTTGCTTTAATGATCTTTCACCAATATGTGCTAACCTTCTGTGCCATACGTCCAATTCTGTGAGTGTATGTCTGACTACCATAACTAAAGAGAGCAATATTTCTACTGTTAGACTATGACACTAGGGAAGCTCAAGAGGAGTCAAAAGACGAAGAGCTTGAGGATGTCATTACTCCTAATGTAAAGCTCAATAGACTCAAGAAGCACTATCCCAAAGGTCAAGAGAGGAGATCTACGAAGAAGAAGGCACCCCCACAAAGGTATACATATGGTTCTTTCATGGCAAAGCACTATGCATACATGATGAATGTCATTGCAGATCAAGAGCTTGATTCTTATGAGGAAAAGACCAAACAAGAGTGGAGGAAGGCTATGTATGAAGAGTTCAAAGATCTCAAGGAGAACAACACTTGGAAACTAGTACCCAAGAAGGAAGGCATGAAGATAGCCCAAAACAGGTGGGTGTAGAAGACCAAGGGGAATGCTGATGGAAGCTTGGCAAGGTACAAGGCTAGACTAGTAGCCAAAGGCTTTAGACAAACACAAGGGGTGGATTATGAGGAGACATTTAGCCCTGTGGCAAAAAAGGTTACCATTAGAGCTCTCATAGCCCTATGTGCACCAAGAAGGTGGTCTATCTATGAGATGGACATAAAGAATTCTTTCTTGAATGGTGAGTTACAAGAAGATTTGTTCATGGAACAAGCTCAAGGGTATGTAGATCGGCAGCATCCTACGTATGTCGGCAAGTTCAAGAAGGCCTTGTATGGCCTAAAGCAAGTCCCAAGGGCTTGCAATTAGAGGCTAGTGGACTTCTTAAAGAGATGTGGTTTCTCTACAAGTGATGCATATTCATCCTTGTATATGAAGAAGATAAATGACAAGATATGTTTGATATGCATATATGTAGATGATCTCCTTTTGATACGAGATGATGATGTAGGCATAAGGACCATTAAAGAGAATCTTGGAAGAGAGTTCAAAAGTTCATATTTAGGTACAAAGGTCCAAGTTGAAAATGTCTTCACCACAAGCTTGGATGTGACCAAGTTAACAAATCTTTTAGTAGGCATAAGGAAGATCAAAGAGAATCTTGGAAGAGAGTTCAAAATCTCATATTTAGTTACGAACAACCAAGCTAAAAATGTCTTCACCAAAAGCTTGGATATGACCAAGTTAACAAAGTTTCCAAAACCTATGAGCTTACTTGATACAAACATACCACCTTAAGCTTGAGGGGGAGTGTTGAAAGTGTGAATTATTCAAACTCTATGTTGACATTAAGGGGGGTGTTAGATATGATCAATGCCTCACCCTTATGTAATACCAACATTGTTCCATAATACTCTCTATTTTGTAAGGGCCCCATTATGTGGAGATGCCATGTGGGAGTTTTGGATATTGATGGGTTCCTGCCTTTGAGGGCAGATGAGGTCTAAAGTAGATCATAGATGGATAGTTAGGAAGGTTACTTCTAAACCATTGGATTTGGAATTGATCCTATGTGAGGCTCAACCTAAATCAAGGGATAGAAAACAAAATCAGCTTTATTAACTTGGGAAGGGTATATTTGATGTGGGCCATTGGATCTAGACTTGATCTTAAGTGCAGATTAAGCAAGATCAAGGGCTACAAACAAATGGTTGTTGATCCTACCTTTCTACCATTGGATCTACCCCATAGTCAATGATGGAGATTATTTTGGGCATGGATCAAGCTACCATGAACTGTACAACATGGGTAGGCTGAGTCAGGCTTGAAGGACCTTGTAAGGGTGGTCCCCTCCCCATGGAAGTCATGGAAGTCATTGAAATCTTGTAGGTCTTTGAAGACCAAGAGACATATACTCAAAGAGGCTCAAGGAGAGAGAATCACCCAACACACAAGGAGCTGACGCATAGTTGTCAAAGCTAGGAAAACATAGATGAGGGTCTTGTATCCAAAGAGGAGGAGTAGGGAGGATCCCACACCCCCTATAGTCTCTTGTAGGTTTGGACATATCCAATTCAAGAGATTTAAAGTGCATTAGGTAGCTTATGCATATCTCGTACTTTTCCTAAGAGGACTTCTTGAAATCAGTTTTGTGCGTAGAGAAATTGGTGTACCTTTGTAACCCTAATTTTTGCATATCCTACATTTCAACATAGTCTATTTTGTACAACATTGTTGATTGACCTAAACAAATCCATTTGAGATGTTCCATAGCTTTTTGGAAAGATTATCTTCCAAAAGTTGGGCTAAAAGCTCAAGTGATTTGGATCAATGTAAGGCATGTGAATCATAGTATTTTTTAAAGGGAACAAAAAAGGTGTATGAAGGGACCTAGGTATTGGGTTCATTTCACTTCTAGTGTGAAAATTTGAGGGATTAAATTCCATCATATATGATCTTGGTAAGATTCCCTAATGATAGAGAGCTTTTTTCCTAAATTATAGGCGTTATCACACGTAAGTGTGATAGCTGGTAATTGACTATCATGAGGGGGCTTACAAATTCAAATATGAATATGAGTCTTCATGCTTGACTTCTTGTTTCACATTACTCCACATGGCATCCATCCAAGAAAAGTTCCAAAAGCCCTTAAGATTGGAGCTTGAATTTTAGCATATTAGGAGACCATTTAACGAAACTATTTTTTATACTCAGACGTTTGTAAGAAGCATCCCAATAGTTCTTGCCTAATGTGAATGAAGGACCAATAATATTCCTTTATTAGTATAATTAGGGTGAAGTTCTCCCAGACATACAAAAGAACATTTCTAAGAAATAGCGGGAAAGACATTTCTAAGAAATAGTGGGAAAGGATACGAATAGTAAAATAAACTTTGTTAGTCATATACATTCATGCTATGAACAACTTTTTTATGTCCAACAAGAATAGAATAATGTAGAAAACAATAACAACAACACATAGAGATGCAGAACAAAAGCGAAAGACAATCCAATCAAATGTACAATCCAATCATATGTACAAATGATAACAATGTTTGCAATCAATGAACATGAAGTCAACTAATCAATGTCAAGACAAAACGAGAGTTCTTAAATGCAAGTAGTCCAAGCAAATGAAATAGATTGTTCAAACACAACAAGTAAAGTAATTTTTGTACTTAAGAAGATGAAGACAAGATTTCGAGATCACCAATATAAAACGTTTTGTCAATTTTCTTTTTTATTTCCAAGATTCATTAGCAAACCTCACTCACAATGTATTTTTCCACCTCCTTTGTGACAAAAAGTTGGATGGTCCATCTAAGTACACACTATGGAAGTTCAAACTTAGTTCAATCATGGAGTCTTATGAGATTCTAGAGACTATTCTAAGAATCAATTTAGAACAAGTTGTTGAAGAAAAGCTTGCGAATCCTACCATGGCCATCCCTCCAAATATAGAGACCTATTGAGCTCAAGAGCATAGAAACTTAGAAGCACTTTTTCTTTGGTGATTAGCTTCATGGATGGGATTCCCGCTCTGATCCAATATGCATTCAAGACATTAGAGACATCTAACATACTCAAGAATCAACATGAGATGTGAAACTATTCCACCATTCAAAAGTTGGAAAATCAACTTTGATACAACAAGATTTGTAGATGAATAGCTAGTAGAAACTTTTATCTTGTAGATAAAGAACATCGAAGGAAAATGATACAAGCCAATGTGCCTATGAAAAGTAAAGAACTCACATGGTGTTGTCTCCAATGCCTTGTGTATGGCCATGTAAAGTGGCCCTATGCATGTGTACTCATGTTATGCAAGATCACATGGTTGTGCTTAAGATGGATTGAGTAGAGTGCTCATAGTATTGACAATGAAGCTTCCTAATTCATAGGTTAGAGTATACAAAACCATAACTTACATGAATTTTTTGTCCTGTGAAATAGTTTCCTCCAAATAATAAAGCAAAGGAGATCATATATGATTGTGCATCATGGAATCATATAGTAACCCAAATGCTTTTGCAAGAAGGGTGGCAATAGGGAGTTGTTCAAAACAATTATGATTATTTTCCAAAAAATCCCTTCCCCCCAAGACGATCGATAACCTTGATCTTTCATATGTGCAAGGTCTTCTTAGTGATAGATCACGTTATCATGAGGATCCTTTCCCACTCTATGTAAGAGTTACTTCCTAATCTTTTGTCTCATGAGTATGAAAGGGCTAGTGTTGGGTATATGAGATGAATAGCTTTACTAATTGGAATTACCTTCAAAAAGCTACTAGATAAGATTTGTTTCTCAAGATCTATCAACCTTTCATCCATACCTTGTATGCTGAGTTCCCTACTCCATCTCTACAAGTTCTCAAAAGTTGACTGCTCTCTAAATTCTAACACCATAAGAAACATGGGTTGATCAACTTTGATTGCTTCGTTGAAACGTGATAAAGTAGGTGAAACCTATGCATGAGGAGATGGAGGTGCTTCTGGTACACTAACAACTTCATTTATATGAACCATTGAAGACCACAGATCTTGAGATCTTGTAGATCGACTACTTGGATGCATAGAACCTCGTTCTCCTCTCTAGATATGTCAAAACTGCATCTTAGTTCATCAATAGTATCCGCAAGTTGTGATATCCTCTTCATGCTTCCATCAGTAGCTCAACGTACATCAAGTTCCTAAACACTATTCATCTCAAGTAGCAATCTTATCAGTTCCTCCTCTTTTCCTCGAAACTATATTTTTGGTAACTACATCCACTCTTCTAGCTGCGAGCATATGGTACACACTTCAAAAGTGTTGATATGAGTACTCTTCAGTGGTGCTTCCATGAATGCTAGACTTGGACCATTCAAGAATTTGTCTAACATGTAATCTTGGTATTTTTGCCTCTTCTCCACCTCATCCATTTTCATCTACAATTGTATCTTCAATAAGCTTCTTTAGTAGAGAGACTATTTATTTGTGATGTTAGACTTGAAAATATTTTCATGTGTTTTTGCCAATTTAACTTTTTTTAAATGTCTCACTGTCCTATACTTACTGTATCAGATTAAGATAATAGTGATAGAAAGACTCTATAGGGTTCTTGGGTTGGATAGGGGTACAGAGGCCCTATGATAATTTTCCCACTACATAGTTTAACTGATTATTACCACCATTTCTACTGATACAAATTAATCTTAACTTATGTTCTGAATTTCGGCAATCATATGTACGAACACAATCTTCACACTGAGACACCACTCACTAAGTTATCTACACATAGGTATTTGTCTCGCAATAACTACTACTGGATTTACTTATGTTAAACACTATACAACTTTATCAATGATAGGATTTTGACACACACACACCCCAACTTTCAACCAAACTTCATCAGTAGTTAATTACTTCAACTAGACTAGATTACTTATCTATAATTAACAACACCAAATAGAACTTCTACAGACACACAAAATTTGGATAACTGCAAGTCTACACTGGGTTGATCTACCACAGGCAGTCCGAGGTGGATCTATCATGTGCCCCTCTACCTCTGAATGACACGAGCACATTCCCTCTTTTTGATCAATGAAATAAAAGTTACATCGCTTTGGCCATTATGAAATTTCACCCAAGTATTTACAAAAATGTATATGAATAATAAAAAGGGTAATCCTGCGGCTTAACACTAGCATGCACGGTGCACTCGAACCCAAAATACTTAATCTTCATCGACTATGCCTTGTATATACATAGTTCTAGCTTCTTCAAAACTATGCTTTATCTTCTTCTACAATGCCTTCAACAAATTTTGTACGTGCTCAAGATCAAGCAATTGAGCATTCAGGCAGGCAGAATAATTGTGGCACAAGTCTACTCTAAATTAGCAACTTGATTACTTCTCACTTCCAAAACTTGGCCCATTCTATCCACTATGGCTCTTTATCTGCCAAGGCTTGTCATAATTGCACCAACTCATTTTCTTGAGTGGCCACTTGTTGTTCCAAGTGATCTTCACTAGCTTTGAGGCTACGAATTGTTGGAACATCAATCTTACACTATGCTTGAGGTGGATTTGATCTACATCAAAGGCTATCGCGTCGAAAGAATATCCGTTGGAGAGTTCTTTTTCATATGCTCATTTATTGTATTTTTTGAGAATATTTTGATGGCTCATTTACCGTTGTAAAAGCCTTGAGTTGTACACATGTAAAGGTAGAAAGATAGAGCCCAAATCCCATGAATTTGTGGTGGTTGAAGTTGCATTCAATCAAGCAATCAATCACCTAAAAGTAGATCAATCAAGATCTTCACTTTTCCTAGATTGTAAGAAAGTGAATTGATTCCCTCCAACAACCATTCCCACCTTCATTTGAATTCCAATTCAACTTGTAAAACTCGTGGAACACTCCTAGAGTATATATAAAGACTTGGAATCACTTGTAAAATACATGGAAGCAATATACATACACTTGTGACCATCATTGTATTGCTCCTTCAATTTTCTGCATCATCTTCTTCTCCAACAGTAATCGTGTAGAGGCTTCTGCTCTCTCTTCAGAGCTCCAAATTGAGTGAAAGAGGATGCATTGGAAAGGTATTAGTGTCTAGTTTATTCGTCTAACTTTTCAAAGCATTTGGTTCAATAGATTTGGAGAAATTGCAGTTTTTCTGCTTCGGTGTCAATCTCTGCGTATTCCTGAAAAATAGGAAGTACCACCGGTGAATGTCGCATTCATTCCTATAGCATATTTTGCTTATTCCTTATAATTTTGTGCATTCCATACACTCAACCCTATGTGTATCACTCCCATAAAAGGATTGTTTCTAATTGTAATCACGCTGGTCGCTATGGGCATTTGAAGTTCATTGTCTCTTCCATAGATAGTAAGTTTTTGAGCTAGTCGACCCGTGAACCTATCTGTTTTGTATCGACTCATTCTCCTTGATGCTCCAAGGTACATAGTATGTTTCTTTGCACTTATCACATGTCTATAAGGTCTATTTGAGTCTCCATAAGCTCAAGGGCTGGTCTTGTGCCGGTTGGCTTGACCAAACTTCGTCGCTTCGAAACGTACTTTTCTACCTTCGATAAGCTTCTCCAAGTTCTTTCAGTGGTATCAGAGCTAGTTCAAGATGGGTGACGGCTTTCCCTCAATGATCGAGAAGCTTGATCGACACAACTATGCGGCTTGGAAAATGACAATGGAGGCCTATTTGCAAGGTAGAAATCTTTATGGAATTGTAGCAGGTGATGAAGCTATGCCTATTCCAAGATCCAAAGGAGGACCTACACAAGAGGAGAGATAAGCTCACACTTTGGTGCACAAGGGATGCTCAAGCAAGGTCGTACATACTAAAATCGATCTCTGACTTTCTATTACCACATATTAGAGGTTGCAAAACATCTCAAGAGACTTGGGATGCCCTGGAGACTTTCTTTTTTGCTAGTACCAAAGCAAGAAAGAATCATCTTTGGAACGAGTTCAACCAAATGAAGAAGACACCTAAACAAACCATCACAGAGTTTGTTACCAAGGTCAAGGAGGTTGCGGATCAGTTAGCATCCATTGGAGAGCTGATTGAAGAAGAGGTCATCATGAGGCAAATTCTCAACGGCATTCAAAGTGATAAGCAATGGCAATCCTTCACGACGGCTTACGATCTCATCATGGATGTGCAAACTCCAGACTTCAACATCTTTCTTAAACAACTCTTCAATCAAGAAGCCAACAATAGCATAAAGGAAGGTAACTCTTATCATGGTAATTCAACTAGTGCTCTATATGCAGATAATAAGGATAAGAAGCAGAAAGGCAAGAAGAAGGAAGAAGACGAAGAAGAGACTTCCCAAGCCAACTTTGCAAGCAAGAGCAAGTGGAAAGGGAAGAAGAAAGGACCAAAGCAAGACAAAGCCAAAGGTCAGAATGTTCAACCTTGTGCCATATGCGATAAGAACAACCACACCACTCAAAATTGCTGGTTCAATGGGAAGACCCAGAAAGGAAGTGGAAGAGGTGGATATGGCGGCAATAGAGGCAGAGGTGGAGACAACTTCAACAATAACAATAGAAGCTATAATAGAAGGAACTACAACAATTATTCAGAAGATCAACCACATGAAGACTCATTACTTCTTATGAATCTAAGCCACAAAGAAGGTAAAGAAGATGATCATTTGTTCTACATAGATTCAGGATGCTCGAATCATGTTGCAGGCAACATTGCTCTTCTATCTGACTTGGAAAGTCCAAAGCATAGACATGAAGTGCAAACAGGGGATGACACGAAGCACAATGTGGAGAAGATTGGTAACGTCAAAGCTTCCAATGGCAGGGCAAACATTCTGAGTAAGGTTCTCTATGTACCTACTATCACTAAAAACCTAATAAGTGTAGGCCAAATAGTTGAAAAAGGCTTGCAAGTTAGGTTCACCCAACATGGAGCTTTTGTGGAAGATCCATGTCAAGGCTTCAAGAAGATGGCCCAAGGTGAGAAGCATGGTAGGCTCTTTACTTTTGAAGTAGGAGATACCAAGAACATAGCTCTATTCAACTTTGGGTATCAAACCCTAAGTGAGCTTGAAGTGTGGCATAAAAGACTTGCTCATGTAAATGAAAGAACCTTGAAGGATATATGCAGGGATCAAAGTGTTCTAGGACTGCCGAACATATCAAAGCAACACATGATCAACAGGTGTGATGCATGTCAGATTGGGAAGGCACAAAGACAACCATTCAATCACAAAGGCTACATCCACAACAACTTATTGGACTTAGTACATACAGATGTATGGGGATCAAGTCAAGAACCTTCATTGGCAGGATCAAGGTATTATGTCTCATTTATTGACGACCATAGTAGATGGATTGTTCTATACTTTATCAAGAGTAAGAATGAAGTATTTGATGGCTTCAAGAAGTATCTTGCACATGTGGAGAATCATACAGGTAGATCACTAAAGAAGCTCAGATCTGATGGAGGGGGAGAATACTTCTCCAAAGAGTTTGATGAGTTCTTGCAGGATAAAGGTATCAAAAGGGAAGTGACTACTAGGTACTCTCCTCAACTAAATGGAATTGCAGAGAGGAGAAACAAGACATTGGTTGGATCAACCCGAACAATGCTTGAAGAGAAGAAGTTGCCACATTATCTATGGGCAGAAGCTATTTCAACTGCAGTGTACCTTGTCTATTGACTACCATCCAAATCACTTCAAGGTATGACTCCTTATGAAGCATGGCATGGAAGAAAACCTAGTCTTGGACATTGCAAGGTTTTTGGTTGTTTAGCTTATGTTCATGTACCATCACAAATAAGAGGTAAGCTAGATGAAAGGGCAACAAAGGCAGTGTTTATTGGATATGATTCAACTCAGATGGGTTATAGGTTCTTCAATCCTTCAACCAAGCAATTCACTACAAGTATCGATGTTGTGTTTGAAGAACACAGGTCTTGGTATGATGAAGACAAACAAAAGGTAACACTACCATATGATCTTGATTATGACTCTCATCAATTAGGAAGCAAGCATGATACACAGGTCCAGGATCCAAGAAGTGATACAGACGATGACCAAGATGAAAGAGAAAGGGATTACAAGCTATGGAAGTCAAGAGGCAAAGCAAAGATGCAAGAGGTTGGAGAATGCTCCAAACAAGCACCTAGAAGATAAGCAAGAGAGAAGAAACAACCAGAAAGGTATGGATATGATTCCACATTTGCTACAAAGCATTCAATCTACTTGGCAAAAGACTCTATTTCAGAGGAACCCTCAACCTATGAAGAGGCAAAGGGAAACCCTTATTGGGAAAAGGCCATGAACGAAGAGATAGATGCATTGAAGGAAATGGACACTTGGGATTTGGTTCCAATGTCGCCGAATCAAAAGGTAATTGGTTGCAGATGGGTATATAAAGTTAAAAGAAATTCAGATGGATCAGTTTGCAGGTACAAGGCAAGATTAGCTGCCAAAGGATGCTCACAAACACATGGTATAGACTATGAGGAAACATTCTCACCAGTTGCAAAGATGACTACAATCAGGACATTGATAAGTGTAGCTGCTGCAAGGAATTGGAGATTCCTCCAACTTGATGTGAAAAATGCATTCTTAAATGGTTGGATAAGTGAAGAGGTATACATGTCACAACCACCAGGTTTTGAAAACCCTAATCATCCATCTTATGTTTGCAGACTTAACAAAGCATTGTATGGATTGAAACAAGCTCCAAGAGCTTAGAATTACAGGTTGGTTACATATCTTCAAGATTAAGGGTTCAAAGCTAGCAGCTCAGATCCTTCTCTATTCATCAAAAGGGATCACAATGAGGTTATCTATCTATGTGTATATGTAGATGATATTATTGTGACAGGTGATGATCTAAATGGCATTCAAAGGATCAAGAGACACATGCAAGAGGAGTTCAAAATCAGTGACCTAGGTGAGCTCACATATTTCCTAGGTATGCAGGTGATATGCACAGATGAAGGAATGTATTTGACTCAAAGAAGATACATTGAGGATCTTCTTCTCAAGTTCAAAATGGAGAACACTAAACCTGCAGGTACACCTTTGGAGATGAATCATAAACTTAGTGTTTATGAAGATGAGAAAATTGAAGACATTAAAGAGTATCAAAGCTTGGTAGGTAGCTTGATATATGCTACTCACACAAGGGCAGACATCTCATATAGTGTGGGAGTGCTTAGTCAGTTCATGCACTCACCGAGAAGACCACACATGGATGCGGCTAAGAGAGTACTGAAGTATCTCAAAGGTACAATCAACGAAGGTATATTCTATCCTTACTCTTCCGATTTGGATATCAAAATCCACTCAGATGCAGATTGGGCAGGAGCTAAGGATGATAGAAAAAGTACATCTGATTACTTAGCATTTGCAGGTTCGAAGCTAGTATCATGGAGTTCCAAGAAGCAACCAACAGCTGCTTTATCCTCAAGTGAAGCAGAGTACAGAGGCTTGACCATAGCAACTCAAGAGGCAATATGGTTAAAAGCATTGTATACAGATTTGGGACTTGTGAGTTCCAAACCTCACATATTTGGAGATAATGTAAGTTCCATGCATCTAGCGGCAAATCCTATTTTCCATGCAAGCACCAAGCACATAGAAGTCCATTATCACTTCATCAGGGAGAATCTCATGGCAAAGGAGATTGACACTTCTTTTGTTTCGACTGAAAAGCAAGTAGCAGATATGATGATGAAGGCACTTGATGGAATAAAGCTTTGTAGATTCAAAGCTATGGCAGGTATTCAACCTATCAGAGAATGAAGACTCAAGCATACTTTAGCTTGAGGGGGGGCTGTTGGAACATCAAGCTTACACTATGCTTGAGGTGGATTTGATCTACATCAAAGGCTATCGCGTCGAAAGAATGTCCGTTGGAGAGTTCTTTTTCATATGCTCATTTATTGTATTTTTTGAGAATATTTTGATGGCTCATTTACCGTTGTAAAAGCCTTGAGTTGTACACATGTAAAGGTAGAAAGATAGAGCCCAAATCCCATGAATTTGTGGTGGTTGAAGTTGCATTCAATCAAGTAATCAATCACCTAAAAGTAGATCAATCAAGATCTTCACTTTTCCTAGATTGTGGGAAAGTGAATTGATTCCCTCCAACAACCATTCCCACCTTCATTTGAATTCAAATTCAACTTGTAAAACTCGTGGAGCACTCCTAGAGTCTATATAAAGACTTGGAATCACTTGTAAAATACATGGAAGCAATATACATACACTTGTGACCATCATTGTCTTGCTCCTTCAATTTTCTGCATCATCTTCTTCGCCAACAGTAATCTTGCAGAGGCTGCTGCTCTCTCTTCAGAGCTTCAAATTGAGTGAAACAGGACTCATTGGAAAGGTATTAGTGTATAGTTTATGCCTGTAAATTTTCAAAGCATTTGGTTCAGTAGATTTGGAGACATCTCATTTTTTCTGCCTCGGGGTCAATCTCTATGTATTCCTGAAAAATAGGAAGTACCACCGGTGAATGTCGCATTCATTCCTATAGCATATTTTGCTTATTCCTTATAATTTTGTGCATTCCATACACTCAACCCTATGTGTATCACTCCCATAAAAGGATTATTTCTAATTGTAATCACGCTGGTCGCTATGGGCATTTGAAGTTCATTGTCTCTTCCATAGATAGTAAGTTTTTGAGCTAGTCGACCCGCGAAGCTATCTGTTTTGTATGGACTCATTCTCCTTGATGCTCCAAGGTACATAGTGTGTTTCTTTGAACTTATCACATGCCTATAAGGTCTATTTGAGTCTCCATAAGCTCAAGGGCTGGTCTTGTGCCGGTTGGCTTGACCAAACTTCGTCGCTTCGAAACATACTTTTCTAACTTCGATAAGCTTCTCCAAGTTCTTTTAAGAACTTCCTCTTGTAATGGGGCAATGTTGGCTTCCAACAAGTCGAAGTTGTGTCAAAACGCTTGGCAAATATTTTGCTTTTCTTGGATCATCTATGACTATAGTGCTTTAGACACGTGGATGAGGTGCTGACCAACAACGACCAATGTTTGGATGGAAGGCAGGGAAGTAAGAGACAAGGTAGTAGGGTGAGGAGGTACAATTGTAGAGGATCATCCGAGAGCAATCTCCATTGTATGAGGTGGTGAGTAATTAGGGGAAGTGAGGGGGATAGCGTTAGAGGAGTCACTAGATGAAGAATCTATGGTGGTGGACATAATAGGTGCTGAAGGTATGGTGGGAGTGATGGGTTGGCATTGGGTAGAAGGAGAGGGAGGGGCTTCAATGACAATGGTGGCAATGACTTACTTAACCTCTTTTGGTGGCAAAGCAAGTAGTTTGGGAAGATCTTCCTCAAAAGTGGTGATGATCACCTAGTTTGCTGAAGAAAGTGGAGTTGATGAAGAAGAAACCAATCTTTTGAGTGCTAAAGACAGAGGGGTCATAAAAGTTTAAGCAATCTCCTTAATGGCTTCCTCCAATTGCAGTTGTACCCCCTGCTTGGATGACGTCTTTTGCAACAACTTCCATGGAAATGACCAGAACTATTGGATCTACTTTGTAAATTAGACTGATGCTGGTCGTGAGTGGTACAGATGAAGAGTTTGATGTAAGAGAAGAAGTGGTAGCCAAACGATGGTGCTTTTCGAGAAGCAAAGAAGCACTTAATCATCATCTTCTTCAATATCCATATGGGAAGAACCGGCCACAACTAGAAGGGGAGGCACTAGTGGAGCAGCATCGACACACAAGGCTGTTGGTACCAAGAAAGAGAACAAATCTGCGATAGACATGTTCAGGGAAGTTCACCCTTGGACAATTGCTTGACAATTATCTAGCATTCCTTGGGAATGCAACGGAAGTAAAATAGTTCCTAGTGATAGGCTCACACGAAGCCACATCAATGAATGAGTACATTGGCCGAGAAATTCCATAATTTTGCTTTTGGAGATTGATGAAAAACACGATAAATTGTAATGCATGACACTCAAGGGTAGGGCGACACATGATGTGTTGGAAAAAGTCTATGGCAAATCTAAGTGACAACTTGAGTCACCAAAAGACATAGAAATTTAAAGGAAATGTCAATCCCTTGTAGAGTTCACTTGTGATCTCACTCTTGTAATTTTTTAGCACTATACTTTGAGATAGGGGATGGTCCTTCATAATCATTAGTGTAAGAGTGATCATATGAGTGTACCTTAGATGTGGAAGCCTCTGGTCCACTGGTTGTGATTGACTCTTGAGGTTGAATCTGTACATCAAAGTATACATACTCCTCTTGATCCTCTTCATCCAACTTTGCCTTGCCCTTGTCTCCATACCATGACCTTGACTCATCAAACACAACATCTCTTGACACATATAGCTTCTTTCAGAGAGGATTGTAGCACCTGTAGCCTTTTTGCTCATTTGAGTAGCCAATGAACACACATTTCTCACTATTGGGCTCTAATTTTGTTCTCACTTCCTTAGGAACATGAAGAAAGCATACACATCCAAATACCTTGAGGTGCTTCATGGTTGCTTTCTTGCCATAATAGACTTCAGGTTGAGTCAATTTGTGCACACCCCTTGTTGGAACACTGTTTATCAAGTAACAAGCTGTATTCACAGTGTTCACCCAATACGACTATGGTAACATACCTTCATTTATGAGATATCTAGCTATCTCAACCAAATGCCTATTCTTCCTCTTTGCAACACCATTTTGTTGAGATGTGTACTTGCATGTAAAGTGCCTTTTTAGGCCATTGTCCTGCAAGTACCTTGTGAATTCCTATGCGAAATACTCTTCCACTCCATTTGACCTCTGTGTCTTGATGTGTGCATCACATTCTATCTCAACAAGGGACCTAAACTTTTGAAAACATGAAAACACCTTTTTTTTTCCTTGATAAAATATAGCCATACCTTTCTTGAGTGGTCATCAATGAAAGTGACAAAGTACCTAGATCCCCCCAATGAAGCCTCTCTACTAGGGCCCCATACATGTGAGTGTCTAAGCTCCAAGGGCTTAGATGATCTATACTCACTCTTTGGAAATCGCTTCCTTGCTTGCTTACATACCTGACAAGCATCACAAAATGCATGGAGATCATGGACTTCAAGATTTGGTAGTCGTTGTACTAAACTTGCTTTTCACATGCTTTTTAACTTGGGTATATTTATATCTCCTATCCTCCTGTGCCAAAGATCAATCTCTAAAATCTTTTGCTACGAATCATCACATAACATACCTTGTTTTGTCTAGGAGCAACATCTAGTGTGAGCAACCTACCTTCTTTCCTTCCCTTGGGAATGACCTTGCCTCCTTGCTTCACCATGCACCCTTTCACATCAAATATAACATGCATACCTCTCTCTACCATCTATCCTACAGAGATAAGGTTCTTGGAAATAGATGGAACATAGAGCACATCTTTAAGAGTACTACTGAAGAATGTTTCAGGAATCCAAGGAACTCAAGAGGAAGAGGATTCAATAGAGGTGGCTATGGATCAAATAGAGGCAGGTACAATGGAGGCTACAACAACAACTACTACAACAACAATTACAACAACAACAACTATCAAAGTGGCCATAGAGGAAGAAGAGATTACAATAACTATGCAGAGGACCAAAGTCAAGAAGATTCATTATTGATTATGAATCTATCAGTGAAGAAGGGTAAGGATGATGATCACATATTTTACATTGATTCGGGATGCTCAAACCATGTAGCAGGAAATGTGGCTTTACTTTTTGATTTGCAAGATCCTCATAACAAACATGAAGTGCAGACAGGAGATGACACAAGGCACTCAGTGGAGAAGATAGGTAATGTGAAGACATCAGATGGGAATATGAACCTCTTAAGCAAAGTCTTGTATGTCCCTACAATTACCAAAAATTTAATAAGTGTTGGATAGATTGTTGAAAAAGGATTGCAGGTTAGATTCAACCAATTTGGAGCATATGTTGAAGACCCAAGGCAAGGCTTTCGAAGGATTGCCAAAGGAGAAAAGACAGGAAGGCTTTTCACTTTTGAAGTGGAAGATACAAAGAACATAGCTTTGTTTAGCTATGGATATCAAACTCTAACAGAGTTGGAGATATGGCACAAAAGGCTTGCTCACATTGGTGAGAGGACACTCAAACAAATTTGCAAGGACCAAAGTGTACTTGGTTTGTCTAATATCACAAGGCAACACATGATTTATAAGTGTGAAGCTTGTCAACTCGACAAGGCTCATAGACAACCTTTCAATAAGAAAGGATATATGTATCAAAATACATTGGATCTAGTGCACACGGATGTGCGGGGTCCAAGTAAGGAGCCATCTATATCAGGCTCAGGATATTATGTGTCTTTCATAGATGATTGTAGCAGGTAGACCATTCTGTTTTTCATGAAGCACAAGGATGAAGTGTTTAATTGCTTTAAGAAGTATATTGCTCTTGTTGAAAACCAAACAGGTAGGAATTTGAAAAGACTCAGATCAGATGGTGGAGGAGAATACTTCTCTTCTGAATTTGATGCCTTCTTGCATGAAAGAGGCATTAAAAGGGAAGTCACTACAAGGTATACACCCGAACTCAATGGTGTAGCAGAGAGGAGGAACAGAGCTATTGTCGAAGCTACAAGGTCCATGCTCAACGAAAAGGGATTGCCAAACTACCTATGGGCAGAGGCTGTGTCTACAGCCACATATCTCATAAATAGACTTCCATCTAAGTCACTAGATGGAACCACTCCATATGAAGTGTGGAATGGAAGAAGACCTAGTCTAGAGCATTGTAAAATCTTTGGATGCTTAGCCTATGCTCACATTCCTTCTCAAGTAAGAGGGAAATTGGATCCCAAGGCAGAGAAGTGCGTATTTATTGGTTATGATCAAAACCAAAAAGGATATAGATTGTACAATAAAGGATTTTCAATGAGTAGAGATGTAATTTTTGATGAAAACAAATCATGGATTGATGATGACAGGAAAGTGAAGCTGCCATATGACTTGGATGAAGACTTTCCATCACTTCAACCAAAGGAGCCAAAGCAGATTGAAGAAAGTGATTCGGAGATTGACCTAGAAGACTTGGAAAGACTAAAGCTATGGAAGAACAAAGGTAAAGAAAAGATGCAAGATGCTACGTATGGACTGGAGAGTTCACATCAACCACTTAGAAGGTCTTCAAGGGAGAAGAAGAAACCAGAGAGGTTTGGTTATGATACTTCTTTGGTCAGCAAGCACTCAATCTACATTGCAAAGGACTCAACCAATGAAGAACCTACCACATTTGAAGAAGCACAAAGCAAGAAATCTTGGAGAGATGCAATGGATGAAGAAATGGAAGCCTTGAAGGAGAATGACACTTGGGAGCTTGTACCTAACAAGCCATCTATGAAGATAATTGGATCTCGATGGATATACAAAATCAAGAGGAATCCAGATGGAAGTATAAATAGACACAAAGCAAGGTTAGTTGCTAAAGGGTTTGCTCAAACCCATGGTATTGATTATGAGGAGACTTTCTCTCCTATTGCAAAAATGCCTACAATTAGGGTTTTGATTAGTCTTTCTACATCTAGAAATTTGAATCTCTATCAACTTGATGTAAAGAATGCTTTCTTGAATGGATTTCTGAGGAGGTGTATATGGCACAACCTCCTGGATATGAGGATGCACATCATCCTAACTATGTATGCAAACTAAAGAAAGCTTTGTATGGATTGAAGCAAGCTCCAAGAGCTTGGAATTTCAGATTGGTGACTTATTTGCAGGACCAAGGATTCAAAGCTAGCAAGGCGGATACCTCTTTGTTCATAAAGAGGAATGGATCTGAAGTGATCTATTTATGTGTCTATGTTGATGATATTATTATCACAGGCAATGATCTTGAAGGAATCAAACAGGTAAAGAGTCAAATGAAGGAGGAGTTTAAAATAAGTGACCTCGGACCACTCACTTATTTTCTTGGATTGGAGTTAATCTACACAGATTCAGGTATATACATCACACAAAGGAAGTATGTGCATGATATGCTCGTCAAGTTCAAGATGGAAAATACCAAGTGTGAAGGTTCACCTATGGAGAAAAATCATAAGCTTAGTGCTTATGAAGGAGAGCCAATTGAAGACATCACAAGCTATGAAAGCTTGGTTGGAAGTTTGAACTATGCAACACTCACAAGGGTGGATATATGCTATAGTGTTAGCATATTGAGTCAATTTATGCATAAGCCGAGAAGACCACATATGGAAGCGGCCAAGAGAGTCCTCAAATACCTAAAGGGGACCATGAATGAAGGTTTTTTTTATTCATTTACTTCATATATTGAGCTAAAGGTCTACTCAGATGCAGATTCTTCCGGATCTAGAGATGATAGAAGAAGCACATCCGGGTATATATCATTTGCAAGTTCAAAAATTATTTCTTGGTCATCGAAGAAGCAACCAACCGTGGCATTATCTTCTACTAAAGCCGAATATAGAGGTTTGGCTAATGCAACTCAAGAAATCATGTGGTTAAAGTCTTTGTACACAGATCTTGGACTTCATTCTTCAACACCTCACATTCTTGGTGACAACACAAGCTCACTACATCTTGCAGCTAATCCGGTATACCATGCTAGAACCAAGCATATTGAAGTCCACTACCATTATGTAAGGGATATTCAACTATCCTATGTCTCTATAGATATGCAATGTGCAGACATGTTGACTAAAGCTCTGGATGGTACAAAGTTAAGTAGATTCAAGTTGATGATTCGCTTGCAAGAAATCAAGGACAATTGAAGACTTATTTGGAGGCCAAGCATGTTACGCTTGAGGGGGAGCTGTTGGTGCATTTCACCCAAGCCTACATGCTTCATATGCTTGATATTATGATCATTTGTAAGTCACATGTGTAGTCACGTGAACACCTCTTGTAAAAGAGTTCATTTTTATCTCCTGTAATTTGAAAAAGAAAAAAGGAAAAGGATGGCTTACCTCATGCATGATGTAAAAGAAAATTCGTGGCTCTATCTACCTTAAACAACGAATATTTGAGCTGAGGGAATCTCTCCTAACTTTGGGGATCACTTTTAGGTGGATCCATTCGAATTCGAATTCAAAACTCCCTCCAAGAATCGCTATAAAAAGAGCAAGAAGGAAGAGGCGATTAGCAAGCCTTGTACGTGACCACTTCATGTCATTTTGGAGAGATTGAAGAGCTTACTCCATAGCTCTATCATTCTACTCCCATTGTGCAAAAATTCATTGCCAATGTGGTTGTAATCATATGTGAATCTATACATTTATCATTATCTACTTCTCTGTTTTGTTCTCTGCTATACTCACTCAGAGTAGTACCTTTAGAAGGTCATATCTTGAGTTCTACTGATCCTTTTTCCGGGTTCTAATGTGCGTTGGATAGCGCTCACTCTCATGTTTGTACTTGTAAAGTTTTTTGTCATTGGATTAATAGTTTTGAAGATATCTGCAATTTACTACTCACTGGTCTATCTCTGCAGAGCTCCGAGAATGGCGGGCAGGTTCCAGATTTTCTTAAACGTTGTTCTCAGTGCTCAGTCCATAATTTGGAGTGTTTTAACTTGGATTGGGAAGATTGCTAAGTCTATTTGCTATTCCCAAAAGGAATTTGTCTAAGTCCTACCAGGTTGAGAGCACTGTTCATTTTTTCCAGCAGGTGTATGTCCAAAAATAGCAAGTTTTTGGGAGCTAGTCATTTCGCAACTAGTCTGCCTTGACTTAAACTTTTGGGATACATGTTCCAAAGTACTTGGCTGATATTTCTGTGGATTTAGGGAGCTCAAAGGGTCTACTAATCAACTCTGAAGTCTCAGTTGGCTGGTGTAAAGCTGGTTGTAGCGGCACCTACTCATCTTTGGATTGCATCCACCATCTCTCTTCACATAGATGTGGTCTTTGAAAGACCCCAAACAACTTGTATTCACTGAGAGAGCTCAGAGGAGAGCAGAGGGAAAGGTAGAAAGAGAATTCCATCTCTCTTCCCTCCATCCATCTCCTAGTTTTGTTATGATTTTAATGTTAGTCTTTTGTGATTTACAGAGAGAAAAGTAGAGTGAGAAAGAGAGAATTCTATCTCTCTAGTCTCGTTTCCTGCTCCAAAAGATTGCATGAAGAGTATACTGAGAGAGAGAGAGATTGTTTAAAAGAAAATTGATTGAGGTGACTCTAAAAGTGAAAGCAACATTTTTTTGTCCATCTCTTTTATCTTCTTGACACTCAAGCTTAGAGCACTAATGGTTTTTCACCTCTCTACCTAGAGGCTCATTGCTCACATGGCAAACAATAGAGGAAGATGAATGCCTACTATTGTTGAGCATTTGTGATATATATATATGTACATATATATATATATATATATATATATATATATATATATGTGTGTGTGTGTGTGTGTGTGTGTGTGTATGTATGTATGTATGTGTGTGTGTGTGTTTGTGTGTGTGTAGAGAGAGAGAATAAAGAGAGAGATTTTGTAGCAGTAAAGGGATCGCACAAATGGAATCAAGGGACCAGGAAGGATTAAGAGAGAGAGGGAGAGAGAGAGCTGTTGAAGATAAATGTACAAGATCATTTTCACATGAGTTATGCTTGGATAAATTTACCAAATATAAAGATAAAGGAAAATACGAGAAAAGGAAAAAAAATCTAGTCAAAATTCATGATGAGTAAAAGATACAATATCTGCCTTGTAGTAAGTGGCATGTAGTGGGAAATCAAATGAAAGTGGTGAGTTACAAAGGAGGCACAAGCTTCTTCACATGCTCATTGGTTATAAACATGGAGTAGGAGCACATTCTAAACAAGAAGAGAAAGAGGCAAGAACTCCCAATAGTTAGATGTGGTCATTTGGTCATTTTGTCTTTCCGTAGACTCCTTCCAGTTACATCATTTTGTACATAGCTCTCTTGTGAAGCTCATATCTTAGTGTAATGTAACCATTGCTTGCCATTAAACACTCATTGGAATGATTATCTCCTGCACTTTCTCTGTCTCAAATATTATCTTCAAAGCCTATATATTCTCTCAAATATCAGCCAAAGAGTGAAGTTCAGGTTTTTAGCATACATGTGTAGATAGGTAGTCTATTTTGGTTGGTTAATTTTCGTAATGAAAACGTATCCAAATTGCTTGGTTTTCAGCTTCTTCGAAAGCTCTTTGCATGTAATTTCTTTGTCCCAAATATATCGTTCAAAGGATTTATAGTCTATATGATATATGTCAGAGCGTGAAGTCTAGCTTTTTAATATACTTGTGTGCGTAGGTGGTCTATTTTGTTCTATTGCATTTCCTAGACAAAACACATCCAAATTACTTGATTTTTGAAAGAAACTTGGAGAAGCTTGTCGAAGGTAGAAAAGTGCGTTTCGAAGCGACAAAGTTTGGTCAAGCCAACCGGCACAAGACCAGCCCTTGAGCTTTTGGAGACTCAAATAGACCTTATAGGCATGCTATAAGTGCAAAGAAACACACTATGTACTTTGGAGCATCAAGGAGAATGAGTCGATACAAAACAAATAGGTTCGCGGGTCGACTAGCTCAAAAAACTTACTATCTATGGAAGAGACAATGAACTTCAAATGCGCAAGCGACCAGTGTGATTACAATTAGGAAAAATATTTTTATGGTAGTGATACACATAGGGTTGAGTGTATGGAATGCACAAAATTATAAGGAATAAGCAAAATATGCTATAGGAATGAATGCGACATTCACCGGTGGTACTTCCTTTTTTTCAGGAATACGTAGAGATTGACCCCAAGGTAGAAAAACTACGATTTCTCCAAATCTGGTGAGCCAAATGCTTTGAAAATTTACAGGCATAAACTAGCCACTAATACCTTTCCAATGAGTCATCTTTCATTCAATTTGGATCTCTGAGGAGAGAGCAGCAGCCTCTGCAAGATTACTCTTGGCGAAGAAGATGATGCAGAAAATTGAAGGAGCAAGACAATGATGGTCACAAGTGTATGTATATTGCTTCCATGTATTTTACAAGTGATTCCAAGTCTTTATATAGACTCTAGGAGTGTTCCACGAGTTTTACAAGTTGAATTTGAATTCAAATGAAGGTTGGAATGGTTGTTGGAGGGAATCAATTCACTTTCCTACAATCTAAGAAAAGTGAAGATCTTGATTGATCTACTTTTAGGTGATTTGATTTGCTTGATTGAATGCAACTTCAACCACCACAAATTCGTGGGATTTGGGCTCTATCTTTCTACCTTTACATGTGTACAACTCAAGGCTTTTACAATGGTAAATGAGCCATCAAAATATTCTCAAAAAGTACAATAAATGAGCATATGAAAAAGAACTCTCCAACGGATATTCTTTCGACGCGATAGCCTTTGATGTAGATCAAATCCACCTCAAGCATAGTGTAAGCTTGATGTTCCAACAATTTTTAGCTTGTTGGAAAGCTATTTTGTGTAATTTTGGTATCTCAAATATCTTCTTCAAAGGATATATATATATTCAGGGACCTATTAGTCCGAGAGTGAAGTTCAATTCTTCAACATACTTGTGTGGATATGTATTCATCTTTGTTAGTTGCATTCTGTAAGCAAGTATTTTCCAAGTTATGTCATTTATAGCTTGTTAGAAAGCTCATTTTGTCTACTTTGAGTAACCAAAGGTAGAGTTCCATTTGAGTTTTGTATTGAGAGCAGAAAGATATCTAAGGTGCAACTATTTGTCCAAGTGTTGGAGGTTCACTACACGTTTTTGTTGTGAATAGGAGAACTCATTCTCCACAGTTGGTATCAGAGCAAAATTGGTGTTGAAGCTTCATCAACAGAGTTGGAGTTAAAGGAAAGCAAAAGAGGTGCTACAAATCAAGGGGGAGCTTCACAAACGCAAGAGCAAAGGACAATATAATTATTCGAGGTAACTCTCAAAGCTTTTGACAGTCTTGAATGGCTGACTTGGGTCAACAAGTAGAGAATTTGGATAAGGATAACTATCCTATGTGAAATTTTAGAATGACCAACTACCTAATGGGCAAAGGTGTTGGAGCTAGACGTCTATGGAAGCACGTGAACAGCACAAGGAAGAACAAGAAGCTTGGAGCACAACACACAATACTGAATGTATTACTAGAGCATGTACAAATATAAGTAGCCCATTAGGGAAATAGGCGTATATACAAGCCGAGGAAAAAAAACCTCCTAAAGAGGGAAAAAAGTGCCTCGGTAGTCCTAGTGTGTTAACACACATCACTACCTGAATATATCAACAAATCCCCCCTTGGAGTGATGCGGTCAACAAGGAGTTGGCACTCATGATAAGGAAGTGCCAAGCTATGTGGAATCAATCCACAAAAGGAAGTAAGCCCAAAGCTTTGGGGAAAGCTTCAAACTTCTCCCTAGGCAGAGCCTTCATGAAAAGGTTTGCAATGTTCTCTTGCATGGGCACATATGCCAAGCTGATCGCCCTAGTAGAGAACCTCTCCCTTGTCAGGATTAGAGAAGGAGACGAATGGAAGACAGCATTTCGGACAAGGTGTGGCCATTTTGAATATGTAGTTATGCCATTTGGTCTCACAAATGCTCCAGTTGTCTTCCAACATATGATGAATGATATCTTCCGAGAATATTTAGATGATTTTGTTGTAATATACCTTGACGATTCTTGATATTTTCCAAAAATCTAGAAGATCATGAATGCCATGTAAAGATAGTCTTAGAGAAACTAAGAGAAAAAGGATTATATGCAAAATTGGAGAAGTGCTCTTTCCATAAGACAGAAGTGGAATTTTTAGGGTACATTGTATCAGATAAAGGAAGTTTTATGGACCCTAAGAAGATTGAGAAAATCCTTGATTGGCAACCACCTTCATGTGTTCGAGATGTACAATGTTTTTTGGGGTTTGGCAATATCTACAAGATATTCATTAGATATTACTCCAAGATAGTAACACAATAGTAACACCTCTTAACAAGCGTACCGGGAACTCCAAATTCTCATGGACCGAAGAAGCAGAAAATGCCTTTCAGACCTTGAAATCAGCATTCACTACCGCCGCAATTCTAGTTCATCCTGATTCCAGTAAGCCCTTCTTCCTTGAGAGAGATGCATCAGACTTTGCTCTAGGGGTCATTCTTTCCCAATATGGAGATGATGGACACCTACATCCAGTTGCATATCATTCAAGGAAGTTTTCCCCTCTAGAAATTAATTATGAAATTCATGATAAAGAACTTCTTGCCATAGTAGATGCGTTTGATACCTCGCGTCATCATCTAGAAGGAGCAGCTCATAAAGTCATTGTGTATTCAGATCACAAGAACCTAGAATATTTTATGACCACCCGGATTCTCAATAGAAGGTAATCTCGATGGAGTAACTTTTTATCCAGATTCGACTTTGTCATCACATACCGTCCAGGACGTCATCAATGTCAGTCAGATGCCCTGTCCAGAAGATCTTACCTTGCACCAAAGAAGGGTGAAGAGGCCTTTGATCAACAAGAGAATGTATTACTCAAGCCTGAGCATCTCTAGTTAGCAGCTATCTCTTCAAGCCATCATGAAGATTCAGCCTTGAATCAGTTGATCCGTGAGAATCTACCACAGGATGAACTGTTTTGTAATGTTAAATAGAAAGCTCAAGAAGGAAAATTCCAAGAAGTAAACGAATTTCAGGAAAAAGATGGGTTACTACTCTATAAGAACCTATTGTATGTCCCTCCAGGAAAACCCAGGATCCAAGTACTTCAACAATGCCATGACAACCTTGCAGCAGGACATTTTGGAGTGAATAAAACAATAGAACTCATATCAAGCGACTTTTGGTAGCCTCAGATGTGGAAGGTAGTCAAAGAATACATTCGAACCTGTGATACTTGCAATAGATCTAAGATACCCCGACATAAACCTCATGGCCTCTTGCAACCTCTACCTATTCCAGAAAGGCCATGGGCTTCAATGTCTATGGATTTCTTCACACATCTACCAAAGTCAGATAAGTATGATGCCATTCTTGTTATTGTGGATAGATTTACAAAGATGGCACACTTCATTCCAACTACCAAGGCAATCACAGGCGCAGCCACTGCTAGACTTTTTCTCTGGTATATATTTAGGCTTCATGGATTTCCTGATGACATTGTCAGTGATCGAGGTCCACAGTTCATATCCAGCTTTTGGAACAGTCTTTGCAAGCTCCTTGGTGTTCAAGTTAAACTATCCACAGCAAATCATCCACAGACTGATGGACAAACAGAATGGGTGAATCAAGTCTTGGAGCAATATCTCCGTTGCACTAGCAACTATCATCAAAATGATTGGTTTGAGCTTTTACCCTTTGCAGAGTTTGCTTATAACAATAGTGTTCATGCATCTACCAAGCAGACTCCATTCTTTGCAAATTATGGACAACATCCAAGAATGGATATACAACTCTCAAATCATGTCAAGAACCCAGCTGCTAGAGACAAGGCCTAGTACCTGATGGAAATTCACAAAGAACGCAAGGAAGAGATCCATAAAGCTCAAGAACAATATAAGTACTATGCAGATCAACATCGTGTCCAGAATCCATTGTATCAAATTGGGGATAAAGTATGGTTACTCAAAAACAATTTGCAAACCTCAAGACCTTGTGCAAAGTTAGATCATCAAAGATTTGGTCCATTTACCATCTTGGCCAAGATTAATCGAGTGACCTTCAAGCTCCAGCTACCAAGTACTATGAGAATACATCCAGTTTTCCATGTATCCATGTTGGAACCATATCAGATTTCACCCTTGAGGGGACAGAGACCTAGTCCTTCTCCACCTATGGAGATTGATGATCATGAAGAATTTGAAGTCGAGCATGTCCTAGATTCCAGAATATCCGGAAGAAGATTGGAATACCTTATTCATTGGAAAGGGTATGACATCAGTGATCATACTTGGGAAGCTGCAAAAAACCTTCAGAGAGCACCAATCAAAGTTCGAGAATCACAAGAGAAATACAACGAAGCCAAGACAAGATAACATGATCGCTCCTCGTGGAACTCATCGCTTGAGGGGGAGGTAATGTCATGGACAAAGGAAACCATCCTAAACCTTATATTCCATGTGAACCTTGTATCTCATGATTGGTTCAGAATTAGGAAAAACTAATGCTTCCATTGCGTCTAGAACGTGCCAAAACCCTAAGATCGACTCTCTACTTGCCTGATTCAGATATCCAAAGCTCATGTTTCAAATTGATGACATCATCGGTGACATCATCGATGACATCATCAATTCATAACCACCTTTCATGAACCGCCCTTGAAAACCTATATAAGGAGGGGTTGGCCACATTCATAATCAGTCTTGCCAATACCAGTCTTGGGAGCTCAAGGAGTCGTGACCGCCAAGTAAGTACTCGTCAAGTTCCAGTTCTTGTTCTTGTCTTGTTCCTTGTTCTAGTCTAGTTCTTGGACATCCTATCTTGCCCCCTTGTAATCTCGTAGTACGAGATCCTGTCGAGTTCTTTCGTGTATCCAGTTCATCTTCCAAAAGGGAGTTCTTGTATTCCAGATATCTTGTCTCATACTTACGATCCCGGATTGTGGGATCTCGTGTATCATCTCTAGTCCAGTTTCCATACCTATTGGTCCCGGGTTGTGGGACATCTTGTATCAGTCACATATTCTTGTATCATTTTCCCTACGTGGGTGTTCTTGTAATCATAAGGGTATTTCGGAAATCTTGTCTACTGTAGTCAGAGAGCACAATCTAGTGCTCCCCTCACAACACCGGTAGGAGTGACACCAACGGGAGTGAGGTCGGCAAGAGTGAGACCGATAGGAGTGAGGCCGACAGGAGTGAGGTCGGGGGGAGTGCTACCACAAGCGATCTAGTACTGTGATGCATGTGCCATATATGTGGGAGGTACCTAAGATATGAACTCTAAGAACTGCTCCTCTGTCATGGAATGTGGAGTGAATGGAGGATTGTCTCCAATCATGCTCTATAACAAAAGAACTCAAATAGTTAGCATATGATATTAAAGGTAATTTAGAGAAATGGTAGTGTACAAAAGAACCTAGCAGGAAAAATAATCAAAACATAGTATGTACAAGTGTTTGATTAAAAGCTCCTCTATTCTAGCATCCTCTTGAAGATTCGATGCACAGAGAATATATATCTCTATATTGACGACTTCAAAATCACTTGGTATGCTAGTTTCTTCTTGATCATCATCGATTGCTTCATCCTGTATTTTGTCTTCTTCAAGGACCTCTTCTTCTCGAATAATGATCTCTTCCTTCTCAACTATCGAATGAATCTCAGAGTCCACTATAGATGGACTTTCTTCTACATTTATGTTCTCACAAATTTGTCTACTACATGGGGTGACTTGTAAAACAAATAGCCACTATGTGTCGAAATGAAGCATAATAATCCCATCCCATAAAATGTGTAGTTCTTCCACAAGTGGTGCAAGGTATGCATCCATGTTTTTTACCTTATACTTACCTGGCACAATAAGAGCCAATAATAAATTACCTTTCTTTGTGGCCAGCCATGGTGGGAAGTTATAATTGACCAAATAGCCCATGTGCTCCATAAAGAGCTATGTAAAACAAATGGATTTACTCCATCCGTAGCCAGGCCTAGATGTATGTTTCAAGGCTTACTAGCAGACTCTGGCCACTTACTATCTATGTGCTTCCAAGCATTAGAGTTAGCAAGCACTTGCATTAACCATCTCTAGACCTGCTCTTTGCATGCCATGACATTAAGTTAGCTATAGATTTGCATCTAAACATGTTCTTAATTTGTGGAATGATAGGAAAGTGGCAAAGAACCTTTGTGGGGATTGCTTTGCCTACAAGGTCTTCTCTAAATCTATTTGCTCTGCACTTTGGACATACGTGGAGATGCTCATACTCATTTCGAAAGAGGATGCAATAATCTGGATGAGCATGAATCTTAGTGTAGTCTATTCCAATGGATTGTAAAAGGTTTTTTGCATCTCCACATGTTGGAGGCATGTCATTGCCCTCTGGCAAAAACTGATCTTTAAGGAGCCTGCAATAAGCAATTAGAACGATATTAGTAAGTGAAGTTATTTTGATACAACAATGAAAGTTTATTTCAAATCCACTTACCTGAATAGTTCAGACACACTACTATCTTACCATCCATAAATGGATTGTAGATTGAGCATCGCGAGTGACGTACATAGTACAGATATCTTTGCTCCATTGTAAAGTTGTAAACAAGATAGTCTTCACATGTTTTCGTATTCTTCATCGGCTTCTGATTGTGGAAATTTTGGTGTGTCCATGAAACTCTCGACATCTTCTTCACCATCATGATCTTCCTCCATCTCATAAAATGCTTCAAGAATTTCTTCCATGTGTTCATTCCATGTAATGCTATTAGTACCTGCTTCTACTTCTAACTCCTTTTTGTTCTCTTTTGTCCACGAGAGGTTACCGATGCAATGTCGTTTGGGTCCCTTTGCTCACCTGCAGGACCATGGAAATATTAGCATAGGTTTTGTAGTCTACTTTTATCAAAGGATCCATACTCTCTAACATGTGCAATACAAATCCATTGTTTTCGATAAATTTGATACTTGCACTGAGTGCAAGGACATGCCATTTTCTCTACTGGATCAAAACTAGCCATCTCATACAATATGGATATTTTAGAACATTTGATTTTTTTTATTAAACCTAAAAATCATAATCCTAAAGACTTAAACCTGAAATACTAAAATCTAAAGACCTAAATGTGAGAAGTAGAGAATGACATGCCTAGGACTCACCTCCTAGCCTATTTATAGCCCTTGTCTAGTCACCATCTAGAGCTCTCTCTAAGGTTCCTGTACTCATCTGGCCATCATGAGTAGGTACCTCGTATGAACTCTCTAGCTTTTGGCCTTGGCTATCCCCCGAGCAAGGAACTTCTTGTTCCTCCAAGCATGTACATATCTAGAATATAACACTCTCTCTCCCTTCTAAAGATCATTGTCCTCAATGATATAGAAGGAGCTATAAACCTAGGAATCAAAATCTCTGATTCCAAATAATAAGAGTAGAGATTGCTAGGTGTTTGAAATACTAGATGCTCAAAAAGTAGACAACTGGTCTCTGTGCTTTATATCTAGCATTTCCACAAACAAATAGTAGTCTTTGCCTTGGGCATACTATAGGAATCCCTCTAAGGCCCAATGAGTCCATAAGTGCGCTCCATAAGTACTCAGAATATCCTCAGACTCCATATGCCTAGACCTTGACCACTAAGTTGTGATGGCTTGTCACCTATAGAGACTTTGGAAGCTTTCCCTTGTCTCCCTCAAATACCCACTGACAACTTTTCATATGGTATAATCATGAAAAATCACTTACTCCACTAGAGTAATGAAAAGAAAATACTATGCTCATTCAAAACAATGTGACTATGTCCCAACTCTGTGGAAGAAAATACTAAAGATAAATGGAAATCTTTTCCAGATAGTGTTTTATCTCTAAGCTCAAGCAAATTTGCTTGATCTACTCACTGTAATGAAATAAAAGTCAAGAAAATCTCATCATGATCCAAACTATGAATCCAAGATGACAATCTATCAATGATCTAGTCTACGGACCAAGATATCAATATGTCAATGTTGCAAACTATGGATCAAGATCTCAGTCTGTCACATCCAAACTATGGACTAAGATCTCCGTCAATGACATCCAAACTATGGACTAAGATCTCAATCGATCACATCCAAACTATGGATGAAAATTTCGATCTATCATATATAATAATCCCAACTATGGATCTCGATCTATCATATATAATAATCCAAATTATGGATCAAAATATCTCTTGTATGAAGTAAATTCCAATCCACTCTGTGGAACTAAGTCCATCATGCCAAATGAAGAGGTGCTAAGAAAGTACAACAAATAGTAGAACTGCCACCGCCTTCTCAATAATAACATGCAAGATGATCCAAGTGGATGAAACTTGCTTTATCTCTTACCACAACTGTCTGATTATTACTATGATCAAATCATTCCCAACTAGGAATGTCTCTAGTAAACTACTGTAATAATTTAGCACTCATAGATATAATGAGAACCATAATGTAAGTCCACCAAATACTCTGAAAAAAATGGTAAGTAGATGTGTGCACACTCATAGCCCACTAGGCTAAGCATCTACCTCACTCGTACACACTATGTATGAACCATGGCCTAACCTTAGGCATATCAAATAAAGTAGTATGTACTCTGTGAATTTTTTTCTCAATGCAATTGCCGATTCATAGTTCTTATGTGCAAACCTTGCCTTTCCGCTTCTAGGCTACTTGCCTGCGGACTTGCCTTGTTTGCGATCACATACAGAGTGACTGCCTCAACTGCCCCTCTATTGTCTAATAATATGAAGATCATATGAATAAACTCCAAATCATATAAAAAATATAATCTCATAGAATTCTCTCCCATACCATCTGTCCTACATCTAGGTAGAATACAAAGTTTGATGTCCCATACCACCAAACTTTATACCCCACATAGATGTGTGTATGATATTAAAGTCGAACACTTCTCTCAAAAAAAATACAAGAATAGATCGGTGAGTACTCACAACCATGAATAATAATAAATGAAACCATGAAGTGTTCCTAAAGTGTTTCCTTCCCTCGATGGAAAGAATAGAGTCATTCATATGACTCTATCACTCATAACCATCTCGAGACATGAGAAACTATTTCATAAATCAACTCAATTAGAGTTGTGAAGGATGTAGCTTGCATCAAATATCAACTCATGTGAATTGAGTCAAAGATTAACTCACAAGAAATTGGAATTTATACAACTTGTATGAATCCAATTATATGAAATGAGAACAACTAGCAAAGTTCTCATGTTCCATGCTCTCTTGGCACTAAATATATTCTTGAAAATTTTGATAGAGTCTCTTCTGTCCTACTGAGAATGATCACCATAAACCAATGCTCAAACAAAAAGTATCTAGGGCATATCTATCCCATGGTGATCACACCATGTCAAAAAAATATCATAAAAAACCTGTGAAAAGTCTTTTCCTTTCAACAATGTCTCGTGCATAAACAATTTCCAACAGCAGTAGATTAAATCTTAATTTTAACCAACTTTTACTCATATAAAATTTATCAAATTCTCTCGCCTTTTTTAGATTTTTTCAAGCTTTCATTACGCACCAAAATCACTTGATTTGGATATTTTCTGAGAGTTTTATGACCATTTTACTAGACAGGTTGAACACTTGATGATGAACTCTGAGAATGTATAGGGTCATCTTCTTGAAGCCCTTAGACTGATCAAACAAACTCCAAATTCTATATTCTTCATGCCCAAATCTAGATAAACGTATATAGTTTGGTCTCACAAAATTTAAATTCAAAATTCAATCCAATAGGGATTCAAAAAGTATCATTCTATCTCTGCTACATCTGCGCTTAGGTGAGCCTAGAAACAATACTATTGCACTTTTATAATATCTTTTAACTATGAAGATAAATTCCAAAATACTTGAACGTTGAGAATATCATAGGGTCTATATTGGAGTATCCTCTCCAACAAAAAGTTTTGAATTTGGAGTTTCCAATATGAAAATATGATGTGCACATCAGACACATGTACCATTCTTTGGAAAATCCTCACCAAAGATTGGTCTGAGAAGAATAGATCATTTGACCTATCAAATGATGTTCAATTTCTTTCAAATTTTAATATCATATGTCTACCACTATCTACTTGTATTGATGTAATTTGCATAGTATTCAGACATTTGGATCTTTCACAATGACCAAAATACTAAGCCTCTATACCTACAAAAGTTTACAAATTTGTAGAGGTTAACTTTTACTCTTTTCTTTATATCTCCTAAACGGAGAAACATTTCATCTTGAAATTTTAGTCTCCAAATTACTTGAAAATTGGTCAGCGTCAATACAAGCCTAGGAGCTACTTGGCCTCCATATGTCAATTAATTTGGGCATTCCCTCAAAGAGTAGCATCCAAATCTCTATGAGACTGTTATCTCACTAATGATTTGCTCAATCATTTTTTTTAAATCTAAAAATGACGAGACATGTTCATCCTTATGATTAAATAAACTCACTCATTTTCTTGGATGGATTATGACATGGAGCATATCCATGTATATAATGATCATCTAGATCAATGCAACCCAATTAACCTTCCAAATCGTCTTGTTGAAAAAACTCTATTATTTACATAGTATCCACCTTTCAGTGAAAGTGAATCTATGGATGTCATTCTATTCATTGTGCTTCTTTCACATTCATTAACCTCATCACAACCAATCATATACAACCACTTAATACTTGTATTTGATGATCATAATCATAGCACTCTTGTGCGGACTCGAGAAAAACAATTTATGTGCTCATGCGTTACTAGATAAAAACACGTCTTTAGTTGTTCTTGATCTATATACCTTGTGTTTTACTTTTGAAAGGCACAATTAGCCTATGCATGGTACCCCAATCACATACCTCATGCTCACCCTAACTCATCGTGGTGATACATAAAAGTGATCTTCTATAAATAGAAAATGCATCATGCATTTCAACTTTCTAG
This sequence comes from Ceratopteris richardii, assembly GCA_020310875.1. Taxonomy (NCBI): domain Eukaryota; kingdom Viridiplantae; phylum Streptophyta; class Polypodiopsida; order Polypodiales; family Pteridaceae; genus Ceratopteris; species Ceratopteris richardii. The sequence goes on from CM035427.1 coordinate 10,279,201, forward strand.
CAATCATATCATCTATGTATGCATGCATTCACTCATGCATATTCTTCTCTACTTCAATCAATTTATATGCTTTTAGCTATGCAGACATAAGACTTCCTCTCTCACACAACACAACATCACTCTAGTTCTCACATGGCATATGACACCATGTGGCTAGAAACTTTTTGGCAGCATTTTGCCAAGAAAATGAAGCATGAAAACAATAATAATAATCATTACAAGGATAGGCATCAGCCTAGTGGTTGGCAAACAACTTTATGTACTCCAGAAACCTGCAAACAAAAAAACTTTTCCAACAATGTGTTGTTGGGTGCTACACACCCTCATTACAATGTCCTTTTTTTTTTGCCTTCAATACCTGCAAAAGATTCTAAAACACACAAACAAGATGTGCGCATGCTTTTATGAATCAATATAAGTTAGTGTAACTTCATGTGCATATACTAAAAAGTAACTTTCATGCACATTCCAATGTTGATTTCATAACATTGGAAGAGAATATAATGTAAAATTATAAACGTTGATGCAAAAATTATTCAAATGAATATATTTAAGAGCAAAATTATGATGCAAACATATTAAAATTAATTCATTCCTATCCAAAATGGTTAAAAATATGATTCAAAACTCCTAATTATCATAATCGAACACTAAATTAACTCGATAAGGGTTTCTCGCTAGTCAACAGCCATATAAATGTTCGTGTAGAGATGGCTTGCAATGGTCCAAATATGGATTATGACTATTCCAAAGAAAGCTCTTGAAATATAGAATCTATATCAAGTGGAATTTCTTTATTTGGACCTTCAATTCGAAAGTTATGGCCCAAACAATGAAGCTAGGTGAGCGGGCAGCATACATCTTTGAAGAGATATGCAGAGAATTAAATACTCTCTACAGTGGGATTTGCATTATCCAATGATGGGTTCCAGCCACTCATTAGAAAGCCCTTGGAGTCTACATTCTATAGCAAGTTGAATAATCCACTTTGGACTTCATATGAGAGAGTTATGGCCATTTTTGTGAAGATATGTATGCTAATCTTGCTTCTTCTCTTACTCCCTTTTTTTTCTCTCTTTCTTTACTCTTCTCTCTCTTTCTAATATTTTCCTTCTCTCTATAATCTTCACTTTCATCTTCTCTCTTCCTCTTGGTTCATTTATTTTCTTGCTCCATATTTGTTTATCTCTTTCTTTCTACCTCTCTTTTTTTCTATCTCTATGTCTCTTTTCTATTTCTCTCTCTCTCTCTCTCTCCATTGCTTTCTTTTCTTTCTCCATCTCTCTTGGCTTCTCTCCTACTATCTCTCTCTTTTCTCCTTCTTCTCTTTTTTCTTTCTTTCCATTTCTCCTTCTCTTTCTTTCTTTCTCTTTCTCTCTTTCGTTCTTCTCTTTCTTTCATTCTTTTTTGTTAAACGCGCATTTTGCCGTCAGAACGCGTTTAAGCTCTATTCGGGTTCTTGGGAGTGGAAGGGGTCTGTTAAACAGAGGCCCTATACTTGATTTTCCCAACTAACTCATTCATATGTCAGTACTGGTAAAACAACTCTGCTAATTCTACTTGCTAACAAACTCTGGCTCATTCCTTTACAGAATTACTAGTCATATTCCAATCAATACATCTCAGTACACAATGCAAGGATAAACATTACCATAACACAGACTTATAGTAAAAAACTTACACAACAGCGATTCAATACTTCATTTAAGATAAACATTACCATAACTCTATCTTTACCGTACAGATGCAGATAATCAAACAAAACAGAAGAACACAGTATAACTCAGAGTTTCTCAAACATGACACTACAGGAACTCCACAGAACGTATCGCTCAGACAGACAGTCTGGCGATCCTTTTGCTCGTCTCTGAAAAGTGTCCTTTCATTAGATTATAAATGGTTACATCTCATCCCAACGACCTTTCGGCTCGAGCAGAATATGAAAAGAAAAAGGTTTTACAATTGCCAATCCGGCGGCTTACACTGGCACGCACGGTGGACTTGAACCTGCAGGTATACAAAATTCTTATGGCTCATCTATTATACCCTCTAGATACATAGTTCTAGCAAACTTAAATATCCTGGCAATTTTCTTTTTCAATGAATCCAACATCTATTTTAGGATTTCGGGTTCTACTAATTGAGCATCAGTTCTTATTGAACTGGTTGCAATTACTTGGCTCATCAAAATTTCTGCCTGTGTTTGCAGAAAGGCTTCCTGTAAGTAAAAATCATTTGAGAGAGTTGCATCATGGTTTACCTTCATATGTGCAATCTGTTTATCAACTCGAGATAGTCTTTCTGCTTGAGCACCCAATTGGTTCTCTCTTCTCTCCAACTCTTGATTTTGAAATTGTATGTTCCGGTAATACGCATCTCTTTCTCTACGAGTCGCTGCATTGTCCTTCTATAGGTGAGCTACCAAATTCATATGCGTTTTAAGAGCAGAATTCGATTCAGACAAATGGACTTCTACTCGCTGGAGTTCTTCAATAGTGCGCTTCGCCAAGTCTACCATCTCCTGTCCGCACTACACGACTTCATCTAACTATTGTCTAGTTTCTTCTAAGAGATCTCCTAGAGCTACGCGTGCATCTTCCTTATCTTGGACTAACTGTTTTAGCTGGATGATTTCGGCCTCAACAACACTTAATAAATCATCCTTTCCTTTTACTTCAGCCAATGCAGCATCTCGTTGACTGATTATTGTTTCCTGTTCGACAATTCTGGCCTGAAGCTGTTGAATCTGGAAGTGCAGATTATGACTCTCTGCCTTCACTGCATCGACTTCTTCCTGCAATGGAATGATATCCGCTTCTAAACCATCAACCTTATGTTGTAGTTCGTGTCTGAGGCTATCAATAATGTCCTTCATCTGGTGCGGGAGTTGTTGCGACAGGTGGATCAACATATGACCCATAGATGCTAATTCTGTAATCATAGGTACTGAAGGAACCGGAAGGGGAGGACGTGGTTGAGATGGAGAAGTTGTCAGGAGTTGATGGGAATTGGGTGGAGAATAGTTCGGTGAAGAAGATGATGAATCGGGTGCATCAGGTACAATCGGTGGAATGGGAATAATGGGTTCTGGTGGAGGTATGGGTGAAGGAGTGGGTTGTAGAGTGTTAGTTTCTAATACCTTTTCGGTGGGTTGCTGTGTAGTTTCTTTAGGTTGGGCCACTGTAGAATCTACTACCGTAATCAATTCTTCATCAATTTTTGTAATAATAGGTTGTGCATCTTCCTGTTTTTCCTGTTTAGATTGTTGCTGAGATTCTTCTTTAGAGGAGTTGGCTTCAGAATGAGCAGAAACACTTTGATCGTGTTGCTTGTTTGGAGATGATTGAGCTGATGAATCATGGTGCATTGATGTAGCTGTGTCGTGGAAAGTCTCTTCTTCATGTCCTTCTTCTTCATTGTTGTCTTCTTCATTGTTGTCTGCTTCATCTGATGCGTTTTCGGTGGAGGAACTGGAAGAGTTCTTTGTCATCCTCTTCATCATCTTCAAGAATTTGAGTAGATTCCTCATGATATAAAATAGGACCTTGTGGAGATGGTTGCGCTGCTTGTATTGTCGGAAACAGAAAACTGAGTATGTGCGGGAGACGGGAACGTGGAAAATCTCCTTTGTTAACTTGCTTAATGATTGAAACGCATTCACGGTGAATGCGCCGGAAATAATAGGAAGCAAAATTGATAGGCTCTCGAGTAGCCATATCAATTACCGAATAGAATGGGCGAGATATCCCATATGTACGTTTCTACAGATTTAAGATGGCTACCAAAAATTGTAAGGCTGTTCTTTCAGGCTCAGGGTGATAGAGTATAGCATACTCATTTGAAGAGTAACTAGGGAACAATTGGATCATAGTAGCAATTGGGATGTTAGGACCATTTTCTCATCCTACCGGAGAGAGTCGAAATGCTGCAGCAAATGATTCTAAGGTGATTACTACACGAGATGGCAAAGAGGTAATTGGCCAACTCTGCTCCGTAGCAGGTGTGGCAGCGATGGCGGCAATAATTTGGGCGTAAAACGAGTGACATTCCACTGAATGCCAAGGGGATTCAGCGAAATTAGACAAACCTCGGACCTGCAAGAACTCACTTACGTCCTGAGGAAGTTCGTCACGGAAGGTAGCAAAGTTTGCCAGAGCTTCCATGATGCGCACACGAAAGCACAAAGACAGAGGGATTACAGAAAGCACAAGCACACAAAACACGCAGACACAATAGCAATTAATAGTGAAATGAAAAAGATTAAGTAGATACTTGGCAGCGGAAGACGATTTGAAAATGCTAATCATCGCGCGATGTTGAGATGATAACCTCATAGCTACGGTGTGCATGCATGAGAAGAATCAATAACAAAGGTGGCGATTATTCATGGTTATGTAGCAAGACGAGGATTTTTATGGTTATTATTAATCTAACACGCAAAACTAGAAAAGAAAAAACAAAAAGAAAAAAGACACGCGGGCAACTGCAGAACATGTCAGTGAGAATCTGATGCTTGATATACGGCCGCAAATTTGATCCATTGATCACTTTAGGAAGAGGCACTCCGGTCAAAGTAGTCAACCAAAAAGTAGCTAGGCCCACTTGTTTAGTAATCCGATAAGGACCAAACCATCGTAATTTGAATTTTCCAGCTGCACGATTTGATTTAGCATTGTAAAATAGCACAAGTTGTCCCACCGTAAAAACTGGATTTTTAAGATACCGATCATGTGTACGAGCTTGCCGTAACTGGACTTCTTGAAGAGTCAGAAAACTTTCCCAGCGATGCTCATCTAGTTCTCTGAGTGTATCCAACCTAAATGGTAAAGACTCTTCGGGTATCAACTTCTGAGTTATGGCCACGCGTAAACTTGGCACTATAACTTCCATTGGCGCGATTGCTTCCAATCCATAAGCAAGCTTGAAAGGAGTTAGTCCGGTTGCAACTTTGTAGGTAGTCCGGTATGCCCATAATACTGTAGGTAGTAACTGATCCCATCTTTCTAGTGATTCCACAATCAATTTTCGAAGCATAGTCAATAAAGTTTTGTTTGTACTCTTAGCTAAGCCATTAGCACGAGGATAATACGGTGAACTGAATTTATGCAAAATCTGAAAAGTATGTGTTAACACTCGAATTAAACTGTTAGCAAAGTGGGTTCCTTGATCTGTTACAAGTTCCAAAGGCAATCCATATCGTGGAAATACATCCTTCATCAGACATTTTGCTACCAAAATAGCTGTAGCGGACCATAAAGCCCAAGCTTTAGCCCATCTGGTAGCATAATCTGTACATGTCAGAATGTAGCGATTGTTACTGAGGATTGTTGGAGGTGTAATTGGTCTAATAAAATCAAGACCCCATTTCTGAAAAGGTTCCAAAGGTAATACAGGTTGTAGAGGGAAGAAGTGGTGTTGTAAAGGCTGTCCAGATCGTTGACAATTGTCACATTGTTGCACAAAGTGACATACATCTCTGTACATAGTAGGCCACCAAAGTCCACTTTGTAGAATTTTCCGGTGTGTTAAATCTGCTGCAAAATGTCCACCGGAAGGTATTGAATGTGCTAGAGCTATAACTGAGTTTACTTCATGTGGAGGAATACAACGAAGTAAAACTCCAGTGTGATCCATATAATACAACTGTCCAGCAATCAACCGGAATCTGTGACTGTAAACTGCAAGTTTCCACCTCATTGCAGGAGAAGTTTGAGGGGGAAGACATCCATCAGTAAGAAAGGTTAATAGCTGATCATAGTAAGTAGGTGGCATAGGAGGTTCTGTAGATTCATTACTAGTCAGTTTAGTTATCTAAATTGCTGGTGTGGTGTCATCAACACCGACCGGAGCTTCACCAGAATCCAATCGAGAGAGAAAATCTGCTAATGCATGTGCAGTGCCAGGTCTATGAATCACATCATAATCAAACTCTTGTAATAGTAGAACCCAACGCGCTAGACGACCACCTAAATGTTGCTGCCGAACCAGATATACAAGTGCATCATGATCTACATGGAAAATAAATTTTCGACCAAGTAAATAATGCTAGAATTTCTTTACAGGATACACCAAACCTAGGCATTCTCTTTCAGTTACGGAGTAATTCTTTTCAACAAGAGCAAGCCGTTGACTTGCATAATAAACAGGCTGGAACCACTTATCAGTTTGTTGCATTAAAACACTTCCAATTGCTATATCGGATGCATCTACAAAAACAAGAAATGGGTGTTCCCAATCAGGAGGTTGTAGAATCAGAACCTGCGTTAATAATCCTTTTAGACGATCAAATGCTGTTTGACATTCCTGAGTCCAATCAAACTGTCAAGCAGTACTAGTTATTAAACGATTTAGGGGTATTGCCAAATGGGCAAGCCATCATAAATGTCGACCATGCCACTGGACTTGACCCATGAAATGCATCACTTCTTTCGGCGTAGTAGGCACAGGTGCTTCTAACACAGCTGCAACTTTGTCTCAATCAACTTGTATGCCCTGCGCAAATTCAATATGACCAAGGAGCTTACCACAAGAAACCACAAAGATAGATTTATTCGGGTTCAGGCAGAGTCGATATTCTCTGCATTTCTCAAAGCAACACCATAAATGATACAGGTGTGCTACCATCTTACCGAATAAAGAGAAATCATCCAGATATACTTGCATAAAAGAAGTGAGATAGGGTGAGAAGATTTCTTGCATACACCACTGAAAGGTGCTAGGAGCATTTCTTAACCCAAACCACATAACTGTACAAGCAGAAACACCCTAATTGGTAATGAAAGTTGTTTTCAGTATGTCTTATTCAACCATTTTGACTTGGTTATAACCATTGTAACCGTCCAAAAAGGAGTACATCTCATGTCCTGCTACTCTGTCTAACATTGTGTCAAGAAATGGAAGAGGAAACAGATTAAGCACCATGGCTGCATTCAGTTTCCGGTAATCCACATAGATTCGAAGCTGCTTATTTTTTTTAGGAACAATAACAATGGGTGATATCCATTCAGCGTGTTCTATTGGTACGATGAATCCGACCCTTAGTAACCTATCAAGCTCTGTCTTTACCTGTGCTGCATAGTTAGGGTTCATCCGGTAGCTGGGTTGTTTAAATGGTTTTGCTTCTGGTTTAAGCATGACCCGATGTTGATAGATGCGAGGGTCCAGACCTTTCATATCACGGTAATCCCATGCAAAAACATCAGAGAACTCACGAAGAAGCTGGATCAAATCTACTTGAAACGCTTCAGACAAACCTTCCTTTATCTTGATAGGTCGTGGATTTACTTCATCTTCTAAATTATATGTGATTAACTGATCTTCTAGAACATAGAATTGTCGGGGTTTCCCTGGATCGTCAGGTCACTTTAAAAGGTGTTGTAAAGCGGCTTCATCCATAGCAATAGTATCTTCTGTCTTTACTTCTTTGGTCACAGGCATCACCGTACAGGCTACCAAACTCCAGGTATCTACAACAGTTTGCAGATCGACAGTCCCTAAGGAGATCAAATCTATGTTATTCTTCAAAAATTCTTCTTCTTCGTCATCGGATAAACCATCTAACATGTGGACTCGTTCTGCTACATAAGGTCTGGCATGAAGTTCACAAGGCTGAATAACATCTAACTTGACAACATATTTACAATGGTTGTCCTTAAAAGTAAGTTCTTGTGCGGACCAATCCTGTATGACTTTAGCCTGTTTTAACCATGGTCGGCCGAAAAGAAGATTTAATCAAGACTGGACTCCGGTAGTTCTAAAACTACAAAAGTCATCTTAAACGTTGTACCCTGCAAAGTGATTGGGACATTTTGTACGAGTCCTACTGGATGAACTCAGGATTGGTTAGCCATTATTACAAAAAATTGAAGAGGCTCGATTTGGGTCCACCCTAACTTTTTACAAAGAGCTGCAGTGGCTATGTTTACACCAGACCCACCATCAATTAGTACTTGAGTAATCTTGTGATTTTTGTACCATACCGTAATTAATGGGACCAAATGATCCACCGTAGAGTCAGTTTCTGGTTGTACCGTTGCCGTTGCTGGAATGCAGGCGGAGTCAGGACTAAGCTGTTGCTGGAATTGCTAATGAACTCCCGACACTAGTGCAAGTAACTCTCCAAGAGGGAGAGTAATGGAAGCCTTAGATAAAATTTTCCATGCTTGATCTGCGTGAATTCTAGTTATCACTGATTCTGAAGATGAGGCTCTTGTTACTGGAGTAGAATCTTGTTCCTGCGACCCTTCCTTTGGCAGTGGAACTTGTGTCACCGGAATTGGATCTGGAAACACTATAGGCTCGATGGTGGTCCATTGGCTAGCTTTGTCATACATTCTCTGCTGTTCATGGATGCTAGGTTCAAATACCTCAGCTGCTGGTTGCAGTTGCTTACCAGATCTGGTCTGGATCACTGCAGCTTATGTTTCTACTGGTGAGATATGAACCATGTTGGTCATCAAGTTTTGACGCTCTTTCTTCCTCTGATCATATTCAGTTGCGTCTTTACAGAATCTTCGGATGTGACCCAACTCACCGCAAAAATGACAGCGAGGTGGTGGCAAGGCAGTACCGTCTTGTGATGTTCCCCCCTGCCAACAATTTGTATTGTAATTTGTATTCCGCTGTCCCCTGTAATCTGTGTATCCTTGCTGTTGATTATTTCTCATCTGAGGTGGTACATAGTGGGTGGCCGGCTGTCTTGGTTCTTGTATAATGGCATTTATAGTTGCTTGTCCCTACACTTTGGCATTAAATGCACAATTTTCGGTGGAGTGTCCGGTGGTATTGCAGATAGCACAATAGAACTGATTAAGGGCACAGGTGGTACTGGTATGCCTTGTATTCTTGCACTTGGTGCAGTATATCTCTCTAAGCGGATCCTCTGCAACATTTTACTAGTTTTCAACTCTACCAAAAAAAATTACTCTTTCACTTTCACAGATTTCTTGCGTTCTAGTGGATTCCGAAGTTACGGTATCTTCCACAGATTGTGCCGAAGTCGCACCAGAATCTACTGGAATTGTAGTATGTTCCACCCGAACGCTACCGAAATCACTACTAATGTTCTTCAC